>JAWRVZ010000102.1:290000-885000 GCA_037043235.1 Rhodeus uyekii | reverse complement strand
ACTTTAGTTTTATTGAGAGACTTGAAGACAACAAGAAATAAAAATGAATGCATGGCCACTTAAGGCTTCTCAAGTATAATGCAATAACATCATACACATGGATAAGTGTGTACATGTTTAATATTTACACTACTGTTCAAAACTAAATTATAGTTTTATTCAGTAAGCAGCGTTAAATTGATCAAAAGTTACAATGAAGACAAACATTTATAATGTAAAAAATATATATTTTCAATTTTTATATCATATCAAATCATCATATTAGAATGATTTCAGAGGGGTCGTGTCTGGACTAATGATGCTGAATATTCATCTTTGCAATCACAAGAATAAACTACATTTTAAAATATATTAAAATAGAAATCAGTAATTTTAAACGCTAATAATACTTCAAAATATCTTACTGATCCCAAACCTTTGAACTGTAGTGTATGTTTACATACTGTATTAATATCAAATAAAACAGAAAGTTAACTATGTACACATTTTTTATTAGTTGTCCTGGCAAGGGTGCTCATTTCAGCAGAGATAAAATATAAAATGAGAAGTCCAAAAGATCAACAGATAATAAATATGCATGCAACATATATAAATAACAGGCACAAAAATAAACTCCTTCAAAACAACATTGTGTTATTTATATTCTACCAATAAAAAGCTCAGTTCAGGAGGTCTCAGGGGAAGCTCTTGCTTTTTTGAGGATATCAAGCTTTAAAGCTTATTTTTACTTATACAATCTAATCGTGGCACAAAGGCAGTTGGTAAAGGCAGAAAAAGATAATATGAGAGGTGTGCTTTATCACACCATCCAGTTTGCGCCGTCTACTGTCAATGCAACCCCGAATAACTGAAAAGAGTGACATATGGGACATTTCACCACGAGTGTTATCGCTGTTGCAAGAGCGTGCATGCCCTGATATACTGCAGGTTTTGCTTTCTCATCACCTGAACGAGGAAAAATGATAGGTAGTGAACACACAGCTATTCATTATCAGGAGAGTCAGGCATCAGAGCGCCATCTATTCATACGTTACTGTCTGAACATGGTGTAGATTTGTGAGTGGTGAGAAATATATATATTTTGTACACACACACACACACACACACACACACACACACACACACACACACACACACACACACACACACACACAATACAGCTGCTCCCTGCAGAGCTGCATATCCCAGAAAAAGAATAAGACCTAGAAACAGAGCAAGGACACTGTTCAGTGACAAAGTGACTCTTTCTGATGATGCATGATTACTCATCGTTTTTTTAAAAAGCCTGTCTACAACATTTCAAATCCTGTCTACCAGACCTCAAAACAAAATGACATCCTGGAAAGTCGGTCAAAGTCGCAACAAACAGTGCACAAGGTAACCATCTAAAAACTTTTATCATAAAGATTCATTTAGGTCAAGAGAAATAAAAGACAGACTTTTCAACCAAAGCAGTTAATGTGTAACAAATAATATGTGCAAAAAAGAAGAGAGAAAAGTGCAGTATGTTAACACGGATTACAGTGACAATTTTTCAGTATCAATTATCTTTAAAAAGGTTTGTTATAGCCCCATTTACATTATAAAAACTTTTTTTATTTCTCTCTTTTCAATTTAAGAAAAGAGCTTAGACTAAAACATAACTTATAATGAAACCTTTGAAGGTTTTTTCTCCCCATTTTTAAAAGTCTCTTCTTTCCTGTTCACTTACCACAAATTGTGGTTCTGTATTTTATTAACAACCCAAACAACTGGTGTGACAACTGGTTTGGTGAAAGAACATCTTATCAAATGAGTCCATAGCAACATACAAAGGAATTACATTAACATTTATGCATTTGGCAGACGCTTTTATCCAAAGCGACTTACTTTGCATTCAAGAAACACATTGAATCAGGGGATTCCCTGGGGATCGAACCCATGACCTTGGTGTTGTAAGTACCAATGCTCTACTGATTGAGCTAAAGGAAAGCTATTTATTAGAATTAATTAGATCTTATTAAAAAACAGCGGGCAACAGCATAGAATAACTACTTTTCGAAAAATATTCTGATAACCTGTCAAGTTCATGACAATTTATATATTTGTAATATTACCCCAAACTTTCTCTAGCCACCAGTTTGAAACAATTATCAACTATTCATCCAGATATGCATTTTATATATATATATATATATATATATATATATATATATATATATATATATATATATATATATATATTCAATTTTTCTTTGACCTCATAAATCAAAATATCCTGGCTCGATCTTCTGGTAAAACAACAGACCTCTCTTTTGTGATCTGAGCAGGGCTTCTCCAATCATCTGTCTCTGGTTTTAAGTTCAATGCCCACATATCAAAATCCAATCCTTGATGTAATCCTTTACACTCAGATGAACGTCACAATACAGGAGAAAAGAGCTGACATCCTTCCATTTTATCGTGACTTTAAAGGACCATACCTAAGGCACTTATAAGAGAGAAAGATGGCTTACCTGTTATAAATGTCATCATCTTCACCTCCCCAGCCCCAGTACTCATTTGGGAAGCCGTTGATTTTGAGAAACTGTTTTTTGCTAAGGCCGGATACCCCTCCAAAGTACCCTGCATATGGCAGCCTGCAAAAAGGAACAAACCACAGTCACTCTTCAACTGAAACACAATTCAAGCATCAAATCTGAGAGCACAAGACCCTATTATCATCAATAACACTTTCGCAGTAACCCTTTCACACGTACAATCACACCGTTGTGATCAGTCTTGGCTGGGCCCTGGAGGGTACGACCACACCGGTGCGATTAGAACGTTTGTGCGTCACGTGATCAACTGCTAAATTCAAACGTGTTTTCACGCGTCATCTGGCACCGATCCAGAAACAGATGCGTTCAGAGCTTGTCATATATCACAACTACTCAGTGGTTTCAACTCCATAAGGTTTATCTTTGGTTCCAGACATTTAAATACTCATTTATATATATATATATATATATATATATATATATATATATATATATATATATATATATATACTACAGTTATAGTTTGAAAAATACACACTGATGTACATAAATTATAAATTGATCAGATAAATCAGATACACATTGCATAGGTAACTATAAAGTTCACTGTATTCTTCACCCACTCCCACTGGACGCTTACTGGCATGTTTCTCGGGAGAAGCGACTGAATTTGTGTTGTAAATCAGACCCATTAGATTCTCCGAACTGTGGCGCAAACAAACATGGCTCAACAGCTAACATGATCATTCTAAAGGTTTTAAACGACAAAACACATTCACTTCCACATATTATATACTAAATAAATGTGATGCACCTGTCATACAGCGCTTTTGAGGCTGCGGTGTGTCACGTGACAAGCATAATGCTTCGCCATGGAAACAATAAGGTAAACATTCTAAAATAATGGTCACCTAAAAAAAACTCAGAGAGGGAGTCAGAGAGAATATTTAGAATTTTTTAGAAAGGTGTTAATTTTGCCTCTAATGACTATCTCTCAAATGGTCTATTCTTGTCTGTGTCCATTTGGATTGTATGTTAAAGGCTTTGGATTTCCATTAGGTTTGATTTTTGATTCAAGTATAGGGTGGAAACATCATTCTGTAGGTTCAGTTCTCTGAACTGAGCCCTTTAGTCCTGAAGCATTTGAATTTGATAAAATTCTATCTTGTATGAGTGATTCTAGAGAGCCACAGAGTCCTCCCACAGGGGATTCAACATTTTCAAATGATATCTGATCCTTCTCCCAACTGTGCTTCATCACTTCTCTCCTGGTTGCCACCCATCAGGCTCGTCAGTTGAGCGATACAACTCTAACAACGCCCTGTAAAAAGCTTAAGTGTTTCATAAACAGTAGAATTTATCTCCGCTTGCAGAAATACAGCTCACGGTGCAAGAGGTCACTGTCAGATGAGAATTATCTGAGGAATCATCGTCTACAGCATTACATGGCTGATATAAATATATATAGTTCATTGCGATTCAAAGGATTCTCAGAATCAAGTCATATATTTGATATTTAAACCACAGAGTGATATGAAACAACAGTTCCCTGTCAAGGGAATTTATGCTGCGTCAAAATGCTAGGGGAACGCTTTAGCGTGATTGTCTTGTGAATAACAATTGAATCAATCACGTTAATGCACGTCGAGGGATGATGACTCATGAACCAGGAGGATAAAGGTGTGCCGGAAAGCGCTGTGAAACGGTCGAACTACCCCTCTCAGTTTCCAGGTTTTCAGCTGGTGCTTCATAGTTCCAAAGAAGGATGGAGAGTCCGTCCCAATCTACATCATTCGGAGGCAATTTGTGACACAAACTAGATCTAGGGATTGGTAGATGCACTCTTCCATATCTCCATCCTTCAAACAACAAAAGAAGTTCCTCAGGTTCGCCATTGGAGGCAAGGCCTACCAGTACAGAGTTCTTCCATTTAGTCTAGTTCCTTCACCCCTCACCTTCACAAAAATGCATGGACACATTGCTCTTCCCATTAAGCTTCCAGTTTATTCGTGTTCTGAACCTTATCAATGACTTGTTGATCCTTGCTCAGTCATGGCATTTAATGGTTCAGCATTGAGATGTTGTTTTTGCTCACTTGAAGGAACTGGGGATGAGACTGTATGTGAAGTAGATGTGCTTATCCTATCTTGAGGACCACCTTCTTAGGTGTTGTGTGGGATTCTGTGTCGATGTCAACCCAACTTTACCCTGTGTGCATCGACATCATCCCATCAGAATTCAACAATATAAAGCTAGGCCAGTGACTCACTGAGCAGTTGAGACTGCTGGGCTACATGTCAACAGCTTCCAATGTTATTAATTCTGTTGACTGTACAAATGCCTCCTTCAGTATTGGCTCAAAACTAGAGGGGTTTTCCCAGAGGAGCAACCCCTTCCAAACTATCAAGGTCACAAGGATATGCCTACACACCTTAGCTATGTGTTAGAACCCTAGTTTCTGTCCCAATGGCCCGTACTGAGAGCTCCATGTCGCTACGTAATGCTGTAGACAGAAGCCTCTCTCCCGGGTTGGGCAGTGGTCCTGAGGAGTCTCTAAGCACACGATTTATGGAGCTGGACCCTGTTGAGACAAGGGCCGAGGCCATGGTAATGGATACTCCACTCCTAGGTGGTGGAGAAGATTTTACAATTGGTTCCATTAATGTCTCAAGAGATGACTCACAGGCCACTTTCGTTCTTCTTCACTCACGAGGTCCTCTCAGACTGAACATCATGGTTGAGGCTACGTCTGTACTCTTTTCTGGTGGAGTTCTGGTGGAGACTGTGGGCTTGGCCTCTGAGGGGGGGCCAATTCTGGTCTCTCAACTAAGGTTGTTGAAACCATTCTCCACTCCAGTGTTCTGTCCACAAGGAAACTGTACAACCTGAAGTGGAAATGTTTCCCTTTGTGGTGCAGTGAGAGGCAGTTAAACCCAGTTAACTGTGAGATTATCCCCTTCTACTCTGAAGGTTACCACGTACCTCTGGGTGGTATTTCAATACCTATTATTAAGCGACCTATTACTTACATGTTTCCTTCATGGCAGAGTGAGGCTGAGGTCTGGAGTACATAATAAGGTTTTGACCTGGGATTTGTCTCTGGTGCTCCAGGGCTTATCTATGCTAAAGCGTTCCCCTAGTTTTCCAACGCAGCGTCTCGCTGCCTCTTAAGGAACTAGGATTACATACATACCGGTAACCTGAGACAATTTCTATTCTTCTAAGTGTTCGAAACCTTCAAAAAAACACTTCACTGGATGAATACAGCCTGGAAAAGCATTGAATGATTGAAAACATGGTCTCGGTGTCTCTTCTTTTACAAGGCCCACTAGACTATGGGCAGGCAGGTGCATCATGGGTAGCTGCCTGGGGTTAGCCTTGGGCTACTGCAATGTGTGTTACCAATGACAGCAACCACATCCACCTACGCAAACAAATGTGCGACATAAGGGAAAATGAGACAAGAACCTACAGCCATGCGCGCACACACAAACACACACTAAGTGCGTGTAGCAACCTCGTGTTAAAAGACAACAAGCTGAAATTAATGAGGCCATCTGGTAGAGCAGCAGTCTTCACAGAAACAGTATGGCTGAAGTTTTTTCACACGCTCATGGTCTGAGAGCGTGAAATTCTCTAAAGGTGCTCTACTTATTAAATACAGCACCATTAAAGCTTCCTCAGACTGGAGGCACAAGCCAATAGTGTGAATCACTGATAGAGAAAACAGAATTATTATCCCACTGACAGTTCACGCTTCAGAGAAGGTCAGTGACATTTCTTTAGTAACATATTGTTAAATTCAATAAAAGCTCAAATTTTGCCACAGCATTAAGCAGGTACTGTAGTTTTGTTAACTGTCACTCTTGCCATTAGCATCAAACTGACAGACGAGAAATGAGGCTCCGAAGAAAAATGCAGGAAAACGTTATTTTCTTATCAATGGCCACTGATGTCACAAAGCTGAAGATGAGATAAAAGTTTCCAATGTGAAGGTATTTAATAATAAAATAAACATGGGTAACATTCTGCACATGATACAAAAGAGTGAGACAGGGCAACGTGCAACTTAAATATACAGCGATAATGAGAAGACAAACAGCCGTGATGCCAATTTGAGTCTATACACACTAATGAGTGGTGGGAAACAAAAGAACAAAGGAGCACATGTGACTGAAAATAAACTAAAAGTTCATAAAAAAAAAAAAACTAATCAAAACTGTGACATTACGCCTCCTCCCGGAAAGCACGACCTTGAGCTGAAACTGAAAGGAAGATGGAAGGATGATGGGGGACGAGGAGAAGGCACAGGGATGGTAAAAGGAGTGGGTGAAGAACAGGAAAAAAGACAGGCAGACCGAAAGATGACGACACGAGGAGAATATGGAGGTAGTTGCCAAAGACGAGATGATGGGATGGATGAAACACAGCACGCAGTTGGGATGACAGCACACAGTCGAGTCGATGTGCGGGAGAAAACACATGTAAAGGTGACTGCTGACATCTGGGTGAGGACTGATGGAGATGGAGATGATGTCAGAAGATCCCAAGGTGCAGGTAGAGACTTGATGGGCTGTAGTCTGGATCAGGAGTAGACGCTCTCCAAACACCAGATAATGGCCTCCCTCTAGTCAAATCCGTGGGTGTCTGGGAGGTCTAATAAATAAACGGTAGTTTCTTATTTTTGAGGGTCTCGTAGTCAAACGGAGCATTGATGGCGAGATGACAAAACTCCACATAAAGTCCAATAATTTGAGGGAGTTCTGGGCTACAGCAACAAATGTAGCTGCATAATCCATTTTAGCAGTTGGTTGTTCTGTTACAAAGCTGAAGATGTGACAACAGGTTCCAATACAAACGTATTTAATAATTAAATAAACTAATTACAAGAGGCGTAACTACATAAAAGCACAAACAACAATCGACAACTGAAGAGTGAAACAGAGCAGCTTAAGTACACAGTGGTAATGAGATGATGACAAACAGCTGTGATGATAATCAGTGTCCATTGAAACTAATAAGTGGTGGGAAACAAAGAACAAAGGAACACATGACTGAAAGTAAAAAATAAAGGCTATGGAAATTAAACTAACTAAATAGAACTGTTACGGCTTATGCCTCTAAGGTTGACGATAAACAGGTTGTTCTGACTGCCATACAAAAGCAAAATGCAGTAATTGCACCAATAAACAAATTGACGGGAAAAAAACTATTATTATTTGGCCGTTTATAAATAAGTTATAAATAAATACATAAAAAGTAATGTTGTCAACAACTTTTTAATCTTGTTAAAGTAACATTAAATGTGTTACACATATTAATTCAACTGATTGGTAACTGGTTATTGGACTAACTTCCCTATACTGCTCACATTTTAAGATAGAGGTTGATTTTCTCAGAGGATGGCAGAGGAAGACACAGAGTTAAGATTGTCTTGGCCCTTTCGGACCCTCACACAAAGACAGGAAATTAAACATCATGGAGCAAAGGCCAACGTGTCTTCTTGCAGACAGAAGACAGACAAAATTAATTTCAAGTTTGATTAAAAAAATAAAAAACTTCATATGAAGAATATTCACCAGTGTTTTAATATCTCCAGCTATTACATTTACAGAAAACTGGTCTGTCTCTAAGCTAAATAATAATCTGCCATGGAAAATGAATACATATGCTTGTCAAAGCTCCAGGTCTGTCTAGCCTGGCACGGCAGCTGACAAATGAACTTTTGCTATATAATAATTCAGTTGCATTCTGGAGATGACAAAGCGTCATAAGACATATATCTTCCCTAGTGGAGAAAAAAACGAAATTAATCATAAGAAGCACATGCTTTGACAGACAGCCCTCAAGCTTTGGCTTTTTGATTAACTCACTCTATTCTCTGCAAAGAAACAACACAAATACAGACGTAACGTCTATTAATATATATGTAAATAGCAACAAATGCAGCCTAGCATACTTGTAATAAACTCTGGCAAAGCCACAATTCTACAAGGATATTAAATTCATATAAAACGTGGCACTGATTTTATTTCATTGCATTTTCAGGCTTTATATGAGAGTTCTGATTATTTATGTATCAAAAGAGACCAGAATTATAAAAGTGAGATAAATCACATATATATAAATATTGATATATCAAATACAATGCCACAACAGAGTCCTGCACTTTGTGATACTCTCAATATTTAATGTTACCTGAAGCCAAATTTGTCCATGGCAATGGCAAAGTGACGGGGCTGGTCATAACAGTGGTAGAGGTTTCGGTCGTCCATAGGGATTAGGTCCACATCACTGAAAATAAAGCAGTTGTATTCTGCATCTTTCAGAGCTTCCGTGTAGCCAACATTAAGCAGCTTGGCCCTGTTAAAGGTGTCCTCTCCAAGCTGAAACACAACAGAAACAAATAAATAAATAACAGCTTAACTGCTATAAGGACAATTAAAAAAAAAAAACTTTATTGTGACTTTACATCTCACTTTATATAATAATAAGAATGAAAACTAGACATATCATTTATTTATTTAAATAGGCTATTATGAATGTATATATTTACCCTGTAACGTTATTATTTTTCTCTGAGACAGCTTACACATTTCATAAAAATAGGCATTCAGCACTCTACACATTGGCTCTCAACCAGGGGGCTCAACAATCTTTCAAGAATAACACAAAACAACTATTAAAGAACCCCTGTGGTGAAAGTTTTTATGTTGTTTATAGGTCTATGTGGTGTTTTCCTTAAAACGTCAACATGCGGGTAGGCTTTAGATTTAACTGGCAAATTATGCATATGATGTACAGTAATGTGCAAAAGTCTTAGGCACATTAATATTTTCATAAAGAAAAAATGGTTTTAAGACAGTTATTTATATTTTTTGCTGTAGGAAATATCAGTTTACATTTCCAAACATTCCTTTTGTCATTAATGTTAATGATACAGTGAGATTTTTTTTGCAAAAGGAGTCTGACAACAGCCGGTATGCTCCACACGGAGATCTGATCTTACCATTATCGAGCCTATCTGTGATCAAATTAAGAAACGTCTCAGGTTACGCATGTAACCATGGTTCCCTGAGAAGGGGAACTCACACTGTGTCTGGGGAAAGCCTCTGGCATGATAACGTCTGAAGCACAAGTTAAATGCAACAATGATTTTGACCTGCAAAAGCCTATGACGTCACTCCAGTGCGACCGTGAGTACAAAGGTGTGCACGAAACATGGCATCGAGATGCAGTGTCTCATTCTCCCTCAGCAGAATGACACTGGAGCGATGCAAGGGGGGGCGTGCGTGACACTGGGGTAAAATTTTTTTTTTGCCAGGGAGAAGGTTTTCTTGCACTGAACAAGAATAGCATTGTAGCAGCATATATGCAGCATATATGAAGTTCAGATAACCGTCCCCTCATCCTTTGAAGATCACACCGGTGTTCATATGCATCACGTGATCAACCGCTCAATTCACACGTGTTTTCACGCGATATCTGGCACTGATCCAAAAAAGACGCGCTCAGAGCTTGTCATTTATCACAACAATTCAGCGTTTTCAACCACATAAGATTTCTTTTAGGTTTCAACAAGTTGATCTAACAAGTTGGTGACTATTTTGAATGATCTATTATAGACAAGCATGACGCGTTGCCATGGAAACAATAAGGTGAAAGTTCCAAAATGGGGGGAGGGGGGCACGCAAAATTTTTACCTCTTCCTAGGGGGGCGTGACAGAAAATAATTGAGAAGCACTGCTGTAAAGCAAGAGGAGACCAGCCAACTCAACCTAGAGAACAGTATAATCAAGGTGGCTTAAAAGAGAGGTAAATACTCGATATCACTGTCTAACTTGAGCCTAGTCGAGCAGAGGCTTCAGCTGAACTTAGTGTACAATGAGGATGCTTTCAAAAATAATGTATTAAATAGATTTTATTTTTCAATTAAGACATTTGAGACATTGTAAACTCAGATGTCCTACTGACACACTACAGCTAAATATATAAATAACTGGCTTAAAACTATTTTTAGTGTGTGAAAATGCCTAAGACTTTTACTATATAGACTCAGTACTATATATTTTTATGTTATTACGAACCATGTGCCTTTCTCCACTTATGCTCAAATCAACTGAATGACTGAAGACGAACGTGAACATGATTTGTGTAACATTGTCAATTATTAGCTGTTAATTATTAGCATTAGAAAGTGATACAAAAAACAGAAACATAGACTTGTATGAGCCTGTATAATTCACTCTTCCACTTCCATTGAATACGTTTGTAGTTCAAACATATGTGGTTGAATTAAACCAGTATTTCCACCTACAATTGTGTAGCGTTTACTACAGTAAAGTTGAGCAAGTGGATCTCTGAGCTGGTGTGAGTGGAGGCAGGGCTAATTTGGAGATTCATGTTTCTACGTACACTGAATAAAGAAAGGGTGTATAGTTTCATTCAAGACGATTTTAAGGTGGAAATAAAAAGATTTTGCCGAAAAAAAATTTAATATGTAATTTTGGTGATCAAAGACGAGTTTAAAGGGATAAAAAAAATTTTACTACGTGGACTTTAAGATCAAGGTATTTATTAGTATTTGGTTGCTTTTATAATGCGCACGTATCATTCTCATTATGTCAAGATCTAAAATATTTTCTGCATAGTTGTTGTGGACAATGGTGGGCATTAGGGTCAAAACGAACATTTGATATAAATATATGTTATTTTATTAGATGTTGCCACTGTTGTTAAATGCATTTAAGATTAACCAAAGTCAATAATAATAATAATAAATGTCTAATTTGGTGCAATAAAAATCTATAAATGGGAGGCCATGTAACATCACAACAACCATGTGGTGTCTGAACTAATAATCTAGTGTGACAATAATCCCATGTTATCCTATAATACCTGAGATTTGCCCTAATAATCCAAAGGTGTGAACTGCTGCCATAAATCTACTGCCTTTTCTGCACAATGCCTGTGGATCTGCACAATAAAAGTATTACCAAAATGATTAAAGGATGCATGTGTGAGCCTTTGAAGTGTTGCATTCTCTGCAAACAGAAGCACCTCTTGAGCAAAGCTTTAGCAAGTGAAATCTTTTTTCACGACCCCGATGCTAAAAAAGTAAGAGGAACAACTTAATACTAAGTGACTTCAAGCTTCTATCAATACTTATCCTAATTTCAATTCTTTCAGAGGAGAAAGACACTTCAATATATGAGAGATAAATGGAAAAAGAGAGAGCGGGGCAGATAAGGCAATATCTTTAAGACAAGTAAAATAGCTTTTTTCATCAGCAAGGGTGCTCATTAAACACTAGTGGGCTCATTTTAACTAGTTTATTAAGATTTATTCCTTGTAAGATGGCAGACAGCTCAGGCAAACACAGCAGTAGATGTCTGGTAATAACACACCTCGCTAAAAACGACAGATTTATAATAAGGACATGCTCACGACTTCACATTTCTCATCCAAGAAACCAGCTCCAAGACAGTGGATATGTGGAGATCATGAACAGATGGTTTTGTAACAAAAAAAAAGGATAATTATTTTTAAAATAAGCATCATCGGAACTAAGCAATCATTCTAAAGTTTCAGCTGCATGGTTCCAACACGCCATGAAGTAGGGTTGATTATGAAACAGGTGTAGCACCCTCCCCTCATTAGCCAACTTGCACCTGTTCTAAGTCATTAACCTCAACAGGGACAATGGCTCATCTGGGGACAATCATATCATCCTATTTTGGTGCTACATGACCAAAACAAACTAAAGTGAATGTAGTCTTGTCCACAGTTACACACACACACACACACACACGTGTGTGTGTATTATATATACATACATACACACATATACATGTGACAGGATGCGCATCACTGTGATTTTACCATACTTGAGGTTGGACACCTATAGCTTCTAAAATCCCTTTACCGTGGTAGAATCACTGTGACCAATTTTATAAAATGGAAAATGGAGGACCAATGATCAATCAATGATTAAGTTTAGTGACGGTTTGATTATAGTAAAAAAAAAATCTGCCTATTGCTATCACAGATGGTTTATCAAATTTATTAAAGTACAGTAGAACCCCGACTTACGAAACGCTCTACGTACGAAAAGTTCGACGTACGATAAAAGATTTCGGGGTTTTTTCCGCCCGAGTTACGACAAAATGATCGAGATGCGAAAAACAAATCTCGGCGAGGCGACGATTTCCGAGTTTTGTTTCGAAATTCGCGCTGATTTTGGTTCGGGTTGGATGAAGACTACAGTTTGTCCGGTCAGAACAATGATGTCTCACTCAGGGAATGATCCAAAACTGGTATTTAGGTGCATAGATTGATAAAACCTCAACGATTGGCACTAATTCCCTGTATTTCACTCAATAAACTATATACAATCTTCAGCCGATCTCTTTTACCTTAATCATCCATCAACTCTCTTCTGTCACGACACTTCCTGAACTGAAAGTTTGGAATAGTCCATTTCGCACTGAATGACAGGGATGGCTGGAATAGTCCATGTAAGAAGGGGAACACTTTTTACAATCCTGCTCTCCTATTGGTCAGCATTGCTCCCACCAGCCTCTTCTGTTAGCATAAACCTTTTTCTAATCAGTAACCATGGATGTGAAGATTGTTGCCTGACCGAACATACGAAAAGTTCAACATACGAAACCAACCTCGGAACGGATTAATTTCGTAAGTCGGGGTTCTACTGTATTTAAAAAAGAGTTTTTACAGTATTTACAGTCATCTTTAGAGTATTTAAAGTATTTACAGTAATCCACTTCGTGGTTCAAGTTGAGGCCTCAGCGCATTGCGGATTTAAAAAAAAATTTATCAATTTTTTTTTTTAAATACAGCCATATGGGCAGCAGTAAGCAGTGTTGTTTTAATGTGATGCGCGAGAGAAACGGTCTCCCAGGATGCCAGACAAAGAGATGAACTCTCTCAGAGGCTTTGTACACACCCACGGACAAGGCACGTGATTGGTTCCCAGCGGGAGATCGACGAATGAGAGCACAGCTGGATGTATTCCGTGAGCTGATTGGCTGATCCTCCTTCGCGGATTTTCACCTATCGCGGGGGGTTCCGGTCCGTATTAACCAGAATAAACGAGGGATCACTGTATTTGGAATACTGTTTTACATGGTTTTACTCCGGTTTACTATGGAATACCTTAGAGTACAATGTAAAATACCAAGGTACATGAATATGGTCATATAAATCCTTAAAATTAAATAAACCTAAACCCCTAACAAACAGCCAAAAGTGAAAAGTATCTCCACTGAAGGTTGTTATTAATTGCAGTCAGAGGAAAATCATTCTCAGCTCGAGCTCAGTGAATAAAAGAGCCTCCCTCTTTCCATCAGTACCATGCTGAGAAGTACGATAACTCAGGTTCTTAACTCAGACTTAAACCACTCAGCTTGAGGTCTGAGAGTCACATCGGCCTCCAGCTAGAGTCTCCTTCTTCTATAAGCTTATCACAGCCATGTCAGTTGCTCAATACTTGCTCTCTGAGAAGCAATTAGTTGTATTTTTTTTATCTGATGATCACACTGATAGCTAATCACAAACCCTTGCTTGCTCTCGGTCATGAGGCAGGATCCCTATAGCGGCACACTCAAGGCCAGGCAGGGGGAGATCCTACCCGGACACCGTTGCTATGGAGACTCATGGGCTCATCCTGAGAGATTGCATTGTGCATTTTCTTGTGCAGGTGAATGTGTGCAGGGACGTGTGTGTGTGTGTGTGTAAGCCTGCATTATCAGACCCCAGCAGGCTGACCATATCATCTCGTGTGCTATCGATGCCAGAGCTCAAGGCTAGAGAAGTGATTCTGGAGTGAGTCGGATCAACCTGAGTAACAGGGAAAGTGTGCATGAAAGAGACAGCATGAAATAATATAGGATAAAAGGGAAGCCTCTACAGCTTCTTTTTTGTGATAATATAGTATATTCTTTTATAATGCTTTTTATATTATATTTTTATCATTTTAATAGTTTTGTTTCTACAGTACATTGACAATTAAATGATCATCAACTACAATAATACAAACAGTGCACATATATTTTATTACATATAATTAGTAATAATAATCATTATAATTATTAAAATAATATTAATACAAATACAAAATAAAAAATTCTTGCTGATAAATTGTTTGCATTCTTGTGTTTTAACGATAATTTCCTTTTGTCGAAAGTCAGTAAATAAATACTGTAGTGTTCTTGTTCAGTGTGTTGAAACTCTGACAAAACACCAAGTTAAACTACAGCCAATAAAGACAAGGTCGTAGCAAGGTTGATCATTTACTTTCCCTTTATCTTGTACATGTAGCATATGGTGAAAACTGTAATAAACAATACAACAACATTCAGTGTCCATATCTTGGCTAATCATTCAATTATACACAACTACAACATAAACAATAAGTACTATTTGGAATGTAGCAGCAGTTATAATAGCTGTTAGCATCAATGCTAACTCGTCTTTAATAACTCATTAAAGATAATTTTTTATAACAAATACTTGTAAATATTTAATCTTAAACATGTCTAATGTCACCTCGAAGAACTTACAGCATTGCGTCTATGACATTTTATAGTGTATGAACAAGATTGATGTGTCTGTTTTGGCGTTTTCTAGCGGAACCAGAAAAGTGCTAACCGGAAGTGACATAGCGAATTATATCAATGTTTACAAATAAGGATGGAAAACAGAAAGTTGAATAAAGAACTTGACAACCAGTGCAAACAAAAAATAAAGCATATATTAGAAAATTATATTCCTTAAAGGACAACACAAATACTATTTTCGTAAACAAAATAACCTGTATCAATATCAGTCCTATAAACAGAATAACTAACATTACTGTGAAACTAAATACCGTACAATTCTTGAGCTCTGGTTTCTTTTTTATAAAATGTGAGTGAAATGAAAAATCCTGTAGAATTGATAAGAATGTATATAAATTAGCTGATGCCTTCATCCAAAGTGACAGAGTACACGAATAAGACAATAAGCTGAGCATCATTGTCTTGATCACAGATCACTCCTTGTGGCGATTAAACAACCAGCATTCCTGTTAACCAGCCCCGATTAACATCCACTATGCCACACCATCCCCAGAAACTGTATCTCACCTAAATGAGGACACCATATGTTGCACAAGCGCGCTAAAGTCAACAGACCTCTTACAGTGAGTGTTCATATGTGCTACGTTTTGACAGGCTCTCTTGCTGTGACCTATTTTTTCCTGCTTGCTACTATAGAAACATTTTGTATAGCGAGTTCCATTTCTAAAATACCATTTCTAAAAGGAAATAACAGCTCTCTACAGAACTGCTGTCAAGCATTAAGCTCAGAAACACCGCCTGACGTTTCTCACTGTTGAACAACTGTGCCGGGGCAGCTGGAAGTTTTGCTATTGCAGTTAGCTTGTTTTGGAAGTTGCTTTGATTTAGGAGAGAGTTGTCTCATTACGGTTCCTCTCTGCCACCTGACAGCTTCTGTATCGTGAGCAGGGCTTAATTAAAACTATGCTTCAGACATGCATTCATGTATTATCAGTGACTGGATGAGAGGCTCTGAGCATGAGGATGAGGCCGTGCTGGCGAACGGCCAGGGAAACTAATTTACAGTAATGAAACAGTGGCTATGGAAGCTCAGAAGAAAGGCAGCTTACAGACAAACCGCAGCTATTTCTGAGAATTCAATTTGAGTTTGTCTCCATTTCATCAATAGCCTCACATCACAAGGATTAGTATGGCAAAAAGACAGGCGGAACGAGCTGCTGCTATCAGATGGATTCATTAGGCTGGATCAGAGCCTCTTTGTTTCTTACTCTCTTCTTTTCTTTCTGACTTTGTATCCTTTCTATCATTATTCATTCCTTCCAATCGTCATCTTCTTTTCACTTTCCTGCCTTCCACCTCTTCGGTTTCTCTTTCTACCTTGCTTCTGTTTTCTTTCTTCTATCCATTTCCTTCATTCGTTCCTCCCTTCAATCTATTTGTTCCTTCCATTTTCCCTCGTTCTTCATTCATTCTATTCTTCCTTCCACCTCCTTGGTTTCTCTCCCTCTATTGTTTCCTTAATCTTCCTTCCTTCCATTTTCGTTCTTTCTTCATTCTTGCCTTCAATCCAATTTCCTACTTCCTTCCCTCTTTCCTTCCTTTCTTCCACCACCTCCATTTATTTATTTCTTTATTCATACTTTCTCTCCTTTCATTTTCTTTCTTCTTTACTCTGAAGGATCCTTCCCTCCTTCCACATTCATTCAACTTTGCTTTCCACAACCTTTCCTTTATTTGTTTCCTTCTTTGCTCGCTTAACTTTTGTTTTTCTCCCATCCTTTCTTCCTTCATTCCTTCCATCCATTTCCTTCATTCTATCTGTCCATTCTTGGTTTTTCTTTTCCTTCCTTTTTTTCCTCTATTACTTGCTTCTAATGACCTACACATTCCTTCTTCACCTTCATTCCGACGTTGCTTTCCCCAACATTTCATTTATTTGTTTCTTTCTTTGCTCTTTTCTTAACTTTTGCTTTTCATTCCTTCCTTTACTTCTCCCTTTCATCTTTCCTTTCCCTTCCTCACTTCCAGTCTTTCTTTTCTTATTTTTACTTCCTTTCAACAACTCACTGATTCAAACAATCTAGTTAGAGCAAGTCTCCAGTTTACAACTCATTGAACTGTAAGGAGCCAAGAATGGGAAAATGAGCCAAGAACGGGACATCCTCTGAGCTTGTATGTGTGTGTGTGACTGATGGCATGAAAAATAATTTACCGATGCAAAATTTTTGAAATTTGTTTGTCAACTTTGAAATGCTTGAATGTGGACATGATTGGGAGGTTTTAGATCAAATCTAAACATAATGTTGAAATAACCCAAATCAATGCCCATACATCTTCCCCAGTGCCATATGTTTCAAATGATGTAAAACTAGTATGTTTGTATAGCGTTCTTCTTAAATGAATACATTTTGCCCCAAAGTGACATCTGACAAAATGTGGCAATTAAATATACCTAATAACAATAATTCATAATGTCAGACTGAGCCATAACCTATTTAAGCTATCACACCTATCTGTGTGTCTAGTGCATTATACCACCCAAGTAGTTTTGAAACAGAGTACTTAATACTTTTACTAGAGTAATACTTAATTAGGGTATCTGTACTGTTACTCAAGTACTTATTTTTTGCACTTTGTCCACCATTGACTGACTGACTGACTGACTGATTTACTCCTATCTCCCTCCTGGGCAGATGAAAATATAAATACATAATGGATAAAGCATTTTAGAGTGTAGAGAAAATAACCATACAATGGTAAGAGGGATATTCTTATTCCCTCCAGTACATCCAGGCCAATGAATTATTGCTGTTCTATCAGTGCACCATTTAAATATGGATTATCACTGGGCCTACATCAGCTTTGGATCAGATTATTAAAGTAAGCCTTACTAGAGTTTGCAACACTAGCGCCCATGCTCACATTGTCCGACTGACACTAAATCTATACAATATTCTAATGGCCCACAGGGAATTAGGAATTTTTCATTACAAACAAATCACTCAAACAAAAGTTGAGGCTGCCTTCTCTCACCAATCTTTCTCTCTGCTAAAGGTGAAGCTTTCGAGTAAACAGAAAGGATGGGGCATTCTGGGTTGAGCTACTGCAACAGTGAAGGATTTTGATCACATCCATTAGATCTCTGCAAATCAAAAGCAGTGAGAGAAACGCTGTTCCATAGTCTTGCATAACCAGACTTTCAGACTGATGGCAGACGGTCTGGTCTCCATAGTAGCTATCATTGGCCAAGGACCGTCTGACTGAGATGTAAAGCAAGCAATCGCATACAACCAATTTTGTTCAATGTCATGTTTGGGGTGTACAAATGTAGTCAATGTAGCTACAATAATAGACTGGCATGTAAAACTCTTGGACATATTTTAATAGTCCACCATGAACTTCACATACTTTTGAAAATACAGGGTTTAGTAGATCCTGATGAGTGCTCATTGTCAGAGTTGTAAACACAACAGCTTTCTTCTTCCATGAGGGGGTTTTATGACATGACAGCATTGTTTTCAAGCAGACTACATAAGGAATGCATCACACACGTCTCCTGGAAATCCTGTAGAATTCAACCAGTGACAACTTCGAAACTCCTCAAATGTTTCCCATTTTGTGTCCGTTATCCATCAGACGTTCAGCCAGACATTCAGTTTGCAGGCATGAGGTCTGTGGCTGAGAAAAGCCGTTCCACAACTCTCAGTTACTTTGGGTCTTTGTTTTATGCACACATACTTCATTGCCTTCAGCGGGTTTTGGCCAGATCTGGTCCAACAAGCAGTTTTGGTCTCAACCTCCACTACATGAATCATATACAGTGTTGCTAGCAATCAGCTTACATTAAGGCTATCGGGAACCTGCTGTCAGCTTATAAACCAGAGAGAGTTGCTGCAAGTCCCCCTGTCTAAGTAAGTTACTGCAGTCTTCAGTAACACTTGAGGGAAGAAGAGAACTCTTCCACTTCCAGGAAAGGGCTCTATGGTTCTCTATACACCTAGCACAACTAGGCCTTGCTAATTTGATTTTGATGTGTTGGCATTAGTCCAGTGGTTTAGAATACACGCAATTCTCTCTTCTTTTTTTTATTGCTTGTTCTGAGCAACACCGCCACCACAGGGATCTCATGTAAGAAATCACAAAGCACAATGGGGCATTATTAATCATCCTGTGCTAACAAGGGACAACATGCATGTCCAGTATTATTTTTGTTCCCTTCTGTGTTTTTGTGAACTGTAAAGTAAATGATAAATTACAAAGCATGACAGTATCAGTATAATGAAGCAAGAACTGCCATAACACTTGCAAAAGAAGTCTGCCTCTATTCAAGGAAATTGTCTGTAAAAAACACACCGTTTCTTGTTAATAAGACAGATTTTCTTTGTTCCTCAAAAGATGCACTCAAAAAATAAATTAAATTTGAAGGTATTACTGTTCCTGGTCATAACTTTTATGGAAAACATTAAGAATGAAAACGTTTAGTAAATTTTGTCATTTCCATGTCTGATGCAATCATTTAACTTGCTGGAAAGTTACAGAAATTTCAGTTTATCTGAGAGGGATAAATCTACATAGATTAGATTTTATGAAGGAGGACTAAAGTTATGTCGAGATGTGGATGAGCATGAGATGCATGCTAATGTAATGTAATAACGTCGCTGGCCTCATTTTCGTTAATCTGTTCAGCTATTGGGGCTTGTAGGATAAAAGAGACCCTGCACATCAGCAGGTGATTAATATATACTCAGCTGTCAACTGGTATTGAATTCAGATAAGTTGTGGAGCATGAAGAGGCTTCATAAATCAGGCTTATGAAATAAATTTTCTACAAGTATAATACTGGTAGACAGGTGGGTGTTACATCAGTGCTCTTCTTTGACAGGCAAGTGTTCCGATGTTGGGGGAAGGGGAATTTCACAGACCTAATTTAACTGCACAATGTGAACTGTGAAAATGTCAAACATATTAACAGCTGGGTTATATTCATTGCTAATGTCTGGAATGTAAAGGTCCTTATAATGAAATTTCATAAAATGTATCTCTATTGCCTCTGTAAGTTTCATGCTGTAAATTTTTATAGATTTATATGTCTATATATGTATATGAAATTGACATACTAAGTTATACTTTCAGAGTTCATCACAGAAAATGAATCTTGACATAAATTTTATCTTGACATAAAGTTACTAGCCACTCAGCATTTTCACTGGCCACAATATTGACATTGATATCGCGTGGAAAAAACTGCCATACTGACATATTAATATATCTCAAAATTTGACAGCAGGGATATTAGACTGGTGTCAAGACCTGGTGCACAGATCCATTATATTGTTATACATAGGTGTTTATGTTCACTAAAAAGACTGAAATTTTGTCTTTAATTTGTGGATATTTCAGTGTTTAAGTTAAAGGACTCAATATAATACAAGGCGGCGTACCTGCACATACTTTGGGTATGAGCAAAAAATGTGCAGGATTTTGTTCAATTATGCACAATATGTGCAATCCCACGCAGAAATTCAAGCCCTGTAACATCAACAAAATTCATCCAGAGCAAATGAAATGAGTGAGAGGAGGCAGGTTTGTGTGTCAACTCACTGTCAGAAAGATGAGAGAACAAGAAAGCACAGCTGGTATCATCTATTTTGTGGGAAATTATTATTGGAAGCGTTATTTCAGTATTGATATATTTCGAAAAATGTATATTCTTGACAATACTACATTGCACAGTTTATTATTTCAGATGCCTTTTTAAAATACTACAATTTAAAAATGTATAGCCTATATTATATAAAATCCAACCTTCAAGACAAAAATAGTAAATACCTTACAGAAGCGAATGAAATAGCAGAAAGATGGACTGAGTATTGAAAAAGAACTCTACAACCATCAGTCCACAGGAGACCCAGAGGTGCTTGAAGTTCCAAACTTCTCAAATGATGATGACTTTCCCATTCTTCAAGAAGAGGTATAGTAAGCAATAAGAGCACTGAAGAATGGGAAGAAGAGCTACTAACAAAAATCTGCAACAAGATCTGGCAGACAGGTGAATGGCCATCACAATGGGCACAGTCACTGATTATAACACTCCCCAAAAAAGGCAATCTCCAGCTGTGCCAAAATTACAGAATTAATTAGATCAGCCATGCAAGTACGGTAATTCTGAAGATCATCTTGAACAGGCTGAAACCATAAGCAGAAGAAATAATTGCTGAAGAACAGGCTCGTTAGAGTGGAAGAAGCACAACAGACCAAATATTCAATCTACTCACAACACCAACAAGACATCTATCATGTGTTCATATATTTAAAAAATAGTTGACAGAGCGTGGCAGGAGGCTTTGAGGGTCACAATGAAGAAGTATATTACAGGTCAAAAGTTAACTAATACCAAAAGGCAGCTGTACACCAAGTCTACCAGTGCAGTAATTGCCCAAGGTTCTGTGGGGGAATGGTTCCAGAAAAAAGTGGGAGTGCATCAAGGCTGTCTCCTTTCACCCATGCTTTTTAATATCTACTTAGAGTGCATCATGAGCGCAGCCCTTGAAAGCCACTGTGGGACGGTTAGCATTGGAGGGCGTAACATCACCAACCTCCAATCACTAGAGCATTGGTGGTTACAAGGCCACGGTCATGGGTTCGATCCCAGGGAAAGGAAGACCTTGATTCAATGTATTCCTTGAATGCAATTTAAGTCACTTTGGATAGAAGCGCCTGCCAAATGCATAAATGTAAGAATGAGGTACATGGCAATTTAAATATCCTTACACTGAGACTGACATACTCCTCCAGAATCGAAGTCAATAAATAAAAAACAAGTTCTCATAAACATGCAGTCATGAACATATTAAAATACTACTTGAGAAAAATAACCAAGTTAGTATTTAAATGTGAAACTTTCCCAAATTTTAATTTATCCCTGTGAGAGTTGTGCAGGTTTCAGCCACCCGAAATGTCTATGTATCGAGAGAGCAAGTCTGTCAACCCCGGCACCCTTAAGAGGAGATGTCAAGCCAGAAAACGTCCGCCTGAGTCCATGTTCAGGAATGTCTTCATCTTAATCTTCAAGTTTCGCCCTAAGCCATCGTGCAAACTGACTTCCTCTCTGTTGGGCTCAACTGTTTTCATGAGTTCACTGACAGAACCAAATCTTATTACAGACTAACAGCAGGTCAAGCCGAAATGCTCCCGGCATTCACATTACAAAAGCACTGCACTGACATTTGGAGAGAAAAATTTCAATGCTAACAATCCAAATCAAACCAATGACTGCAGTGGATTGACCAGCCTGACACAAGTATTAGTCTCTGATCTAAAAAACGGCAAACCACCTCCACTTCAGCAGCGCTGGCTGAATGGATTTTACAGCTGAAGTGTTAACTCTGCACACAATCAGACCAGTCTACTGTACGAGACCCACTGCTGCGTGCCGGCTAGCGCATGATCCTATCTCTATATGCCTCGCTGGCCGAGCTCCAAGCGTTTCCCTCCTGAGGGAGGCCCCTGATGTGTAAAGTTGTTCTTCATAACATGTGTAACAGAAAGCTAACCCTTGATCCACCATCCCAAATCCAATAAGAAAAATGTATGTAGCCACATTTGAGAGCTTAATAAATGGGTTGTTTATGTCTGTGTGCATGAGTGAGTGAGAGAGAGAGACACTCGGTCTCTACAAAGGTACTATTTTTGGTCTATTTTAAGAGATGGTTGACCAAAAAGACATTCTGTCACTAATTACCTAGCCTCATGTTTTTTATTTTACCTGTGTGATGTTCTTTCTTCTGTAGAGCACAAAGAGAGACAATTTTAACTATAGCTCTCCATGCTGTTTTTGCATTGACAATAAATCGGGGCATAAGCTTTTAAGCATAAAAAAGGACACAAAAACACAGCACAAAGACTATATTTAAAGAGTTTTTTAAAGCCAATACATCAGCTTTGTGTAAAATGAAAAAAAAAAAAAAAAAAGTAAAAATGTACAATGTTATTGGTTGAAAATATTTACCACGTTCATGAGATCTTTCAAGGAAAAGGAATCAGTCTGATTTACAAAACAAATGATTCCTTGATGAATGTCTGTGAATGACTGTTTTGGAGTTAAACAAACTGACGCAATGATCCCCACACAATGCTACTGTATCATATGAATATAGAAGACTTGAGATATAGTATGTCATATGTACTACTTTATACTTTTATGTTGCTTTGAGTCCTTTTTGAAGCTTTAAAGCTTCAGTCCTTGATCATTTTACATAAAAAAGAGCGACTTGGATAGTCTTTAGAATTCTCCTTGTTAGTGTGCTATACTGGATTGAAGCTGCAACAGCACTGAAGTACCACATGTGCCTTCTCTCAACTGTGACAAGAGTGAATCTTTAAGTGAAAAACCATTATTTGTCACCACACTTCAATTTATTCCAACTGTACATTGTTTGGAGTTCTGCAGAGACGATCAAGGCATGCAACCGCACCATCTCCAAAGGAATCGTGAAAAATATGAATGCCATGAAAGAGAGGATGTGCAGATGTATGTACTTTTGAAATCTAGTGGAGTTAGCATAGCAACAATGGCTGCAGCGCTGTGCCAAATCAAAATTCTGGCAGTGTGCATAAGCATGCGGCCCCATGAGGCTCAGCTGGAGCACAACCAATCACATTCTGAACCCTTCTTATTATCTCCCGAAACATCTGCCCCGTGCCTCCATGGGACTCGAAAAAGAGAGGAACCATTTGATTAATGATTCAGAATCGCTCTCCTGAATCGTTAAACACATCTGCATCAGCAACCTTGTTTTACATAGTAATAAATAGCAGGATTCTGTTTGGATGCCTGACCTGAATCTGCTTTAAAGAAAATAATTTGATCCTAAATAAAATACTGAATGCTGATGTGATGGAAATTACACTGAAATAGTTTCAGCATAAATAAAACAGTTTTTAACATTTAAGGCTTAAATTGTACTGGCACTTGTACTGTACTTAAGATAAACTACAACATAATTCTCAAAAGACACAATATATGAATATGTCTGTGTATGTATATATGTATATATATATATATATGTATATATGTATATGTATATGTATATGTATATGTATATGTATATGTATATGTATATGTATATGTATATGTATATATATGTATATGTATGTATATATATATATATATATATAAATTCAAATAAAATACTGTTCTGTTTAACTTTTCTATTTTAAAAAATTGTACTATCAAAAAAATCCTGAAATTGTTTTTAACATTTAGAACATTAATAGTAATATTAATATTAAGTCTTTCTAGAGACATATTCGAAGGTTTTCTGAAAGATCATGAAGAAGACTAGCGCAATGACTGCTGAAAATTCCGCTTTGCCATCACAAGAATGCACTGTTTAAAATATATTACAATTGAAAACAATTCATTTAAAATGCAATAATTATTCAGAATATTACTGTTTTTATTGTATTTCTCATCAAATAAATGCAATCTTGATTAGCATTTCAAACTTAAAACTTAAAATATATACAGTATCCCATACAAACACTAATTCACATAGCATTCATTCTAAAATGCTCATACTTTACAGCTGAAATACCTATATGCTTCTGCATTCAGCAGCCAATCAGTGAAGGTTATCGGTTTTCATTTCGCAGGTTAGCCATAATTGATTTCAGATGAATTGTGTTGATTTGCTCCACTCTAAAACCAGATCAAATTTGGTCAGACAGAAATTCTTGAATACAGTGTAGGACTTTTGCAGCAAATCTAACTAGGGTTAGGCCATAATTGGACTGCCTCCATGCCTGACCTCAATTTCTCACTACTTAAAAGGTCAGGCTTCAGGGAGACGCTGTCTTTCTGCCTGGCTGGCAATCCAGAAATGAAGTTGAGGACATGAGAAGAAGAAGAAAAAAATCAATTGTGAATTTACATTAATTTTTGCTAGTAGGCTAGAGAAACATCTACAGTAACAGTTAATAAAAAATCCTGTTGGACAGTCAAAGTCAAACTAGATGAAAAAAAGCTGCTTCAACATTCTACTACACATTACTCTTTTTTTCATAGAAGAAATAAAACCACAGGTGATTAAATGATGACAGAATGGTGAACTATCCCTTTAAAAGAGTATGACCCATGAAGGACAGACAAATAAAATGCATCTGAGGACAAATGTGGTTTGTGGAGAAAACAAAATGGAAAACAACCTACTGAAGCATTGTTTTTGCCTGTCTGTTGGTTTTTATACAGCTATAAACTTAATGTACCATGTAAACACAGAAACATAGTAAAGCAGCTTGTTGAATAGCACATTGTAAAATATAAATATTTTCTTTTTCAAGGATACAGTCTATTAAATGTGGAAAATATCACATCAACAATAAAAATCCTACAAATATATCATGCATTACCAGAGCAGCACATTTTTTCCTCATCTGTCGGCTTCTTGGAACATAACCCTCGCCCTCGTAAACTGCTGTCAAACAGTCCCTCCCTAAAAAGATCCCCAGTCTAGGAGGGCAAGCAATTAAAGAATTAGACCTTAATTTTTCTGATGGTCTTTAGTCTGCAGCTGCTAATTGAATTGTACATTTAAACGCGAGTGTGCTTTAGGATAAGCTTTCTTGATTTGTGTTGCCTATGCGCTTAACTTTAATTACATATCCCATTAGTCTTAAAAACGGTGCATTACACTGGCAATTTGATAAACAGATGGCATGACTCCCTACCTCACATCCAGCACAGCACTTCACTTTGAATATGGGGAAAACATCATTACTTTCACTTAGGAGTCCTTGCCCACTAAAATGAGCCAATTACAAAAAAGACGCTTGATCATTTTGCTGTTTGTCCTTCAGAAGACATGCAACCCAGCCAGCAATTTGCAGTCCTCCTCTGGGTATGTGTGGGTGATGTGCACGACGATTAGCTGGATATGTGCCTTGATATTCTCAATTGGATGCGGAACATCTTACTATTTTTCAAATAAAACAAGAGAAGAGCTTTGATGTATATAATTTCTCCTTTCGCTACACAACAACAGCCAGCTTGTCTCAGCAGGTCTCAATTATTAAAAAAGAATATAAGAATATAAGCACTTGACCACAATTTCCCAGTAGTCAAGGTTAGAAATGGTTTGAGGACTTCCTTGCATAGCTGTTACAGTAAAATGCAAAAAAATAAATAAACCTCAAGCATTCTAAATACCTGATGTGTGCCAGCGATTCAAGGTGAACATGTTAAAAAAGGTAAATAGTTTACTGGCAGTAGTGAGGATGGTGAGATGGGAGAGAATAAGGGCCTCTCATCTTAAATGATGGATTAGGCCTGCTACACAAGTTCCAGAGACAAAGAGCCTTATGTGTTCGTGACCAACAATATGATATGCCATCTTTCTCTCACTGTGCTTTTAGGGTAGCGCCCATGGGAATTTTACACTCTGAAAGACAGCCTATTACCTGATCAGGGTTGAGGAGTGCCGTCTCGCTTAGATTGCAAGTGTGGCAGGTGGATTATGCTGACACTCACACCATGGCCCTGGCTAAATGCATGAGTAAGTGGGTATACCACTAAAGCAGGGGTTAAGGTGCCAGGCACTGTGTAGCCGCACCAGTTGTACAGACCAGTCTGTCCTTTTGTAGTCTCAGTCTGAGATGCCATAGTCCACCCATAACGTCTAATTCATAATGCTACAAACTGGACATACTTTCTAATCCGAACGGATAACTTAACAAATTTCAGACGTACAGACATATACCGTATTTTCCGCACTATAAGGCGCACCTAAAAGACTTAAATTTTCTAAAAAAAAAAAAAAAAATAGGCGCACACCTTATAATCCAGTGCGCCTTATGTGTGGATTGAGTGCAGTAGGGGTGTCAAACTCAATTGCACCGGGGGCCAAAATCCAAATCACACTTTAGGTCGGGCAGATTGTTGACGGGGGGGGGGGGGGGGAAATAAGCCACTTCCTGGTTAATAAAGGAAGTGTTCGGCGAGGCAGCTGGAGTGCGGTACGTAATAAAATGACGCGGGCCAAATATAATTACCTCCAGTGTTACAGATCACGCGGGCCAGAGTTTGACACCCATGAAGTACAGCAATTGACCCGTAATTGAGACTGCGCCTTATAATCTAGTACGCCTTATGGTGCGGAAAATACGGTAGGTGTCTTATTGAGAAAATAATTATTGGATTATTCAAGATTGCAAGGTTAGTAGCATCAACTGTTGGATGGATGGATGGATGGATGTGAATAAATACTGGTATAAATTCAATACAAAATTGCTGTGATGTGCTTGTTTATTTCATTTTGTATGAGAGGCAGAAATGAAACCTAGTCTGAGAAACGTCCTTGAGAACAAGCACAAGTGAAAGCAGATGAGTGAGTACTTCTTCACGTTGTATCTCCAGAGAAACTCAAGCTTGTTTAGGTTTAGGCTGAAAGCAACACATTTTAGATTCTGGACATGCAGAGAGCTGTTCGCAGCATCTCCAGTACTTTATTCAAATGTATTCCAACATTGACAACATGGGGTTCCAGCTATATGGTTAAATTCAACAAAATAGCACACCGTAGAGATATAAAGTGATTGATTACACTGACCCGGTACCTGGTGCAACACCCCAAACACAAACCCTGTTGCAGAGTGAGAATGAAACATTACATCATTAAAATCTTTTCCACCTGGATGTTTATAACCCCCGCAAGCTTTGAAAGGATCCACTCTTAACAACGTTCAAAACTCGTGTTTTTGTCTCGCTTCTAGATTTTGTTCAGAGGTACCACATTTGATGAAGAACTTGCAGACTATGTGCATAACTATGAAGGTTAGAAGAATATTACGAAAGCCAAAATTAAGCAGTGCCCACATCAGACACAAAGCTCAGACGACATCAGCATCCCCCAACACAGCTGGCCCCCCGCATAACGCTTATCCCTCAGAGAGGAAAACACAGCCCAGAACAACTGCAGGCCCTCAGTTACATTAATATTACAAATTGGAGTCAGGAGGAACAGATAGCCATAGAAAATGAATAACCAATTTTCACTGAGTTTAAATGGAATATGTCAGTGTTTTGCAAATGAGGCTATTTTTGAAATGGAAAAACATGCTCAATCAGGGTCCAAGGATCAGAGTCAATCAGGGTCCAAGGGTAATAATTATACCCATTAAAGGGATAGTTCACCCAAAAATGAAAATGCTGTCATCATTTACTCAACAGCAAGTTGTTCCAAAACTTCTTCTGTCGAAAGAAAATGGAGATATTTTGTAGAATGGTTGGTAACCAGAAATTTGATGGTTGAAAGAAATACCAAGAAACTTCAGCACAAGAAAGAAAATCATACAGGTTTGGAACAACTTGATGGGGAGTAAAGGATGAAATTTTGGGGTCAAATATGCGTGTGTTAATAACTAGAACTTTTATTATTCAATAATTCCTTTATATTATTTTCATCAGCAATATGGTTTGATTAAAATAATTTTCTAATTTGTGTCCATGCGGAGGTAATTTTATTGTATTTATGCATGGCACAAGCATTTTGTTTATTTATATGTAGCCCAAGTAATGTAGTCCAATGACTTACTTGCTTTATTAAAGTTTTTTCTTCTTTTTTTCTTGGCAATAGACCTTTTGGTGACACTTACATTAAGGTCTCATTTGTTAATGCATTAACTAACACAAACTAACAGAGAGCAATAAACTTTGTAAATGTTAATAAAATATTTGTGTTCATGTCTGTTCACAGTACATTAATGTTAACAGACTTTGATTTTAATAATTTATTTCAAAATGTTGAGATTAACATTAAGACTCAGAAATCCTTTAGAAGAACTTTGTTTATTCATTGTTCTTAGTCACACTTGGTTAATGTTCACTAATGCTAATAAAATGAAACCTTATTGCAAAGAAAGTTGCTCATAGGGGTGTAAAATTAATTTTAAAACTTGAGGAATCTTACACTGGTTCAAACTAGTCTACTGTATTGTATGTTTGTTCAAGTGTTTGGGACATGGCTGTTAATGGTGAGCCTTTTATTTTTATAATCAGGCTCTCAATGTATATCAAAACTATCAGCCTATTGGCTTTTAAATATAAATAATTATCGGTTTTCCGTATCAGACAAGGTTTTCATACTAATATACAGTGATCCCTCGTTTATCGCGGTTAATGTGGACCGGAACCTCCCACGATAGTTGAAAATCCGCGAAGTAGGATTGGCCTCCCTAAGAATTTCCATATATGTGTGTGTAGGTACCAGAATGTTTAAAATATGTATATTATTAGTTTAAATATATTTTAATTAAATCTATTTAATTATAAAAACTTAATGTTATACATTTACTCTCGCTCTCTCATACGATATGCATTATGGTGCTCTACATTCATTCATCAATGACAGTAGTATCTTGAGACTTAACTCCAGTAATGACGACGATGACAGACCTGTGCGGTTTGATGAATGTGATGATGAAGAATGATGATGACGATGGTGTTACTGCACTGGTATAATGAGTCAGTTTGGGAAGTGCCTCATCGCCAGATATCGGCGCTGGATCGTCAACATTTGATTCTGAGAGAGGTGAAGAGGCTCCCACTTCACTCGTGCTCTCATTCGTCGATCTCACGCCGGGAACCAATCACGTGCCTTGTCTGAGTGCCCGTGGGTGTGTACAAAGCCTCTGAGAGTTTCTCTCTTTGTCTGGCATCCTAGGAAACCGTTTCTCTCGCATCACGATGAAACAACACTGCTTTCCGCAATACGGCTGCCGATATGGCGGTATTTTTGAATTTTTATTTTTCAATGAATATTTTTGAAAAATCCGCAGTGCACTGAGGCTGTGAAACTTGAACCGCAAAGTGGCGAGGGATTACTGTAATCCATAATATAAATGCTGTTGACTACAACAAATACATGATGGTCACAGGGGAAAGGAAACAGATGCACAAAGAAATCGCCACCAACAGGACCCTTAATTCCCTCCAAACATACTGCTCTATTATATCTGGGCAACAGCATAAAACGACAGCACTGATTACCAATACTGACCCTAAATAACCAGTCACCTTTCTGCTCTGAGAGGGTACGGCACAGGGACCGCTGAACACATAATCTTGATTAAGCAGAGCTGGCAGACTTCAACTCTCGGGTGAATATAACAGTTCTGAGATCAGTCTCAGTAGGGTTTGTTTTCATGTTGTGGCAGATGCCTCTCCAGCAAGGTCAACTGTTACGCTGAGAGAGACAGATGAAACATAAAACTGAGACAGAAAGGGAAAAAGTTTCAGCTGAGACCGTTATTAATTTTTGATCTCAAAGTATGCCATTACAGTCTCAGCAGCATTATGGGCAATAGATCTAAGAGCTCAATCTGGCAAGGCCAAGCAATGAGACATCAACAGCTTATTCTGCTGCTATATAGTGAAGAGTGAAGAAAAAACACGCATCCTTGTTATTAACCTTGTTTTAACTTGCTACATTGCTATCCATTCTGTCATTTTTAAAACAAAATATTCATTGAAAAATACCGCCGTATCGGCAGCCATATTGCGGAAAGCAGCGTTGTTTCATCGTGATGCGTGAGAGAAACGGTTTCCCAGGATGCCAGACAAAGAGAGAAACTCTCTCAGAGGCTTTGTACAGACTCACGTGATTGGTTCCCAGCGTGAGATCGACGAATGAGGCTGATCGTACTTTGCGGATTTTCACCTATCACGAGGGGTTCTGGTCCACATTAACCGCGATAACGAGGGATTACTGTATATCATTTAAATATTTTATTATAAAAAATACTAAAATTTAAATTTTACATTTATTTGACTTACATAAAACAAATAAATCTATTTATTTGGTTAATGCTTATTTGTCAAAAATAAATTGCTCTTATAATTATATATTTTATTTTAAATACCCATTTATCTACCCATTATTATTATTGTTTTTTAAACACTGCACTGTATAAGGTCAAAAATAACAAACACCAGTAATTTTTGCTATTCACAGAGGCTCTCCAATCCAGTTACTGACCAGACTGCATCCTGCTTAGCTTCAGTGGGTAACCAGTGCACTAAAATGAAAAAATGTGTCTACAGACTCACACATCTACCGCCAAGTGAGGCTCTTTGACCAGCAGAAAAGAGATAAACCTTGATAGTTCTGAGCTGAAAAAAATCAATGGAATCAAAGGGGAAATAAAAATTAAATGCTCTCCCTCTCTTCCTATATTATTTCACAATAGTTCTTGACACAAAGGCAACGGTGGTGAATTCAACACACAAAAATATACCATGCTGGTCAGGGAAGGAGGAGGCAGGAGCCGACCAACATTTAAGATTAACATAAAATAAACCAACAGCAAAATAAAAGTAATGGTGGCAGGCTCTCACACAAACACAATGTAAATTCCAGGCCTGGTCATCTCTCATCCTTCTATTCAATGAAAGTTGACTGAGTGATATTCTTCCTAGAAAAGAGAAGATTTCATCTGCCTTTGGTAAAATATGTGTTCAAGGGAGTGAGTTTGCTTTGATACCTATAAGGGGTGTCAAAAGCACTGTTGGTTTACTACCAAGTGATGATAAAATAAATAAAAAAAATACAAAAAGTAATAAGTTATTCTATCTGATCGGTAGTCCGGAGTACAGTCTCTTTGACTATTACTGCATGCAGTAAATCCTCATGCGAGGATAAGCATGAGCACTGTGAGGAATGCACATGGCAATGCAGCTGCGAGCAAAGTGATTTAAATGCATGAATTTTATGTAAACAAAGTGTTCTTAAGTGAACATAAAGGCGGAGCAAAAATAAAATATCAGATTTGTGCATTGGCCTAACAGTGTAAATAGAGCCGAATAAATCTGCCACTATCTATTAGCGTATGCCATTAATATTGATCAACAATAATACTGAAATAAAAAAATTTAAAACTCACTGATTAAATAATTTCAGTATGTACAAACACACACTCTGCTGTTTAAAAGTTTGGGGTCAGTAAGATGTTTTGGTTTTGAAAGTCTATTTCGCCAAGACTGGATTTATTTGATTAGAAATACAGTTAAATAGTAATATTTAAAATATTATTACAATTTAAAACAACTGTTTTCTACTTTAAAGTATTTTAATATATTAAAGCTTTCTTGAATATAATGGATAACTCGCCATCATTTCATAAGTACAGATACAGAGGTGATGCAAGCAATAACCACTGGATTTGTGTTATGATTATGAGCTCTGCGCTCCCCTCCATGGCCACCAGATGGAGCTCACACTTATACTGACACTTCACTACACACTACATTTCCCAGGAACCATCACACTGCACTGATTACACATACACAGCTGAACGTAATGATGACTGTTTGTCTCACCACCTGTCATCAATCTCATGTACTATAAAAGACTGCTTCCCACACACACTCACCGCGAGGTCTTGACTAGCTCCGGTTGTCATTGCTAAGCGTTTATAATATTCCTGTCTGTTACCAGTTTTGCCTGTTTGCCCGTTTCTGATCCTTCGCTGCCTGCCCCGACCTGTACCTGGAATATACGCTTGAGATTGTCTGCTGCCTGTCTTGACCACTGCCTGTACCACGTTTCTGCTTCTGTCTGCCTGCCCTTGTGACCCCTGCCTGGATTATTGACCATTCTAAATAAAGACATTGCTATTGGATCCCTGCCTGTGAGTCCTCTGTTACAGAAGACCTCGCCACACAAGATCCAGCTGTCTGTCAGGATGGACGATTCGACACAGGCTGAGTTTCACCTCATCTGTCTCCGGCAAGGTAACCGGCCCCTGTTGGACTATGTATCCGACTTCATCGAACTTTCTCACCGAGTGAGTTGGGGTGACGCCTTTTTGGTTTCTATATTTGAGCGAGGACTGGATAAGAGGGCTATCCGGGCTCTTGGATGCCAGGAAACCTCACTCATGGACTATATTAATCTTGTGCTGTGGCTGAATGGTATTGACTTTGAAATTGAAGAAGTGACCGATTCAGCGCTTCCGAGCGCCGCGACCAAGTCAACACCTCACCGCCGCAAGCGGCGGAAGCAGAGAAAGCCCGACCCAGAGATCCACCAGCCAGAGCCCGATCCAGAGATCCGCCTGCCAGAACCAGAGCTGCCTGAACTGTGGCCCGACCCGCCAGAGCTGCCTGAACTGTGGCCCGACCCGCCAGAGCTGCCTGAACTGTGGCCCGACCCGCCAGAGCTGCCTGAACTGTGGCCCGACCCGCCGCTGGACTTCCGGGACACCCCAGAGCCCGCAACGACCCGTCAACCAGAGCCAGAGCCCGCAACGACCCGTCACCCAGAGCCCGCAACGACCCGTCACCCAGAGCCCGCAACGACCCGTCACCCAGAGCCCGCAACGACCCGTCACCCAGAGCCCGCAACGACCCGTCACCCAGAGCCCGCAACGACCCGTCACCCAGAGCCCGCAACGACCCGTCACCCAGAGCCCGCAACGACCCGTCACCCAGAGCCCGCAACGACCCGTCACCCAGAGCCCGCAACGACCCGTCACCCAGAGCCCGCAACGACCCGTCACCCAGAGCCCGCAACGACCCGTCACCCAGAGCCCGCAACGACCCGTCACCCAGAGCCCGCAACGACCCGTCACCCAGAGCCCGCAACGACCCGTCACCCAGAGCCCGCAACGACCCGTCACCCAGAGCCCGCAACGACCCGTCACCCAGAGCCCGCAACGACCCGTCACCCAGAGCCCGCAACGACCCGTCACCCAGAGCCCGCAACGACCCGTCACCCAGAGCCCGCAACGACCCGTCACCCAGAGCCCGCAACGACCCGTCACCCAGAGCCCGCAACGACCCGTCACCCAGAGCCCGCAACGACCCGTCACCCAGAGCCCGCAACGACCCGTCACCCAGAGCCCGCAACGACCCGTCACCCAGAGCCCGCAACGACCCGTCACCCAGAGCCCGCAACGACCCGTCACCCAGAGCCCGCAACGACCCGTCACCCAGAGCCCGCAACGACCCGTCACCCAGAGCCAGAGCCCGCAACGACCCGTCACCCAGAGCCAGAGCCCGCAACGACCCGTCAACCAGAGCCTGAGGTACTGTTTCCCACCCTATCCCACCCATTATCACCTCTGTCCCTGTCTGTGTCTGCCAGCCCTCCTGCCCTGTCTCTGCCAGAGATCGTCAGTCCTGCACCGCCACTGCATGTGCTCAGCTGGATGGTACCGCCGCAGATCCTGCCGACTCCAGCCTCGAGGGCAGTCGGGGAATGCCTGACTCCGCCTCCAGCCTCAGACCCCTTCTCTCCACCTCGGTCCGTCAACACTTCGGCACAGCCTGGCTTCTCACTCCCTCTGCTTCACCAAAGTCCCTCGACCATCATCTCCATCGGGTTCCCTCGTCCTCCAGGCTCCACCTTGGTCGTGCGTCGCCTTGCCTACACCTGCGGCTCCAGCTGGCTCCTTCCTCCCTCCGGCTTACACCTTATGTCCTCTGTCACTCTGTCTCCGACTCTGCTCTCGCTCCTTTGGACTCCGCCTCGGTCATTCGTCGCTGCGGCTGGCCTTCGGTCTCCGGAACCAGCGGTGTCGATCGGGTCCTTCGGCTCGTCGGCTACGTCCCGGAACCTTACAGACCTCCCAGACCCGCCAGCCTTGCCTGAACCAGCCTGGTCCGTGCCCCCGGCACCACCCTGGTACATTGAACTTTGGGCGCCGCCATGGTGGCGCGCGGTGCCTTTAGCTTCCTCACGCCAGGAGGCGTTCGTAGGGGGGGGGGCTCTGTTATGATTATGAGCTCTGCGCTCCCCTCCATGGCCACCAGATGGAGCTCACACTTATACTGACACTTCACTACACACTACATTTCCCAGGAACCATCACACTGCACTGATTACACATACACAGCTGAACGTAATGATGACTGTTTGTCTCACCACCTGTCATCAATCTCATGTACTATAAAAGACTGCTTCACACACACACTCACCGCGAGGTCTTGACTAGCTCCGGTTGTCATTGCTAAGCGTTTATAATATTCCTGTCTGTCTGTTACCAGTTTTGCCTGTTTGCCCGTTTCTGATCCTTCTCTGCCTGCCCCGACCTGTACCTGGAATATACGCTTGAGATTGTCTGCTGCCTGTCTTGACCACTGCCTGTACCACGTTTCTGCTTCTGCCTGCCTGCCCTTGTGACCCCTGCCTGGATTATTGACCATTCTAAATAAAGACATTGCTATTGGATCCCTGCCTGTGAGTCCTCTGTTACAATTTGTTAAAGATTGCAAAGTTAGTGGCATTAAATCTTTTTTTCTTTTTTACATTGTAGAAAGCAGATAAATAAAACAAACATGTATTTATCTGTTCATACATAAATAAGCAAATACAAATTTATTTACTTGTCGGCGCTGGGATATATAGTAAACTATATACAACGTTTAAAAAATTAAGGGAACAATTAATTATCACAGTATAACACCAAGGGTGCGTCTTAATCTGCTCCCTAACTCACAAGCTTGTGAATCGGTACATCACATTCATGAATTTCCAGCCACGTGACATTGTCTTCATTTTACAACATCGCTACTGGTACAACAGGTACATTTCTTTCTGACATGTAATGTTATTTAAAGATTATTATGATCATTTGTTACATAAACGTGCAAGATTTCAGCTTCAAATTAAAAGTGTTAGCTAGATTATGTTCATTACCTTCCTAGCGATGCATTATTATCCTGAAATAAACGTCTCAGTGCACTGGAATTGAGACTGATTAGTTCCCTGACTACTGAACTAGGGAGCTGACTGAGACGCACCCCAAGTCAGTCCAATTAGATAAGTGATTGTGAATCAGTTTCACCTGCTTTGGTGAAAATGAAAGTGACAGTATGTGCACTGGAGAGGTAACAGCAAGACAAGACAACTCCAAAAAGGGAATAATTTTGGAGGTGGTGACATAGACAATTGTTCTCTCCTTATTCTTCCTGATGGATTTGTCTTCGGTTTTGTGTTTTGTTAGGGCTCTTGTCACTATCTGTAGCATAAGGTTAGACCCAATCAGGTTGCACAGGCAGTCCTGCTCCTCCAGGATGACACATATCCGGTATCTGCGCTTTTGTGTGAGCTGGGCATTAGGGTGGCATGAGGGTCCAACATCCTCTAGTGGGACTTGTGCTCACAGCTTAGCACCGTGTAGCTCCATGTAGCCATTTGCAAGAGAACACCAGAATTGCCATCTCCCATTGGCGCCCATTATGTCCGGCCTCATGTGCCTAGAGTGTGTAGGCAGTTTTTAAATGACGAAGGCATTGATGCCATTGACTGGACTCATGTTCCCCAGACCTTAATCTAATCTGAGAACATCTGAGACATTATGTATTGGAACATCCGAAGCTGCCAAGTAGCACCACAGACTGTTGAGGAGAGGAGATCCTCCAGGACACCATCCACCATCTCATTATGAGCATGCCCAGACGTTATTGTGAGTGCACACAGGTACGTGGGGGCCATAAACACTACTGACTTACATTCTTTTCTGCAATTAACTTCACGCATGTTATCAACTTGTAACTTTAGATTTGTTTTACAAAGAGTTTTGGTATGATTTTGAATCACTGATGATTTTGGTTGCTGTTGACTGTTCTTACAGCATTTTGTTCTTAAATTATAGAAGTATACAAATAAAGATTTTCAAATTGAATATAGTATGTATGTTAAAAACAGTTGTGCTGATTAACATTTTCTTTTTTCAGGATTCCTCAATGAATGGAATGTTCAAAAGAAAAGCATTTATTTGAAACAGAAGTAGTTTGTAACTGTTACAGATCGAGGACAGGGAACATGTGCGATGCGGAATGAGGTGATGGAGGCAAGGCAGGTTTCAAACTGAAACTGAACTTTAATATAAACGAAAACAAGAAGACTTTAAATAAAAAACTCAAAGAAGCACACCTTTGCAAAAACAGAACTAAACATACCTTAAAACAAGAATCATGGCCGGAGAGCAGGAGACATCCACACACTTGACCATAACTTACTTCAACAACCGACAAACACAAAGGGAAATGCAAAAGTGTTTTATATATAAGGGAATGACAAACACCTGGGTAGACTAACGATTAAGTGATTACACGACAGGTGCAGGGAGTGAAACAATGACCTTACAGACAGGAAGTGTTCCCAAGACCACATTTACAGCCACTTTTGTTTAATGCACAATAGTGATTATATTAATGATAGATAATCAAAAAATTATAATTTTGGTTTGATTAAAAGTAACATGTTTTGCTTATAATTGGTAATGTTTTACACATTTTTTAATTAAATAATTAGTGTATGCACGCTTAAGTATTGGTATTGAGGCTACCTTAATCTGAACAAGATCCCAATGATTGGATCATAGATTCCATGTCAACTATACACTAGCTGACAGTGCAGTGTAGGAGTGTAGTGGCCATGAGAACTGGACTCTAATCACAACCGAAGATTAGACGCAACACATCTACCTCAAGCACACACCAAGCTCCCCTCTCGCACCTCATAGCTTTACTGGCAGCGTAAGGAGCTAAGGAAATCTAAGGATTTGTATCTAATCACTTCAGAATGACAGCACATAATACTGCACTCACCCTGACACTAGAATCACAGACAGCACAAAACAGTGACACAAACACAACAGGAAGAAACCCTACTGTTGACAAGTAAGTGACATGCAATAACATATTTGGTTGTTTCCCTGTTGGCTCAACAGAGGCTTGATCTGCCTAAGTTTGATTTTCCCCTTCTGCAAACAAATAATGGAAAAAAGGTTGTTATTCACTCTCATTCCTTATTTATCCCCATATGAGCAAGAGTCAGACAGGTGGAGAAAAAGAACAGTGCAGGAAATGACACGCTGATGGGCCGCTGTGATGATATGGCATCTTAAAGGTCAGCAGTTCCACATCACAAATACCCTGCATCTCCAAGTCCCCTCAGATAAAAGCAGGATCCTTTAATCCAGCAAAACTGAAGAACATGATCTTGCAGAAGTTTGGACAGTTACCAGAGTTTTAGCTTCGTTACAATGCCAGCTTTTAGTATCATGGTATTAATACTCAATAAATAAACATCCTCTGGCAACTGATGAAATGAAACTAGGACTGTTAAAATATTTAATATTGCAATGTCTATATTTTTTTTATGATTATTTAACATGTTAACGCATTGAGTTCCTTGTAAATGTTTTGTGTTCTTAAACTAAAGATTTCATCGTTAAATCTGCCATGCTGGAGATCATGCATAATACATGTCAAAATCTCATACATTATGAAGGAATTATTAGCATAATATTATCATTAAAACACAATTTAAACGTTCTTGTAGATACAAGAAACATTAGGTAAAATGTAATTGAGTGCTCAACTTGTACATGGACCTCTATAAAAATTTATATAAAAATGAGTTCTGTTAACACATCTCGACACACTTTATGGTATCAAGGGCTGCAGAACTGAAGCCCATCGAGTTGTATTAGTGAGTACAGGTTTACAATCTGCATATTAGCTTGTTCTGTGCATCTGGGAAGTTGTCCAGTGAACACGATCTGCATGATGGGAGGCAGGGAAACATTGGCCTGTGTCCCTGGCAGCCCCTACCGAGACAGTCCTCGTCCTATTCTGCACAGTGCTATCATAACCAGACATGGCAACAATCAGCTTGTGAAGCAAGAGGAGGCAGCGAGAGGCTCCCCATGTGTGGTGAAAGAGAGTTGGAGGATGTCTGAAGGTTGAGAAAGAACAAGTAGGCAAGAGTGTTTATTGCATTCAAGAGGAACAGTTCTGAATAATGAGTCGTGCCTTATATTATGAATAAAAACAATATTATAAGGTCAACATGAAGCTCTATTTATCCATCTATAAATTTATACTCTAACATTCAAAAGTTTGGGGTCAGTAAGATAAAAAAAAAAAAAAAAAAAAAGATATTTATTCAACAAAGATAATAAGAAATGTTTATATTAGAATGATTTCTGAAAGATCATGTTACACTGAAGACCGAATTAACAGTTGCTGAAAATTAAGCATTGCCATCACAGTAATAAATTACATTTATAAAACAGTTATTTTAAATTGTAATAATTCACAATACTACAGTTTTTACAATATTTTAATCAAATTAATGCAGCCTTAGTGAGCATAACATCCTTCTTTCAAAAACTTTTAAAATAGATCTTACCAAACCCAAAGTTTTAAATGGATAAAGAAATTCATTAAAATTGAGAAAATATCGGTGGATTGTCTGAATGACTAGTTAGTCTTAAGTAAACCCTTAAATAAACTTTTAGTTTAATACTTTCAGTCTTTTCTAAGTGGGTGTAAAGACAGAACACACTGCTAGGTTCACAAACAGCACAAAAAAAGAGAGAAGAAAACTACAAAAAAATAAGATAAGGTCCATCTGCATTTAAGCAAATAACTAAAAAATAGCAAAGTAGCATGCAGAGCTTCAATATGGTAGCTGACAAATATTCAAAAAAGGCAAAATACGTATAATTTAAGATACACATCTTTATTTACACAAAATTACTAGGACATCAGACAAAAGAATTGTAAGCCTTATGCTAAAAATGGGAACATTGCTCCCTGCAGGTGATCTGAAGTACGACGTAATTGTGCTGCTGAAGAAGTTCCGTTTTAAAGGCGAAGAATCACAGAGACGGCTTTTCTGACAAAGTTTGTTTAACAACAATTTTAAATTCAAAATCTATAAAATATCCCTGATTAAAACAATTGGGTAGCTTCTACCAAGCGACAGACGCAAATGCCTTTGGATAGGACGTACCGACTTTAATTATTTACATTTAGAATTGTATTTGTTTTTTGTGTGTGTTCTTACTCACTAATTGAGAACCACTGGGCGAGTCTAGCGTAACTGAACTAGTCGGTTGGTGAATCCCAACAGTACAACACAGAACATAATATCCTCACAAAACTAGATGTTGCTTTCATGTATCTCCTAGGACACTTAAGAGGAATAAAACCTTCTTCAAAAAACAAACCTTTCAGCATTAAACTTAAACCAGAGTGTGTCAAACCTCCTGAGGTGGTCAGACGTGAGAAGGACTGAAGCACCTTTCCAAACCCAGCGCCACATCACTATTGGGACATAACAGCATTTAACCGGCATCTCAATGATCTCAAGAATTAGCACATCTCCCCCCAGTCCTGGGTAAAGTGGCCTCACTTAAAATAATTTAACACTCTAGTGAACATGATACATGAAGTACTCCCAACTGTCATCCTGCAGAAAGTGTGAGAGTGGAAGAGGAAAAGACAAACAGGGAAACGAGAGTCCTTATTGACCTGCCTTAAATGTTTGTTTTTTTCCAGCACCTGTCACATTCTATTGTGTTCACATAATACAGTGTTTTTTCTAGTGGGTGATACTGATGAGGAATGACTCAACATAGGCCGTGTGTGTTTGTGTGTAAACTTTTAAGAGAAAACCTATCTGAACTCAGTGTCTGTCCTCTTTGCATTAGCGAGATTCAAACTATTTCAGTTCAACAGCAAGCAACAGAGGTCACAGCAATGATGCATCGTCCTCATAAGATTCACTGATCTGTGACCGTCGCTGCTTAAACAAAAGAGTCAACAGGGCAGCTTTCCCCAGTAATGCAAAGCATTTGTGAACATATGATGGTTTAAAAGGAGAAATCAAGTCATAGAGGGCACTTTTAAAATAATGCTCATTATGCTTCACTTCAATCTAATGAGACTACATTTTATAAGCTCTGACTCAAGATCAAGAAAACAGAAATAAAGGTTCCTATAAACTTCCAATTACTTAATAATGTGATAAAAAGAAGGACTGTCATTAAAATACAGAGCCTGGGGAATTTAATAAAAGCAGATTTTCATAAATATGTGGTTTTATACAATTTTTTTATACAAAGTTTCTGTGAAAATGGTCTGTTTTTTTAAACATCACTACATCCTATAGAGCAGATTCTGACAACCTTGGTGATGATTCAATGAAAAATTTTAATTCTGTCATCATTTACAGACCCGCAGGTCAGGTCTGTATGAATTTCTTTCTTATGTGAATCACAAAAGAAAATATTTTAGAGAACTGTTTGTCCACATAATGATCTTATTTTGTGCTCCACAGAAGAGAGAAAGTCACACGAGTGAGTAAATGATGACAGATTCATTTTTTGGTGAACAGTACAGGTTTCTCTAAAATGGTATGCATGATACAATACCAAAGGAGAACACATTTTTTATAAAAAGAGAAAAGAATAGGAAAAAAATTGATATTTTTATAATGACAAACAGGCCAAAACATTGTATAAAATGAAGCAAAAAAACGATTCCATTTTACCAGCTAGTTGAATAAAAGATGCTAAAGAAAGATTGCAGTGGACACAAGCAATTTAACAACAAGATGATAAGAAAAGCTTGTGGAATTGGACATCGGAACATGTTTACAGCAGACTTATATTTCATTTTCTGTAGATAAATTAAGTATGTCAGTAAAAAATGAATTAGATAAATTAATTGTAAGAGAAAATACTTTCTTCAACTAAAATATAGAAGATAATTTCACTCTGTATTTCAATGTATCATGTATTATGTTATTTTATCAACACAATAGAAAATGATCAATTCATCAACACAGCCTTCAATCAAAAGTGAAAATTTCTAAACTGTACTTTATATTAAAACTGTACACAATCAAACATTTGTTGCATAACGAGTCCTGTTGTCTTTGTCTCCTAATGGTCCTAACAGGTACCTTGGATGTACCACTTACTCAAATGTGTAGAAATGCACTCATTTAGCTAACACCTCATTCTGAGAAAAGAACAAAACACTGGCCTTCAGCTTATTCTGTTGCTATTCTTATTTTCTTCTGTTGTACTGAGCATGGAAATTTACTGTTACTGCTTGCATGAAATTGCAGAGTGCATAATGTCACAATTGAGCATGCATGTGCATATGGTGTGCGTTCCTCACTGCTCAGCTCTGACAGCGCAAATAACTAGCTACACATTTTACATTTTTGATGAGACCCCTCAACACTATTTGACAGCACTGCTTGAGTAAACAAAACATGAACATTTGCTAAAGTGTTTTTATTAAAGAGTGAGAAGTCAGAACTCTCTCTAACAACTCTAAACTTACTCTATATGCTTAAAAATATGTAATTGAAACGTAATGACTTCAACCATTTCTTACTATTCTGCTATATCATCATTTACTTATATTATCTTCCTCTGAGGTCTTTCTCAGCAAATACTGATTTATGCCGTTAATCCTGTTTAATTTGTAATTTTATACTAATCAACATATCCTGTAATGAATCTGATTATAATTTGTAACCGATTGACAACACTAGCAAAACTATTCAGACTTCAGTTATCTGTGATTGTAAGACTGAGCCTGGGGAAGATCCAAATGCTTCGCATTTTAAAACAACACCAGCTGTCATATGGATACTAAAGATTGCACTAAAAACTGACTAGTTTTATGTCCCTGTCAGTGGTTTTAAATCTTGGAGATAAAAAAGGTCATAATGTGCCGATGAAAATCAATCTGTCACATATTTGACCTGCATTTAGTGATGTGATGGCTCTAAGAAAGAGAAGGTACCGGGAGCCAAGAGTTCAACCGATGCGCCATCCATTACAGGCTCTTTGCCCTTATTTGTTACTCCACAGATAGTTCTCTCAGCCCTCACAGCTCAACAGGTCACATCATTACTCTGCAAACTTTAAAGATGGATAGCTGCAAACTTTTGATCACACTCATTAACCCAAACAACAGGCCTAGGCAGACAACATGTGGCAATCAGGCTAATGATTTCTCATGGCCTTGAACATCTCCGCCACCCCTCCAGGGTCACTTCACACACAGAACAACAGACTGATGAAAGAGGGGGACGCGGAAGAGAAGTGATGCCTCCAGCTGTTTTCACAAATGGTTCGATTGCTTGATCCAAATCAGAGTTCAATCCTAACCATTGTCCCTACCCCCACAGATCTCTTTTCTTGAAGCATTTTTCCAGATGTTGGAGGAGATATCAACAGCCATGTCTACATCATTAGAAAAATATCAATGAGCAAATATATATATAAAATATAACCAAACATACAACCAAAAAAGAAAAATGGATTTCTGATAGCAAATCTGATGAAGATTTTTGTGCAACTGATTTATTTAACACTCCAATGGCCAAGTTACATTGCACCGACAATCCAACAGATGCCGAATGGAATGTCTGAGAAGTGACATACTGTAATCTGGTAATTGTCCGTGTTGGTCAGCATCTAAAGATGGAGTGTGAATTTGCCTTAAAGTATATCTTCCACTGACATCCATTCAATAAAAACAGCCTCTTGGCTCCCTATTACCCATTACACGTTTTAGCTAACCTTGACAGCATCCACTATGGTAGAGGTTTTGATATTTGGTTTTTCATCAAAATGAGAAGCACAGTGAGTAGATCTAGCAGTTGTTTACTGAAGCTAGATGATACTCCAGAGACATTGAACTTCATGTCTTTGTTACAGTGAACTTTTTAACTTTTGCTTTATGCTTTGTTGATATGAAAATAGCATTTACACCAACCAAATAAACAAAATCTGACATTCTTGATGGAAAATCTAGATGGTGGTTATGTTTTGGAACATGCTTAAGGCCACGATGTACTCCTGCTGAAGTTATTTTTTGTTCTTTGCTTGGAAGTAAAAAGAAGTTCAAAATACAAAAGCAGAAGTAAACTTTTAGGGAACATCCCAATGCCCTCTGCTTTCCTCTCAATAACAAAACAAACACACAAGCACAAATGACAACGGTGAGAAAACAGCAGTTGATCAAAGTGATATGGATATGTTTGCACCAGCTCTGCTATTCAGTTCTCTGGTTAAGTCACATCTAATTTATTTATATAGCAGTTTATACAATAGACAGCTTTAAAGTAAGCAGCTTTATAGTTTTAAACAAAAACACACTTGTCACTTGCAATTAGAATTACAACTTCAATATCAACTATAAAGCAATGTGTTCATGTTTTTCACTCACAATTGACCTAGGTGGACTGAACAGAAGAAATAAGGATAAGGAGGATCCCCAGTGTACACCCATCTACAGTATTTTGTAATCAAGTCAAGTTGTGTCAGGGTTCAGCCACATTCGGTCTAGTCACTTCTTGGTTTTGTGGCAGAGCTCTGACACTACCGTAATGTCTTGTGTTTGGTGTGTGCGCGCGCAGCTTCAGGTTTTCGGGTCGCGCACACTCTTGTCTGTGTTGTGTCTTGTGATGTCCAATCCCCAGACTGGTCTTGTTCAGTTTCGGTTTGATGTCGGAGTTCGGACATTCATGACTAGTGTGTTCGTCCTTGTTGTGAGCGCACAAGAACAGGGGTTTGCTTATTCTCACACGCTCTATGTCTTGTGAGTGGGTGCGGTTTCAAGCTTTGCTTGAACCGCAAGCTCTCGGGTCTTAGTGCAGTGTTGTAAGCGTCGTGTTGTAGTGTCGTGTTTTCATCGGCCGCGTGCTTTCATGTTGTGTTTTTGTGTCGAGCGCAGTTTGGGTTTCACCAGCTGTGCGCTGTCTTTGTGTATTTGTGAACATGCAGCGATGCGCTTTTATTTAGTTTTATTTATCCCAGATGTTTCCCGATCAATTACCCTTCCTCCTGTGCCTATTTATTCCCCTCGTGTTTGCTGTCCGTTGTCACGTCGTCTTTCATGTTATGTCTTGCTGCTCTCAGCTCTAGTCGAGTCTTAGTCAGTACAGTTGTTAAGTCTTCCGCCAGTCAGTCTGTTTGTTTGGATTTTTGTCTTTTGTTTATTAAAAGCCCTAGACCCTGCATTATTGAGTCCTCGCCTCATTCAAACCTGACAAGTTGCCTTTATTTTTATAGTGCTTTATACAATGCAGATTGTTTGAGAGCAGCTTTGCATTAATAAACAGAAAAATATTGATCAATGATGAAAACAATTCAATTCGCTTTGGGAAGCTGTTTCGAACTCCCGAAACGAACATCAAACAAACTTTCTTTTGGCCTGTTTTTGCTCGAAATGACATCACACCATTTCATTATTCAATTACTTTTTTCAATTTTCAAACTTGATGGTCGGTCGGTCGGTAAATCATCAATTTGCCAGCTTTGACGAACGAATGCAGCTTAGATGTGTTAATAATCATTGTAGACCAGCTAGAAACCAGATAACAGGTCAGAAAACAACGATTCTCCATCAGGGATTATATGGATTCAGAAAAAGCTCAAATGTCCTACCTACACAAACACACATAAACAGACTAACCTGGTTGATGATATAGATCCCATAGTCAATCTTCTGTCTGCGCAGTACTGGGTGCAGGTAGTGAAGCCAGTATTTCAGGTGGTTGTCTCTGTGCCTGAACGGGATGATGATGGCCACCTTTTGTTTTGGCCGGCAGTCCGGAGGAGTATATTTTCCCCCTTCTGTCACATTAGGGTTCTCTCTCTGTACCCGCTCGAGGGTTATCTGGGAGCTGAACTCGATGAGGAGACGCCCCACTACAGAGCAAAAAAGAGGGTCAATGAGATCTTATGAGAAGTTTCAACAGCATTACTTTACAGCAGAGTGAACTGGGAAGGATTTAACTAAGAGTATTTCAATACAATCATCACTAACTGTCTGTCCAGCAGAGGGAGTGCAAACATTTCTTTGAGTCCCTCTTCCTCTTCATTGATCCACAGATCTTAAGTTGAGACAACCAATCAATAAAACCGAGTAAGGCTTGATTACACGTTCATACAAAGACTTTGCACAGGCCTTAACAATAAAAGATTTTGCAACTACACCTAGCCACAGTCTAATCCCTATTTGCTGGTGAATTGACGTAGTTTTGGCCGCAGGGATTTCGCACTCATTAGCGAAAGAGTCTATGCTGCTACTGAATATGTATGGAGGGGCATTATTAGGTAACATCATGATGTGTTCTCATCTGATCATAAAGATTCATTATGTGTAGAAAAAATAGAGTGCATAGCAAATCGGCTACGATAACTAAATCAAATATGGTAATATAAGGAAAATATTAGATAATGTATCAGACACGATTAGACTACCTTTCAAGGGCGATTATGTTCCTTTTATCAAGCAAGCCTTTTTCATGATCTGTAAATCAGCAAAAGAAATGGTGAAGGAATTCAAGTTGTCTGCAAATTGAATGGCTAAAAATAAAGCTAAATTAACTAAGTAATTAGACTTGGCAAAGAGCAATGAATTAATCTGAACAGAATTGTTTCACTAAATCAGCTCATAGCAATGAATTAACAAATTGTGTTAACATTAATTTGAGATAAAGAGTTTCTGTTGTCTCACTTCAGTTGTACAACACTTGTGAGATACAAGCAAAGCTTGGTTGAGTTGGCTCATTTCGGTTAATTAGCCAAAAGTAGATGTCTAATTTTAGTTCCTAAAGCATTAGATAACATGAACTAACTATGAGAAATATATTTGTACAGAATGTGTTAACCTTTGTTAATGTTAGTTAATAAAAACATAAATGTTCATGTTAGTTCACAATGTTATACAACTTTTGATTTGAAAAACATTAGTAAATGTTGAGATTGACATTAACTAAGATTAATAAATGCTATAGAAGTATTGTTCATTGACAGTGCATGTTAAATGATGAAACATTGTAAAGTATTACCGATCTTAGCTCACAAAGTTCATTTGTAAAAAAATACTAATAATTAAAGATTACTGTTAAATGTAATCTTTGCAAATGTCAAAATTGATTTTTTTTTATAAATGAAATGACTTTTAAAATTTTTAAACTTTTAAAAATTATTTAATTGAACAAAACAGTAACTATATCTTGTTTATGAGGCATAACATAAAAGCAAATTTTCTGTATTTTGAATAAAATTAATACTTTTGTTCAGCAATGATGCATTAAACTGATCAAAAGTGACAGTCGTGTGCTCATCTGTCCACGTGACCTGTTTTGTGTGTGGGGCATGGTGTTCAGATCCTGATACTTCGGAATAGTTCGGTTTCGGTTTTGTGTTCGGACATTCATGCTCTCTTCTGTGTTGAGAGCATGAGATAAGTGTTTACTGCTTCTCGTGTGCTCTGTCTTGTTATGCGAGACACTCTGCAAACGCGCTTTCCTGTCCAAGAGCACAAGATTTACATTTTCATCGGCCGTGTGCTTTAATGTTTTTTTCTTGTTACTCCTGTTTTTGTCTTGTTTTGTGTGAACACGCCTTTGGTTTCTCATTGGCTGCGTGTTCATGTCTCGTTTTGTTTGAGGAAATAGCTTGTCACGTGTTTCCTTGTGTTCTCCTGTCTATTGTCTTGGCCCCATCCATTTTACTATCTGATTATTGGTTAATTTGCCTCTCCTGTCCTTCCTCATCACTGTCCTTGTTTGCTCCCTATTTATTCTCCTCGTGTTTACTGTCCTGTGCCAGATCGTCATCATATGTTCATTGCACAAGTCTGTTTTCCCCCACTGGGTGTTTTTGTTTGTGTTTTTGTTTTATTATTAATAAAAGCCCATTCCCTTGCATCAAGTACTCGCTCTTCCATTCATCACCCTCACATGACAAAAAGATTTATATAATTTATAACTCTGTTCTTTTGAACTTTTTATTCTATTATAAATTACATTTTAAAATATATTAAAATGCAGAACAGATATTATACTGTTTTTACTGTATTTTCATCATATAATTGCAACCTGGGTGAGTACATGAAACATAAACCACAAAATTTTATAACATAATAAAATACACATAAAAAAAACCCAGTACAATAAAAATCTAAAGTATAATTACGTCACAGACAGTGGTTATAAAAGATCAAACATCAACCACTACTATGAAATCAGACCCTTCGACACCCGGAAGCCTTATGAACTTACAGAAATTAACCTGACCTCGACAGCAGCAGCATCACGCCACTTGTGAAGAACAGCATCCTTGTCTAAACATCTCACAGACTGCTGCTCTATTTTGAGAGGGTGAGGACAGGTCTGGTTAAAAATACATTTAAAGTTGATTGTATGCGTGGCCTATTGCTGCACATGTGCTCGTTTAACAGTCACATCATTAAAATAAGCAGCAGCAGGTCTGCAGGGTTGTGGATGTAATTGAGACACTGTGCCTGTTCGGAGATAAAGGTACTTGTCCTTAGAGAACCTTCTGAATGCAAGATCAGTGCTTTTATCTGTAGCAATTATTCAATCAGCATGGTTGACCATGTCAGTTTCATATTCAGATGTTTTTGATGACATTACCTATCTGTGTGTGTTATCCTGATCCAGTGTTTTCTCGGATTGTTTTCATAAGCTACAACTGACCAGTCCTCACAGACACAGAGGGATAGAATGGAAACAGCAGCCATCAACCTAATAATTACAAGCTCCTTCTTTCAATAAATCCAGTGCATGCCTTTACTGTGTGCCGTTCCCCGTATCTTTCCAAAGGTCCTTTTGAAGTGATCTCTACAAAGGCTCATTGGATCCAGCTACTTCTAATTAGCGGCGTAATATGAGTAAGGCAAGCAGTCAAGTGGCACGTGGAAGGCAATGGAGACAAAGTTGTCTAGAGAGATGAATACCTTGCAATCTGAGCACTTGCAATAGTGGCTGGCTGCTCACATACGAGTGTTCCCTCCATTCTGATCGCTAATGACTGAGGCCATTGATAAGACGACTGGAGGAGGTAAACAACTGCCTCCCGTTCTTCCGCCATCTCGTCATAACATGTTTAGTGTGCATCCTTGTCAACTTCAGTCAACACACTTAAAAATGTTCTGATGAATATGACAATGATAAGTACTATACCACTTTAAATTTCACTGACTAATACATTATTTCCAGGTTTGGTGACTTAGCTGAAACATTTATTTATTAATCATAAAATAGTAATTTATAATAAATAAATTAAAAAAAATATATATATTTTTTTAAATAATATTATTATTATTTATTTGTTTTTTTAACTATGATTTGCTATTGTATCTTACTGAGATTAGCACTATTGCTCATTTATTTATTTACTATATTATGTTTTTGGTTTTTACTACAACTTGCACAATATTTGCAGATTTCAAATTTATTATTGAAATAAACAGGTCTTCAGTTTTTTCCCAGTTGCCAACCTATAGAAAATAGCATTACCTTGAAGGGCACCAAATACACTGGCATGCCTTAAAGGGACTTTGACTAAGTGCATCCAACACATCATTATATAACATCAGTCAGGCCACCATGGGGGATGGGCCAATGAAACTATAATATACTGTACTGTAGGTGCCTCAAAGGATAAAGGGTTTATTACCTGGATCTCTTGGCCACACATACTCGCTTATTGGCTTTCTCACTTTAATTCTCTCTCTATCCCCATCCCACTTTCTTCTGACCCCTGCAGAGCTCCAGCATGGCTCTCAGGCCAACAGCCAAATAAGTTACGCAACATCACCACAAATAATAATGTAGGAAGCTGGAGCACAGGAGAAAGGGATAGAGAGGGAAGAAAGAAAGGAGAAAAAATATACTGTACTGTAGAGAGAAATAGATTATGGAAAAAAATTCTATCAAAAGCACAACCACTTCACCACCACACAAATGTCACCCACCAGGTCACTGTTGGAGGGAAGGTCTCACAGTAAAATCTAAAGTAGTTCAATTAAACTGGATTCAAGCTCAATCCAAATATTTTTCTTTATTTTAACAGCTGCTGTGGTGCTGAAATCCAAATAGTGAAAACAGCCTCCGCCTGGCGCTAACCTTTAACACAAGGCTTTTAGCCTAATACAAAAAATAAATAAAAAAAGAACAAAAAAGGAAATGTGATGCACCTGTTTCTATGTTATGTTATTTCTTATTTTTGGTCCTATTCTTGAAGTGACTTATAAGGAATAGGTCACCAAAAAAATTAAATTTTGTAATTATTTACTTACCTTCATGTCATTCCAAAACTGTATGACTTTCTTTCTTCCGCATAACACAAAAGAAAATGTATTTGGGGTATTTTTTTGTCCACACAATGAAAATCCTTTGGCCCTGTACTGTTTTGGAACCCACTGACATTGTTGCATGGACAAAAAAAGATCCTTGTCTTTTGTGTTTGGCAGAGGAAAAAAAGTTATACAGCAGCAGTATTCAAGCTTAGGTCCATCTGGACCGAGGGACATAATTGTATGGAAGTAAATTAATGACATATGTGTTTGAAACAAAAAAGCTTGTTGAATTGCACTGAATGAAGAAAAAAAAGGCAGTGCATTAACCGTGCTTGCATTTTAATGCATTGTATTTTAGGGCTTGCATTTTTATGGGCTGATATTCAACATGGTCATATATTTAAGATGTAAACATTTCAAATCAAAACATATCAAACACATTTTCATTATTAAAAATGCAATAATCCATATTCACCTTTCAGATTTCAAGTCCAAAATATATGGTCTGTTTAAAATACAACCTATAATATTCGACAGCCATTTTTCAATCCATTTTATTTATTTTTACAAATTTGCTTCCACAAATTCAGTGGTTCAAATTTGACAGAAAATTCAACAATACACATCCAGAGACCGCAGGAAAAGCAGTAGAGTACAGTTGCATCTCCATATGCTGTTAGTTGGCTCATCAGCAGATGTCGCAAGCGCGTGTTGACGAACAAGTCAATCATTCACAAAAACTGATTTACAGAAAAGGAGCAAGCTGTAAGTATTTGTGGCGATATACCAGTATTTATGCGGAAAAGCCGATTAAGTGTTTACATTTAATTAAATGTCTTCATGGTTACTTTTCCTGGATACATGTAAGTACCGTATTTATTCGAGTACAACGCGCAAAATTTTCAACCAAAAAAATAAATCAAAGTTAGGGATGCGCGTTATGCACGAGGGCTGGGCTGGGGTGGGGTTTGTTTTGATGGCCGGTCCTTTGAGGGCGCCGGCGAATTGTAAGTTCGCGCTGCACATTTTACAGGCTGTTTAAGTAGCAATATATGCATAAAATAAAAGGCAGACTCGTGAGTGCAATTCAGCAACTGTATTCAAACATAAACCGCGGCAACAACCGCAACATAGCCCAAAGCAATCGATTGCCGATTGCATGATACATTACATCCCGTAACACAGGCTGCAGCCTCTCACTGTACGTGAGGGCGAAGAAAAAAAAAACGTCCCCTCGCCGCTTCATTTCCTCATCCATTCAGACGCAGAAGAAAGCGAAGAAACCGGAGAAACAGATGTTCCTGCCAACTGAGACACTGATGAAAAATTAACTCCAGAAGAATGGGAGCAACTCTTTAGTGTCTCTGATGAGGAATCTGACGTCGAAGGATTTTAAATAAATATTTTTACCGGTAATTCTCTTTCGGTATTGTGTTCATTAGTTTATGTTGTCAATAAATATATGTTATATATTTTATATAAGTTATATATGTTATACAAGTATATGTTATACAATAAATAAATGTTTTTTATCATGGCTGCACGTGTTCAACAACGTTTTTTGTCAATTACAATGCTTGGTGTGAAACAAAATTTTATACCGATTTTTAATCGAAAATTAGGGGTGCGCGTTATACACGTGTGCGCGATATACTCGAATAAATACGGTATCTTTCTCTACTGCGAACGAGATTATAATGTTATTCCCCAATGCTAATGTACACATCATATATTTGAGAGAGATATACATATATTTATACATATATTTCTCTCGATTGCTTAGTTTAATAAACTTTATAATGCGTTGTGCTGCAGTACTAGGGCTTCCCTCAATACGTAAAACTCCAAGATTCCCCAGCAGTCATGACATATTTTGCTTAATGTAGCTTAATGGACTATATATAGTGATATAACTATATATAGTGATATAAAAAAAAAAACAGGCAAGCAGAATATGGACTCAGAATATGAACATAATGTGCAAAGTTTCACGCTAAGCGTTAAACAGTGAAATACTAGAATAAAGTTGGCTTGACATTGGACGTTCAATATTTGCTAATTTAGGAACCAGCTCTAGAGTTACGACAAAAGTTGGTGTACATGTTTCTAACTTCAAATTTCTTTTGAAGTGAATGTCTAAGATTCACAAAACCAACTGTGAAGCGTTCATCTGGGTGTAAGGCCTGATACACAGGAATTTAAATATAAAAAATATTCAAGCAGTAGTGAAAAATAGAAATATTAATTATGATTTGAAAGTTTATTTTATTAACTCTAAAAAAAAACTAAACTGTGTGCATCATGGCTGACACCTACATGAGCTCTTTCCGTACCCATTGCTTCTTTACAAACCAGATTCCAAAGATGTTGGGACACTTTACAAATTGTGAATAAAAAAGGAATGCAACAAATGTTAAAGTGAGACATTTTGAAATGTCATGCCAAATATTGGCTCATTTTGGATTTCATGAGAGCTACACATTCCAAAAAAGTTGGGAATAGGTAGCAATAAGAGGCCATAAAAGTTAAATGTACATATAAGGAACAGTTGGAGGACCAATTTGCAACTTATTAGGTCAATTTGCAACATGATTAGTTATAAAAAGAGCCTCAGAGTGGCAGTGTCTCTCAGAAGTAAAGATGGGCAGAGGATCACCAATTCCCCCAATGCTGCGGCGAAAAATAGTAGCGCAATATCAGAAAGGAGTTTCTCAGAGAAAAATTGCAAAGAGTTATCATCATCTACAGTGCATAATATCATCCAAAGATTCAGAGAATCTGGAACAATCTCTTTGCGTAAGGGTCAAGGCCAGAAAACCATACTGGATGCCCGTGATCTTCGGGCCCTTAGACAGCACTGGAAATCACAACATGGGCTCAATGAACACAATCCACCATGCCATTCACCGTTGCCAGATAAAACTCTATAGGTAAAAAAGAAGCCATATCTAAACCTGATCTCTCCATAGCTAAACGCAGTTTTTTCTGGAAAACTGGGATGCTATGTCATCCGGACTAAAGAGGACAAGGACAACCCGAGTTGTCATCAGTGCACAGTTCAGAAGTCTGCATCTCTGATGGTATGGGGTTGGATGAGTACATGTGGCATGGACAGCTTAGACATCTGGAAAGGCACCATCAATGCTGAAAGGTATATCTAAGTTCTAGAAAAACATATGCTCCCATCCAGACATCGTCTCTTTCAGGGATGACCTTACATTTTCCAACATGACAATGCCAGACCACATACTGCATCAATTACAACATCATGGCTATGTAGAAGAAGGATCCAGGTACTAAAATGGCCAGCCTGCTGTCCAGATCTTTCACCCATAGAAAACATTTGGCGCATCATGAAGAGGAAAATGCGACAAAGAAAACCTAAGACAGTTGAGCAACTAGAAGCCTGTATTAGAGAAGAATGGGACAGCAACTTGTCTCCTCAGTCCACAGACGTTTGTAGACTGTTATAAAAAGAAGAGGGGAGTGGTAGCAACAGTGGTAAATATGGCCTTGTTCCAACTTTTTTGAGATGTGTTGATGCCATGAAATTTAAAATGAGTACCCTTAGATATATAGAGATATATTTAAGGTAGAGCACCCGTAAATATATCACCTGTATTATAAAAATGGCATAATATAAAATGGCAAAATATATCAAAGTATCAGGGTATTTCCATCTGATATGATCAATGTACCAAAGGGTTTTTATTTTATTTTTTTATTTATTCAAGAGAGGATGAAAAGTATGATTAGTCACAGCAAATGTTTTTTAAGACACCCTAGGACATTCCTGTTTTCTACGGCTATGTCTCAAGCTATGGTGATGGAGTGTTGGCCGCCCGGTGAACTACACAGCAGAACCACATGGATGTAAGTGTCCACTGAAGCAGAAGGACAGAGGAAGAGGAAAGATGAACAGATGGAGGAGTCACTGAACATAACACTGCACACTAAGAGCCATGAGAAGTAAAACAGTAGAAGGAATGATGGTGGGGAGGAAAGACTGAGAGAAAGAGTGGGAGGACAGAACTGGAGGCGAACAGTCGGAGAGACAAAAAAGAAAGAATGACAGAGAAATGGGCTGAGGGAACATGACTAAGGGGGTGTGGGCAGAAGGAGAGAGCTGTAATGAATGCCTCTAAATTTTGAGATGGCACTCGGTCTAGGAGATATGTTGAATATTTTGCAATATATTCACAATGATGATTTGTTATTATTATTATTAGAAGTAATAGTAGTATTTCTCTCCTTTTTCAACTTACAATGAATGGATTAAACTATTTGTAAAGCAACATCACAAACTGTGAGATTGTTTTTACTTTTATTCAGCAAGAATGCATCAAATTGATCAAATGTGACAGTAGAGACATTTAATATAAACATAATAAAATCATTTAACAAAAGCATAAAAAGAAATGTTACTTGAGCACAGAAAATTCAGCTTTGCTATCCCAGGTACAAATTATAATTTCAAATTTAATTTAAAACAGAACCCAGTCATTTTAAATTGTAAAACTGTTCCACAATATTACTGTTTTTAATATTTGATCAAATAAATGTAACCTTTTTAATCCTAATAATTTTTACTTTTTAAATAATCCTAATATCCTATTTTAAATATCTTAATAATTTTTACTTGTTTGACAATTTTTATCCAAAATGACTTAAGTTGCATTCAAGATACACACTGACATTCTAATAATCAGTTCTTGTTTTCGCTGGGAATAGAACCCAAGGCCTTGGTGTTGCAAGTGCCACACTCTACTGTTTCATTTTGTGATAAAGAAGTGGAAAACTCCTACTTTCCATACTGTGACAGATGAGCCAAAAACAAAGATAGTGTCTTTAAGTTGTGGTTGGTGGTCCGTTTTTGTGTAAATGTTCATTTTTGACCAGAGAGAGAGAGAGAGAGAAGTCTCCGGAATAGACTCCTTTAGGCTGTAGAGATGAAACACCAGACTACCTGTATCATACCAGCTGTTCTATGCACCTCATTCATGCAGAAAACCAACTGCTACTGGGCAGAGCGGTGCTCAAAGCAACACAGCTCTGTACATATCAAATGTTTAATTAAACCTCAGCAGGTGGTAGTTCAAAGTCAAGGTGCACAAAAACATTCAAGCCAAACTGGCCTTTTGCCACTTTTTATAGAGAATATAAAAAGACTCAAGTTTTCAATATGACTAATAAACCATGGAAAAAACGTACACATACAGTAATACCTTGAGATTACAAACATAATTTGTTCCAGGACAGAGTTCGTAACTCTAATTACTCGTATCTCAAATAATTTTTCCAGATAAGAAATAGCAGAAAAAAGTGAATTCTTAGCTTCGAGACAGACGATACAGTAGCAGAATGTGCGGAGGAGGAGAAGGGAGGGATTACGTAAATTACGTAGATAACGCAAACACAATACGGAAGTGTAGTGTTTCTTCCCGTGTAGTGTATTGGATAGACTACGCGCACAATAATGTATGCCTCAGAACCTCATATTTATTATTAATGAACACACATAACTCGTGCTGCTCCCAGCTTAATACTCGTGAATCACTTGTCGCCCCCGGTAACCCTCGCTGCAAAACCAAGGTGGCCCTCTTGTGGAGAACATATGCAATTACCCCATAAATGTATATAACATACACCGCAGGAAGACTCGCGGGAGATGCTTACGGAAGTCAACGAACACGTGAAGTGAAGGAGTGAGGCAGCTTGGGCTGCTCCGAGTGCATGACCGCTTAGCGTCAGCATCTGTAAGCGTGCTCGAATCTTAAATCTATACTCGTATTTCAAAGCAAAACATATGCTCGAAGGTTTGCTGGTATCTCGGAATACTGATATGTCGGGACGCTCGTATCTCAAGTGTTCTGATATTCTGATATCTGTTGCACACTATTCTTTAAATTAGAGCCCAATTCAACTCTCAAAACAAAAGCCAATTCACACCAAAGACAATAACTATAACAATACGAAAAAAGTTTATATAATAAAAACTATAACAATAATGACACAGAGGAACGATAACTTCACAAATCACAATTGACAGCCATTCAGAATCCACCAAATGCACCAGAGCTTGAGCCTTTGAAGTGGCAGATGAAACTGCTGCATATGCTCAAAATAACCATAATATGAACAGAAAAATAAATAGTTATGATTATCTTTGTACAGTAATACCTGGAGATACGATCGTCTCTACATACGAGTATTCCAAGATACGAGCAAGCCTATGGGCAGATTTTTGCTTCTAGATACGAGTACGTTTTCGAGATACGAGCACGCCTGACGCCGATGCTTGTTCACTTCAGTGTTCACTGACTTCTGTACGTGTCGCCCGTGAGTAGCTGATTTTCTCTCTATTTTGTTCATTATTCTTCATAATAGCGATGAATTCTAAGAAAGTGAGTGGTAAGGATGGTAGTGAGAAGAAGAAGCGCATAATGACCATGGAAATAAAGCATGAAATTGTCGATAAATATGGGCGCGGTTCCCGCGTGAGTGATCAGGAGCATCAGGAGGAACTGTGGACTGAGGAGTTGATCGATCTACAGATGATGCGCAGGTGTTTTAAGAGCTCAGCAGTAGCGAGGAGGAGGGTGAACTGGAGGAAAACATTTCTACAAGTGAAATTAAGAAAGTGATGGCTATGTGGCAGAAGGTTTCTGATTTCATTGAAAAGAAACACCCTGATAAATTGTCTACTGGTCGTGCTTCGGCGCTCATTTTTAAAAGGGAGACAGAAACAAATCTCCCTCGATTGGTATTTCGTTAAAAGGTCTGCGCCAAGTGAAAGTGAGGAGAGTCAGGCGAAAAAAGGGAAGAAAACAAGCAAAACAATAATATAAAATAGAAAAGTTACAAAAAATACATAGGCTAAGTTTAGTTATGTTAATTTAAGTTTAGGGTAAGTTACGTAGTGTTCGTGTAAGGTACGATATGGAATCAAGTGTCTGCGTAACAACCCCCTTCTTCTCTCATCCGCACCTGCCGCTACTGCCTGTCTACTGACTGGAAAAAGGTATAAACCACATTTTATTTGATATCACACGGATCCTTATACTGTATACATGTACTATAATTGTGTGTGAGTGTGTGTGTGTCTATACCGATAAAAATTTTATGTTTTCTTCCATTGTTACGGATCTGGAACGGATTAATTTGTTTTCTATTATTTCTTATGGGAAAACATGATTCTAGATACGAGCAATTCGAGTTATGAGCTCTGCCCTGGAACGGATTATGCTCTTATCTCGAGGTATTACTGTAGTTATCTTTCTTGGTGTGAATGGGGCTTTCAAGTTTCAAGTCACATTTTTTGAACTCAAATCTCCGTAAACAGCATAGTTCTTTACAGATCACTGGAGAATATAAGCACACCCTTTCGTAATGTTACTCATGTGATCCAATCACCATGTATTTGAACCCTGCTCTCCTCTATCTGACCATCCCAATTTAAAATTTCACACAGACTAAATGCCATCATCTAAATGTCTCTATCGCCCCAGGACTCAATAATTCATTGTCTCTGCTCTCAGTGGCAGATCAACACAGTTCATGGAGCTATAGAGTTACATCCTACTCAATAACGCATTGTTTAGCGCAGCACAACTTCAAAGGTGAAGACTGAGGTGAGGAGATAACCTTTCACAGAGGGTACGGTTTCACCTTCTGCTACTCCATTCGGTATGTGCCAACCGGAATGATCTTCGGACATGCTGTTCTACTCGATTGGCATTTCAAAGAGAAAGTCGGTGACTCACTGACAGATACTAGAGTCCTTTGATGGAGCAGCCCCATCAGTGCTGGTGTCAGCCAGCCGTAAGTAAGGCAGACGCTGGGGAACTCTGAGAGTGATGAATGCTAGCATGCTACACTGAGACCAGGACACAGCGTCAAGTCAAAGCAGGTGCTTATAAATGATAGCATTCAAATATTTCTGTGCAAATAGGCATGCAAAATAAATGGTTGGAGGCAAAGAGGCACAGTGACAACAGCAAGATTACCCATGAAGCAGATGAAAGGTGATTTTGATAAGATCTCTCTTATCAAAACAAACAACATACTAGAACATCTGACATTTTGGAATCGCATGCAGTTCATGTCTGACACTACGATGATAATGTCTCAAAAATGGGGGCATATTTACCTGGCCGCGTGCAACTCATATGCCTGATCACTTACACAAGGTGTTTTGATGCTGTTTAACATTAACACCACTATTAAAATGTCTATGTTTAAGAGTTAAAAGCCATGCACCAAACAAACCAGCTCCGACATTAGTTGAATTAGTACAACATTACACAAGTCCGCCACCGGCATGGGGAAAGTTATGCAGCGTGCAACATCCTGCACGATCAGTTTGGCAGTGGGTCAGTTATGGTCTGGGGAAAAATATCCTCGGAGGTTTCACAGACCTCCACGTGGTAGCTAATTTCCTTAGAGCCACTGGCGCACCTTAAAGGTTCAGTCTGCAACATTAGTTTTTGACATTGACTTTAGGTATGATTTTGAATCCAGCACTCAGTGTTGATGATTTTCCACTTCAATGAGAATCCATTGACTGGTGTCACATAATATAGTACATATAGTCAATGTATATAGATACCTATTTTTAAATTGAAGATGTGATTTAAGTGGTGCCTTAATTTTTGGTTTACGAGTGACTTTGTATACGAGCAAATCGGTGTACGAGCATTGTATCGGAGTACGAGAAAATTTTTCCCTTGCCCATGCCCATTTTTTGTGGAAAATTCCTAACGCTCAGCTTCTTCACGCGCATTTTTTCGTACACTACAGCATATAGACAATGGCCCCCAAGATGAGTAAGAAAGAAGGTATGAAAAAGGAGTTGATAACTGTGGAATTGAAAAAAGAAATTATCGATAAGCATGAACGAGGTACGCGTGTTTCAGATATGGCAAAGATTTACCACCATTCAACGTCCACAATCTGTACGATATTTAAGAAAAAAGATTAAATCAATATGGGGAAAATTGTTTTTGAGTTATGAGCTAGCTCTTGGAATGAATTAAACTCGTAAACCGAGTTATTACTGTGTATAAAAAGAGAAACAACTTATTTATAACTGCCATTGAGAAAGGTTACAACAAAAACAAAAAGTTTTATAAAATGATTTGCACGAATCATATGAATGGCCTATTTTGATGTCAGAATGACAAATGTCGATAAATGGAATTTTTATTTCCAGAATCTGAATGTTGTACCTCTATGGAATTCCTGATTCTGATTGGTCAATCCCAGCATTTAGGGGTAAAATACAATGCTTTATATCAGTCCGCTCATCCAGGTAACTGAGCTACTTTAACTTCTCCTGCATCAATCACACATCTTGCGTCTCAGTTAGTGACTGCAGTGAAAACTCATGAGGACTTAATTATTAATATGACCATATTAATAGTGCTAATAATACTTGTGTTCATCTTGTTGCTTGGGTGACTGTTTTGTAGACTCAGAGGGTTTATTTTCCTTAGACGAAGATTTTATACAATAAGAAAAAATTATAAAACAATTTAAAACAATGACTAATTAAAAAGCACTCACTATTACATTATAATATAAATAGATTTGTTTGTTATAGCAGAAGTTTTAATCCAGAATAATCTAAAGAAATTTAAACTTCATGTCCACATTATTATTTACTTATTTAGCCATGTAATAGCGGGAAATAAATGAAACTGAATAAGTGAAAATGCATCTAGTTGTTGAACCTATACATGTTAACTTTCCTCCTCCCCAAATGGTAAAAAAATAAATGTGTGAGAGCATGTTATACCAACTACTGGGCAACAAATATGACAACACTACTGCATGAGCACTGTAGCTGAATATCTCTTCAGCAAGTCTATAAACTGTCGCAAATGAAACTGAAAGTTTGATGTTCTGCTCTCTCTCCCATTTTGTTTTTTTATATTTAAATTAGCTGAAGATAAATAAAATGCATCACACATCTGTTAATGTGTGAACTTTGTTGAATTTGCAAATAGCCCAAATATTAATCTTTGCATAACAGTGTGCTGTAACCATTTCTCACAGAAGCATCCATAAAGCTTCAGTCGATCTCACTTACCACCAGCACTATTTCTGTAATGAAAAGGTGCCATATTCGCTTTCTTCTCTAAGTGAATCGTAAGACTCACTCCATGTGCACCACATCTTTTGTTCAATACATAAAAAAATCCTTTTCAGATCCTCCCAATCCCCTCACATACAGAAGGTTCACTCAGCAATACTTCTTAATCAAGCACTTACAGCTAACTGACACCTGAAATTTTGTCGAAAGCCATTAATGATGACTCATTCCCATTTCCTGTTATCCTGACTAACAATTGTGTGGCAAGAGAGACATCTTTGTGAAATTCTAATTAAAAGATGAGAGGTTCTTATTCTAGGAGCCCTCCACAAATTGAATCCCACCACAAAGAGACATATAAAAAGCAGGTCTAGTAAGGTGTGTGAAGAATTCTGGACAGCAATGTCTGTCAATAGTAAACATAAGCACATATGTCTGGCTTAGTGTTATAAATGAACTGTATAAGGTGAAGAAGCAGCTTAACTGCAGCAACATCACATTGTTCTGACAGTTTGTGCCTGCATAGGCAGTGCATTTATGCAGGCAGTGTGAAATTGTAACCTGTTTGCAACAGCAGCGAACTAAACACAGACTGCTTCTGTTTGCGATTTACAACAGTCATAAAATAAAAAAAGAGCAAATAAAATATGTTATCAGCCTTGATTTCAATGATGGGTTAAACATCACCAATTGTTTAAGGAACACATCCACATCACATGAATTAACATTAATGAATATTTAAGTTAAAATCTATGTAGCACGACAGATCTATTTAAAGAGATTATGCATGTAGCCATGGTTCCCTGAGAATAGGAAAGGTGATGCTGCGTCACCCAGAGGGCGCTATGGGGAATGCCTCAGGAATGATAGGTCTGTGAAGGATGAGTCTAAACACAATAATGAACTTGACATTGGCACCACTGGTGTGCTGTGAGTATAAAAGAAGACCTGTGTCCTCCTCCTTCCTTCTTGACCATGGAAATGAAGCATGACATTGTCTTTGACATTGCCTTCTTCCTCCTTCTTGTCTAAAGTAGATGTGTGAAAGAATACTGGAAGCATGGCAAAGGGATTCAGCATCTTGTTCCCTATTCTCAGGGAACCATGGTTACACATGTAAACTAAGATGTTCCCTTTCAAAAGGGAACTTGCGCTGCATGTTGCATGTTGCGTAATACCATGCTACCATGCTGAAGGGATTAGAGACCTATTGGCCGAGCTAAGTCAAAGGGCTCAAAGGAGTCTTCATCCCTAAAAGTGCACATCAGCCACGACTGGAGCATCTTAAGAATGGAAGCTTCAACAGGATGACTCTAAAGAGAGGAAGCCTAACTACGCTCGTAATTAGACCAGTGTCCAGGGAGGCACACAGAGAGCCTAACACTCAGAATTTCTGTTCTCAAAAAAAGAGGCCTAGGCAACACTCTATCCCAAGGGCAGTACCGAGAAACCTCAAAAAGGGAAAAACTGCAGATTTGAGACCTTCTGCAGATTGACAACACTTCAACTAAATTGCAGGAGACTCACAGGAAGGTTCTCATGACGAGAAGAAGCCTAGCAACACTCCATAGCTAACCAACAGCCTACAACAGTGTAACACAGTTCTTAGATCGGGGAAGGAGGAGGCGGGAACTGGCGAACGATCAACAGACTATTAATATGATACAAAAACTAAATAGAAAATAAAAGTACTGGCAGCAGCCCCTCATGGACTACTGCCACCCACACAAACACATGCGCACAAAAAAATATATAAAGTCCAGGCCTTCTTTTATGCATCCGCTCAACCATCAGATATGAGACTCTTATGTACCTCGGCCCTGCCCTACTAGATACATACCCCCAACACCCCTCACCTCTGATTGTTGGATGGCTTGACACTACGCCTCCTCTCCGAGGGCAGCCAGCAGCAAGTCCCTCGCTCCCTGCTCCTCCCCAGCATGGCAGGCGGCAGCAGGGTTCGGCACTCTGACAAACGGGGCGGCTCCTCTGCTCCCTTGGGGACGGCAGCCTCCCACCTCGTCCCAGGAGTGCAGCCTCAAGCTCTCCGTTCCACACGTTCCTTCCTTGCTCCAGTACCACCACCTCGGGCAGCTGCTAATAATCCTCAACTCTCCCGTCCTCCTCAGCCGGACAACTGCCGCCACCATGAACACAAACCACAACATAAAGACCATGCCTAGTCCTAGTCTGTCACTGTCATCGCTCCTGCTTTTAAACCTCCGCTCCTCTGTGAGATACAAGACCGGTGGCTCAGAGGTGACACTCATTACTAAATCACGTTCTCACGTGCCTCGGCCCCACCATGCTCGCCACAAACAACTTCCCGAAGAGGCTTGATGGAGCGAGAGGATGGCCCATGAGTAAAGCAGTAAATAAGGAGGTCAGAAAATGCTGGATTGTCTTGACCAGGACCACACCCCTAAATGCATTGAAGCAACTGCCATGTGATTGGTTTATTAGATAATTTCATTAATGAGAGATTGAACAGGTGTTCCTAATAATCCTTTAGGTGAGTATATATCGTTCTCCTATTGAAGATTCTAGAAGTGTTTAGAAATACACAAAAAGATAAACTAGCAGTAAAAAAGAAAGAAAAAAACCAGTCTGGATGTCAGGTGCATTCTGGGGATATTTGGAAATGATTTTTGATGAGTTTTCCCATTTGTGTCCTGCTCAACTCAGGCAACCGGATTCCATCTTCCTCACTGCACATATAACAGATTTGACTTCCAAACAGGCTAGAGCCCTGGAAATAAAAGGGCCAGCTGAGAGAGACACAGAGCAAAGACAGAAAGGATCCTTTTGTTTGGGGCTCCCAGCTGCCATCATCCGCAGTCAAACTGGGCCTTTCATGTGAAACCACAGAAGCTGGGCCAACCAGAGGGGAAGGGAATCTCACACCACTACCTCCATAGGTAATGAGCAGGAGCCGGAAGCACCACCCTAGAGCTGGGCACACACACTTCTGCCAAGCCCTTCACACACACTTCTGCCACGAAACCAGTCCTATCTATAGCAGAGCTGAAAACAAGTCTGCTCTCAGAGAAAATTTAAGTAAGGTCCAGAAATATAAAAGAACTATGGTTATAACCTTAAAAGACTTTTAGAACACAATATGTTTAGATAATTTAGCTAAACAAAACAATTTATCTTTATTCTTGTAATCTCTCTTCTCAATGTTCTATTCCAGTACAAAAGCAAACTGCTGTGAAATTGTGCTGTTTCCTGTCACTGCTTTTGAAACACCTTTCAAAGCACCAATCCCTTTTCACTTTATACTTCAAGGACAAAACCAGGGTAAAAAAAAGTAAAAAATAAAATAAAATAATGCAGTGTTTCTTTCAGGATTTTGTTTTTGTACAGAGGGAACCAATTCACTGAGAGCATTGCATCTTTAGATCTGAAAGATTACATCCAAGAACTATGGAGAAATGCTCTCTCAGAACTGTTTATTAGTTTTCTGTACTTAAAATATATATTGTTACTTAAAACACGTATTTTTCTTTCTTTTATATTTGTATTTAAGCAAGGATGAATTAAACTGATCAAAAGTGACAGTAATCAAAAGATATCGGTTTCAAACAAATGTATCAGTATTATCTGAGAACCTTAATGACAGTTCTAAAATTAGCCACATATTCTAATTAGTTATTAGCCACATACTGACTCAATTACTTTATCACATACTGACTATTTTATCCATGGATACCCAGAATTAACTAGTGGCTGCTGTTAATTTAGTAAATGATCTGAATCTAGTATCATGTTTTCATAAGACCCTCAATTCACTCAAACATAAGAGTTTCATATAATTAATAATAATGAATAACTGATTAAAACATTTAATGAAGCAGAACAGAATAAAATACCTGGTTCACATATTTTCTTAAATGCAGGGATTTTGTAATAAATATTATAGTTTTGGAGATTTTCTTTGTTCTGTAAACAGACCTGACGCTTTACATATTCTATATCTCACCTGCATATTTCATAAGTCTAGCCAAAATCTATAAAAAATTATGCAAAAAACACACAAACAGGATACAATTTATAAAAATATATATACACATCTCTGGCAGCCCTGCATGAGGTCATGACCCACATGGTTGAGAACCTATGCTGTAAATCAAACAAAAACATAAATAGTTGTTTAAAGTTTACTACCTTCATGCAATAGCAGTAATTATCGTTAGACTTTAAATATGATATTATTAGATTACAATTAGATTAGCTATTAGATAAGTCTACTAATCACTACAAAGTGCTACTGGTTGGGGTCAATGGTTTCAGGTGATTATTTTGAGCTTATAACCTCTTAAAAGAGGCTAAGACTATGAGACAGCAATTACACTCCAGTGCACATTTGCATTGTGCATTTTAATTGTATCTGTTTGACAGTCATTTACAACCCAAAGCCTTATCAGGCTGTTTGCCGAACATAAGATGGCAGTATCAGAGGCTGTCAGTACTACGGTACAGTAAAATGCTGTATTTTTCCTTCCGATAACAACATATTTCCAGAAAATATGCCATGCCCCAGAGCCAAGTGCTTGGGTATGTAATTAATAATTAGCAAGATTTCAGCTTGGCAAGCCTTTTCTGAACAGCTATAATCCTAGATCCCAGAAGGTACTGTGATCACTTCCTCCAGCTTTGTCATTGAACACTGAATGTCCTTTCTATGGAAAAAGAACCATGTCTTTGTTCAGGAATTTAGCAATTGTTTGCAAGACTTTAGAAATACACAGAGAGTTCAGTTGTGTCTCGAATGAGGCAGAAATTCTCAAAAACTCACATCAATCTAGTAAGATACTGTACATGAATGTGCCGACGGTCAATCCACGAGGAATCCATGAAGCTGCTACATATTTTGTTGGTCTCTTTTCCTTGAACGAGCCATAAATATGACCCAACAGAAGCCTTGGGCAGTTTTGATGGAGGCAGTGAAATTATACCCCACTAAACTGGCTTTCATGTCCATGCTGAGAACTCAGAGCAGGGTTCCAGTGTAATTGGAGTTTGGGCCAAGCGGTTTGAGGGCTTGTTACTGGCTCGGACTTATCATTCTGTGGCCGCACCAAAGCCTAGGGTTTAACTGGGCCACATGCACCCCTCTCCACTGCCAGCTGGAGAGATATCTGAGCAGAAGGCCTATAGCAGAAAATGATTGTGATTGAAAGCTCTAAAGCAGACTTTTGGTACTGACCATCAGTTCTGAATTAAGCCCAAAGGACAAGTTTAAAAAAAGAAAAAAGCTGAAAAAGACAAGAGAGAAAATAAAAATAATTTTCAGCTGATTCAGCCAAACAGCAGTGAACAGGAAGCAGCACATAAGGCAACATTCTGTTCCACAAAGGAAGATGTGAACAATTTGTGAACAACTGAACAAGCCAATATTTGTTTTGTTTCTTATGTAGCTTATATTAAGTATAATATTAAGTTTAGCTTATATATAAAACAAACTAACAGTTCTTGTGACAAAAACTGCTGTGTTGTGTAATATTTTCGTGAAACAATTCAGGATTCTCTCCACAGATATATTATTGTCTGTGAATAGAAAAAAACAACATTTACTTTAAATTTACTTAAAAGTGTTTTAAAAAGTGTTTAAAAGTGTTTTAAAACAAGAAGCCACATTTCCGTATCACACCATACAAAAAAAGATAATTGATTTATATTATGAATTGATAAATATTATAATTATATTTATATTATTCATATATTAAAAAAGTTTTGTTTCTTGTAATTGTAATAGCAACTTTATATGGCACAGTGTGGGTTTATTTTTGTTTTAAAATTGTAAGGTGGAAACACACTTCAATATTTATATAGAGAATGTAGGACCTTCTGTTCTAAAAATGTAACTACAATATGTGGATAAATTTACAAATGATGTATGAAAAAAATATATTAATATTTAGAAAAATACTTCAAAGGGAGTGTATTTTAGTAAAATAGTACATTTTACTATTACTGTTGTTGTTGTTATAAATTAATACTGAAATTGAAACTGCATTAAAGAACACAACATTAAATGTAAATTCAACCAAGGTTCAATCAAGACAAAGGTAAAGTTATAAATAAAATTAAAGATCCTACATCCTATACTGCTATATATTGTTTGTTAAGAAAAAAGCCTGAAAGGTTACAATAGCATTCTACAGTGATATCAATGCTAATAGAACAGAGTAATTTCCAAAAATAAAGAAAACACCAAGAATACAAACCAATTGTTTTTCATAGTCTTTGAATTGACAGACATTCCAGAACATTTTGCAATTGAATGTGCCCATCCAATAATGACGAGGAAAACTGCAATTCAGAGACATTCTCTAAGACTAGGCCTAAAAGTAGCTGTAACTAGTGCATCAGTGCTGAAACAATTCCATTCCCTTTATTAGTGTGGGAAAACAAAATCTTTGAGCTAGATCTCCAGAGGCTGTGGCTGTATGATCAATACTGCTACAACAGCTGTTACCGTTACTGCTGGGATATTTACAGTGGTGACCTACTTCCTCAAGGTAAAAGCGATTTACTGGATATATGCTTCAGCCATTTCACCAGGCAAGCGGACCAAAACACCTTAAAGTGGTTGTTTGACACAATCATAGAGAGTTATCTTGACTCAGAGAGGTTTATATACCTTGTATATAGAAATGTATCTGGGTGTATAATGAATACACACCATTTATGATAAGGCAGTCTAAATAGTTAATTTCATGCGATATTTACTTGACAAGCTCAATAACATTAACTTTTACGACTACTGTGAAACAACAAACCATGTGCTCAAAACAAAACAAAATTGCCTCAATTAGGTGACAGCAAATCTGATCCGCAGTATTTACAATTTGTAAAATATCTACAATTTGCTTGTTGAGCCATTAAAACTATTCTTCAGTCAAAACTTTTCATCAGTTTCATTATGCAGCACTGAAAGTCCTCATGATTTATGAGCATCCAACTTACTAGTGGATGTCGCTGCACATTGTCTTTACATCTAATTAATAGAAGTCGTTCATCTGTGGCTGACTTTAACTACCACTGACAATGACTATACAGAACACTTTTCCCTCTGCTTTGGGATTTGGCTGATGGAACAGGGCAATAACACTGACGAAAAACCTTCCAGGGGTAAACAAGGACTGTAAACAAGGACAAATTGTTCTACTCTAAACTGTTTAAAGAGAACAAAATGTCAATTACCCCTGCGATTTTCTCTGTAACAATCAACATGCATCAAAGAACTGAATTAAACTCAAGTGAAAAATAACAACAGAAGGTCTTTTTTGACATTAACACGTTTGTTTAGGAGGTTTAGCATCGCCTCTTCTGTCTTCTTTAAAAAAGAATCCTAACAAAGTGTGAAACACGTTAAGGTCCAGATATTCAAGCATCTATTTCCCTATTGTCATAAACAACTGTCAATTATCAACTATCAGCAGGTATCTTGTTGATAATGTTGCTATCTTTTCATTAGATTTTGAACACTGCACTGTAAAATAAAAAGTGATCAAAGAACTTCAACAAAATCAAGGCAAACGTTTATATGTCTTACGTGATTTCAAATTATTTAGTTATTTAATAAATAGATAAGCAAACTTAAAATGTTAAGTTGCCATGACTTAAAAACCCTACCAGAACAGCACTATCTCACTTTATTACTTTTTTCTTTTGCTATTACTTTATTATTTATATATTTATCTTATTTTATATAATTATATACTTGACATTTATTGTGGACGGCAAAGCAAGAATTTCATTGTACAGGGAAACATGCTTTCTGTCTGTGGATATGACAATAAACACTTTGAATCTTGAATCTTAAATCTGCACTCTCTAAGCAACTTTAAGAAGATTGCATCAAGTTAAAAACTGTTCAAACTATAATTAAAAGTGTTGGTTATTCCATGTACTGTATTTTGAGTAGAAAATAATCTTCAGATTTTACAAAACAGCAAGTAACTAGACATAACAATAAAAGCAACAAGAAAACTGTAAATACAACAGGAAAATAGTGAAAAATTCCCCAATGCATGATGGGAACAGCAGAATCTGAAAGCTGAGTAGGTTTTACTTAATTTTATAACTATAACTCGCTACAGTTGAGCTCTTGCAGGAGGATTTACGTTCTTGATAGCATCCTTTAGGATGGTACATATCATGGATGTACTGCGATCATACATGCGTGCTAGATCACTCACACGGCACCACGCTCATATTTATTGACAATGTCATGCTTCATTTCCATGGTCATCATGCGTTTTTCTTCTCACTACCATCGGTGTCAGTACGTGTGCTCCTATATCGAATATTTACTCGTATCTAGTAGCAAAAATCTGCCCGAAGGCTTGCTCGTACCTTGGAATACTCGTATGCAACGCTCGTATCTCGAGGTACTACTGTACATACTTTTGAGTGTTCTGCAAAACAGTAGGCAATATATATGGGACATACTACTTCATAACTGTATCTTTAACAGACAGCTCTGTCACTTAGTTACATGCATCCTGTCACCATTTAAAACTGCCCTGTCAATCATCTTGTCACAAATAAATCCTCCACATTCAATTTAATTTCCTACTTTTTTGGAGTGAAACATAGATTTTCTTTGGAGAATGTGTTTGCATTTTTCATAATGAAAATGCATTTAAAAGTTAACGACCAAACATGGCATTACAAAAGATTGCAATGCTGTTGCAGATTAAACATGATTTGGATAACCTTGAATAAATATCTTGCTGCCAGGTTATATAATCCTCATCCAATGCACAATGGGTTGTGGCCAATATTAGCTGATAGTGCGAATGGATCTGCACTTTGAATTCTAACTGGGAAAGGTAGACCATCTGGGTATCTTTGTAATACTCATTTCAACATACTATGGTTTGGGACATACTAAATTCGATTTCTAATACCATTTAGGATTGATAGTATGCGAATTGGGATGCATCAAGTGATCTTGAAGGGCTTTATTAGTTGGTTCAGGTGTGTGTGTTTTATTAGAGTTAGAGCTAAACAGTTACTAAGACTTACTGTCTAAAGTCTTTTTTGTCTTTCGGTGCATGTAAAAAAACAAAAAAACAATGTAAACCTGCTATTTCAACAGTCCGAACATACAAAGTATCCTGCTTTCTCTCCCTCTGCTTTTCTGTTCCTAAAAACATTTTGAATGTAGCACAGAAAACTTGAAAAGACCTTCTGCCAAAAAGGAATTTGCCGGAGCTTAAGGATTACGTTCCTCTTTTTAAAAATCAATTACTGTGGCATGCAGTTGTTCTCTGGTTCAGCTCACTCCCTCTCATTCATTACGCTGTCCTTCATTCTTGACAAAGTGAAACAGAAACTCTCAACATTGCGGCAATAAACAGACGACCTTGTGATTGCAGCTGAAACACAAATCTGTAGAAACGTATTTTGTACCAAAAGTGGTCGACCAGCAGTATTTCCTAATTACATGAAGCACAGAATCCATTTGTCATGAATCAGACGTGACATGGGATGCAACTGGCAAGTACTCTCGGAGACAAAGTCCACTTCTCACCACCAAAAATCATCTGACCAGCTTGGTGTTACTGTGGAGGAGTGACTCATCATTAGAAACATTCTCATTGTGCCTATGTTTCAAATGCAGACAATGTGAGCCATTCTGTTAAGCAATTATTATCAATGTAAAGGAGGACACAAATCAAATAAGGATATAATAGCTATTTTAAACCATGGGAGTCACACAATGTGTTGGTAAAAGCTCACGAGGATGAGGGAGAACTGAAAACAGGATCTTTGATAATAAAGCCGAGCCTCTCATAAAATATACTTCACGTCAAACTATAGATGAAGATGGACAAACTTTAAGGGAGAACTGAAGGCTTAGGGACACGGGCAAACAAGCTGATAGGACAACTAATTAATTACACAGAGCAACTAGTTCATGGGGAAGCACAAAGAAACCAGCAGAGAAAAGAGCCATCAATTTTATTCTTTACACTTTATGTGTCATTTATATTAACTTATTCATGATTTTGTACAGGATTTATTCAAAAAAATTAAGACAATTACAATTTTTTTTTAAGATTTCAGGTTAATTCAATGCTAAATGTAAATTCTCAAAATATATAATTATATTTGTATGAGATATATTTTATTTATATCCTGATTTCTAACTAATTTCTAAATAATGTCCTAATTTCTGAATATTTTTATATTATTGTGTCTATTTTTTTGATTCTACAACTTGCTATATTAGCAATTTGTTAAATGTTAAACATTGAAATAATGCCATATACATTTTATAGGAGTGTTATTATTTTTTGCAACTGTAGTTTCTCTCCACACGGTGAAACTTGCAATAAGTCCTGATGTCCCTTACAGAGGACATAGCAATAAACAATAACCTGTCTTTAAAATTTAAAAAAATGTCAAAAATAAATAAATTGCTGGGATCCAAACGGTTTAAGTTTTTACTACTCATTTTTGATTTTGTGAAAATATGAACACATCACACCAGTCCTCAGGTCCTTGCACTGGCTTCCAGTTACATTTAGAATTAATTTTAAAGTACTGTTACTTGTTTATAAATCACTCAATGGCCTAGGACCTCAATACATGGCAGATATGCTCATAGAATATAAACCTAACAGATCACTAAGATCATCAGGATCAAGTCACTTAGTAATACCCAGGGTTCACTCAAAGCAAGGAGAGTCTGCTTTTAGCTGTTACGCCAGCCGCAGCTGGAACCAGCTTCCAGAAGAGATCAGGTGTGCTCCAACAGTAGCCACATTCAAATCAAGACTCAAAACACATCTTTTTACCTATGCATTTGCAGATTGAGCACTGTGCTATGTCCGAACTGTTTGCATTTTATTTTATACGTATTATCTTTTTATTCTTTTAATCATTTTTAATGTTTTATTTTTATCATTCTTCTTTATGTAAAGCACTTTGAATTACCATTGTGTATGAAATGTGCTATACAAATAAACTTGCCTTGCCTTGCCTTGCCTTTGTGCCAGCAGTAAAACACTGAATAAAATTTTTCTGCATTTTTTTATTTGAATACACTTTTTTATTTATTTAATTTGAATACACTATGTATTCTGTCAAATGTAAATCTGTGAAAAAAAAAAAAATTCAATCAATAAATAAAAGTCAGTGAGGCACTTCTCATCATAATCTCAGAGCTTCATACATTTCACAATGAGAACTGGACTCTCTCCAACTGGCGTGAATGTGACATTAGCATCAAGCTGCTGTGAGACCTCATATCAATCTCACCTGTGTCTACGGTTTAAACCAGACGGGATGAGAGGTCACTTATCCTGTTAGTGCAATAATAGCCATCAGTTTAAGCTTATTGTATTAACAGGCCTTGGCCTAATCCAATATGTGCGCATCAAATCCTTTGATCTCTTTTAGGACATACCCCTGATCTCCCAGAGTTTTCCTTACGTAATCCAGGGAAAAACTTTACAAACACAATGCATGAATAAGCAGTTCCAATAAATAAGCAAATGCCTCTGAATAAATCAACAGAAACTGACACTGACTGAAATGTTTGTCTAATTAAACCAGCTGGAAATAAATAAATAAAAAAACAATGACATTCTGTTCTCCATTTCTGAGGTTTCGAACTATAAACAGCGTTATTGAAAGTGGTTTATGTAAAATGAAATGGGTGCACCCACATTTGCATTTTAAATTTAGCCACGTATCTATTCTATAAAAAATACATCCGCTCCAGACATTCACACTCTCTGCTCAAAGACTTCCATCACAGCGATCACAGAAAAAATAAATAAATTGTAACCCCCTTCCAGAGGACAATATTAGTCCCCTGTTTTGTCATTTATCATTTGGAAAAGCTTGCTGCTCGTCTAGTTAAGGCACCAACATCTTAATGGCTTCCTGGGTATTATAGTGGAATGAATGCAATTTTCTCTGCCTGCCGTAGTGCTTGCCTCCTTACCTTCTCGCGTTCACATTTGGCATTCATTGATTCTGTGTCTACAATCTTCTCTCAGACACTGAACCCATGTGGCAATCTTAATTCTGCTGCCCCATTAAGTATCATATTTTGAGGATCCGCTGAGCATCCAAACAGGCCAGTAGTTAATCAAAACAAAACTGTCTGAAACACACGAAACAGCACAGGCAAGGTTATTAATGTTAACCAAAACGAAAAAAATATTGTTAATATCATATTTGAAAAAAAAAAGCTGTAATAAAATCAAATTATGTTTTATATTATATTAATATAAAAGCATAATATAATATTTACATTTAAATTTATGCATTTGGTAGACGCTTTTATTCAAAGCGACTTACATTGCATTCAAGATACACATTAACATGCTAATCGGTTCTTACTTTCCCTGGGAATAAGATAATAACCAAGTGAAATAAGTAATAAAACTTTAAAAAATATTAAAAATAAACGAAAAATGACAAACGCACATAACAGAACTACTTAATCTTTAAACTGAAAATATCTAAATAAAAGCTCATTCAAAAGATTAATACTATAACAGTGTATAACTAATACTAAAATAACACTGAACAGAGAAAACTGATTTTTCTTTCCAAAGCACTTTGCATCTTTGTGATAAATGGTTGATGGGCTTTTGTATCTCATAAGAAAATGGCATGTCTAATTATTACATCAACTTCTTACCTTAAAAATAATTATCTTTTGCTATATCCTACTTTACTATTTTTGGGCCTCTTTGAGGACTCAATCAGGTTGATCATGTTAAATGTTGCTGAATTAAAGTTTCCCTCAAATGCACTAATAAACAATTAGCTTCTGAGGAGAACGAGATGTGATCAAATGAGCAAAGCCAAACATTCTATTCAGTGATGAATGTGCATTTAACAGCGATAAATCAAGAGATTAAATTAATGGATAAAATACCACTAAATATTTCACTTTTGCAAAAATGTCACCTTGTACAATTTTACCTGTTTTAAATGCTTATAAAGGCCACTGCACAACTGAGCATTGCTCCGTGGATGAAAGTGTTCCATTAAAAAGTAATACAGGAAGGTATTCTTCTTTTAAGGCAAGGAACATTAAGTTTCATTACACTTGAACTAAATATTCAGCTAGCGTGTTGGAGGAAGCAAGCAGACACTCCAGGGAAGGTGAGGGGCGGAGTATGGACCCGGTTGGGTGATACCAAAGAGCTATTTATACCTTTTGCTCAAGCAGAGAATCCTAAAGACCCTGGGGTGCCCACTCAAAGACAAGAAGGTATTAGAAAAACAGCAAAAAGCTGTTTCACTATTACTAGGCCACAAGAAATTCCATGTACCAAGCAAAAACTGAAAAAGATAATAAATAAGTAATGAGAAAGAGCACAAGAAACATCTTAAACAAGATTGAAATGGATGATCTTTGCTAAGGCTTTAATGAACTATATCTATCAAAATGAAGTTTGAACTGAGATTATTACAATTTTGCTTTGTAGTAGTTATATATTCAATTTTCTGTATAATTATGTAACCGAGAGGTCAGAGAAGTTAGAGAAGAAACTGCTGATGTTTAACTACTTGGCTAGACTTTATCTAGACTTTCTTCATTAAGAAGACCTAAATATGAACTTAAATTAAAAAGAGAGATCAAATGCCAGAGGGTGCCCGGAGGACTAACCATAAGGGACTGAACCGAGATTCTTTAAAGGTTTAATAGCAGTTTTTGAATTGAAGGGGGCTTGAGACTCCCAGTTAAAGTTACAAGACCACAAAAAATAGAGCCCCATTCTGAATTTAAAAATAAATAAATAAAATAAATGTTCCTCCATTCAATTTTTCATTAATGATTTGAAACTGATTTTCCAGTTTAATAATTAATAGTGAAATCACTAAGAAAAATAACCAAATTAGATCATAATGCCCTTGTTAGTACATTCATATTTCTAATGATGAATAAGATCATGCTCCAAAAGTTACCGTATGCAAGAAATTTTATGTGTGAGTTTTTTTAATTCTTGTGCAGAAACTGTAGAACATCAATTCAAATAATGTTTAAAGGTACCTGCAAAAGGACCATTTTATGGATTTATGTCTACATACACATCTTTTACACATGACTGATTGTTAACTGAATTTGGCCTTACTGAAAAATTTACGTGCAGAAGAAGTGGAGCTTAAAACACCAAGAGAAAATACTGTTTACTCTGGTGAAAGACAACGGGCTGACTGCCAAAAAAAATAAAAGTATAAAAATGTTCTATTGCTAACAAAACATAGTAAAGAGAAGTTTTAAAATAAAAAAAGGAAAAAGAATACGTGTATCCTTAATTCAGTTCCTGAACTGGACAAAATTGTAGACTTTATTGACAGTACAGTCTACTGTCTTAGTGCCAAACCCAGTTTGCTTTCTAAAATCTTTTAAAACATACAGATCTCTGGTCTTGAAGTGCTATAAACAAATCATGACAGCCTGACAACGCAACTAACAAGCAACAGACTCCACAGAGTGAAAAACTGAAATTGTGCCAAAGGCCATATTACACTGTCCGTGAATACTGGCAATTATCCCATCTACATTACAAAATTCTCTGACTTCAACTTTAATACTTTTTAACACTTTTTCAGCAGCAATATAGAATTCATCAAGAAAAGTGATGGTTTAAGTGGATTTTCAACTCCCTCTCAAATATTAATTAAAAAGCACAAACTTAAAGGAATCCAAAATTACAAAGTTCAGCCAAAAATGAAAAGTTTAATGGAAAGGCACAAGGGTGAGTAAAGAATTAAAATTTTGGAGTAAAAACCCCTTTAATCTGTGCCTTTTCTGATCTATCTCATTGTTTGCATCTCACCTCTCACAAAATCTTTTTGCTGGCTGTACCCCTTACTAAAGCGCTATCTGTGAGATGTTTTCCTTTCTTGCTTGATGTAAACCCAAGCAAAGAAAGATGTCAGCAGGCTGGAGAGAATGTCTTTTCCTCCTCATGGAGTCGGTTGTCCGCTTCCTGTGAGTCGCCAGCTGGTCGGCAGGCGGAAGCCCAAGTTTCATTTGAGAACAGAACACCACAGGCTTCAGCATCCCAACACATCAGCTCTATAAGACTCTTAAATGAGCAACTACTGAAGCTGAACTATTCACTTTGGTAGATGCACTTGTCATATTTCAGGCATTAAAAGGCCACAAGTCAAAATGCTTCTATTTTGGATTTTTCTAATTTAATACAAAATTATGTTGATAATGTTAACCAGTATTCCTGAGAATTATCCAAACATCAAATTTGTAACAATTAAGCACAAGATGATGATCACATTGTAAAGTTAATATATGTGACCCATGCTTGCAAAATGATTCAGACTGAGCAAATGTCCCAAAATGAGCTATTCTTTTATCATCACATTTTCCATTAAAATAACCTTCAAAATGATATATGACTTGTTGGAGTCTGACAAAAAATTTATGAGCTACACCAGTTTGAAGTCGATATGGTCAGCAAAGTCAATTTTTAGGAAAAATCTAGTTTACATAAAAACATAAAAAATAAAATCACCTAGCAAACATGCCTTAAAAAAACCCATGGTAATAACACCAAATTTGGCACATACCAAGTCAAAACCCATATCTATAGGAAAAATGCATGTTAAACTTTATTGAAAATTATATATATTATTTATATTATTTATATAAAGAATGTTTAACATTGTTACCTACCTGATTTTTCAGCTTACCAGTTAGTTTGAGAAGTATGTCACTGGGATACCCATGTAGCAATCTATTTGGAAAGATTATGTAATAATCTTTAAAAATGTTCACGATATTTCCTTCATGGATGTGTGGCCTGATTAACAGTGAGCAGTACACATAGCAAAGTTCATTTTAATACAGTTATGATTTTTATATCAATATTTATGTCAATGCCCAACTAGTGTTCAAGATTTGTAGCATTAATGACCACAATCATCGTTTTTTGGTGGTGGTATATTAAAGTAGTCATTAATAAGTTGAGCAAAATATTCCATGTCAATTGCTCTAGCAAGATTCACTGACCTCAGTGCATTTAAAGCATTAGCCACCGACTGAGCACTCTCACTGTCATCCATATCCATTAAAAACAGGCACATCTCAACAAAATATTGAATTAATGGAAATGTCTGCCATGTTTACTTTTTGTGTTTTCATAGGATGGAGTCCACACATGCAGGGCGTTCTGATTAATCACCAAAGGCATTATGGTAAGTAACAAGCTGGTTTTGTTTATATTAACATGGGTTTGAAAAACACATTTCATTGGTTCTGCGCTTTACAACAATACCAAAGTTGTGCCAAGGGGAAGCAGGTTGTCGACAAGCGAACAGAGAACCAAACAACATATTTTCATGGATTATTAAAACAAAGGAAAGATTTGGGAAGGTACAGCTCTCAGAAAACATACAAATAAAGACAATTGTACATGTTTAATTGCTAGTTGGAGCATTGGGATGTCGAGGGCTTAATCTAATTTTTGTGAAAACCTAAAATTCAACCAAAATGTACATATTCTACTTGTTTTGCCTGTAGCTCGTTATTAGCCTGCGTGTATTTCAACTCATTTTGCGACATATGCACAGTCATGACCAGAGGTTTTGAGAATGATAAAAATATTAATTTTCCCAAAGTCTGCTGCCTCGGTTTTTATGACAGGAATTTGCATATACTCCTGAATGTTATGAAGAGTGATCAGATGAATGTCAATTAATTACAGAGTCCCCTTTGCCATGAAAATTAACTTAATCCTGAACATTTTTTTAAACTGCATTTCAGCCCTGCCACAAAAGGACCAGCTGAAATCATGTCAGTGATTCTCTCGTTAATACAGGTGAGAGTATTGATGAGGACAAGGCTGGAGATTACTCTGTCATAATGATTGAGTTTGAATAACAGATAGGAAGCTTTAAAAGAAGGGTGGTGCTTGAAATCCTTGATATTCCTCTGTTAACCACATGCAGCCATCATTGCTTTGCACAAAAAGGCCAAGGCCAAGTAAGATTGCACCTAAATCAACCATATATCGGATTATCAAGAACTTCAAGGAGAGAGGTTTAATTGCCCAGGAAGGTCTGGCAGGCACCAGGACCATCTCCTAAAGTTGATTCAGCTGTGGGATCAGGGCGCCACCAATGCAGAGCTTGGTGTGAGTGCATCTGCACACACAGTGAGGAAAAGATTTTTTGAGGATGGCCTGGTGTCAAGAAGGGCAGCAAAGAAGCCTCTTATCTCCAGGAGAAACATCAGAGACAGAATGATATTCAGTTTTTCATCAATACTGTGTCATGCCAACAGTAAAATATTCTGAGACCATTCATGTGTGGGTTTGCTTCTCAACCAGGGGAGTGAGCTCACTCACAATTTAGCCTAAGAACATGAATGGTACAAAAACAATCTTCGATAGCAACTTCTCCCAAACATCCAAGAATAGTTTGGGGACAATGTTTTTCCTAGCATGATGGAGCAGCTCAATCCCAATGAGAACTTGTGGTCAATCCTCAAGAGGCAGGTGGACAAACAAAACCCCACAAATTCTGACAAACTGCAAGCACTCATAATGCAAGAATGGGCATCCATCAGTTGGAATATGGTCCAGAATTTGGTTGACAACGTGCCAGTGTGGATTGCAGAAGTCTTGAAAAAGAAGGGTCAGCACTGCAAATATTGACTCTGCATAAACCTAATGTAATTGTAAATAAAAGCCATTGATATTTATTAAATGGCTGCAATTACAGTCATGGCCAAAATGTTTTTTTTTCTCTCCAGAAAATCAAGTATTGCTCACCGAGAAGTATTACATTAAGGGTTCTAAAGAGTTCTAAAGTGCATTCTAAAGTGCATTCGAGTCCAGATCTAAATCCCATTAAACCCCTGTGGAGAGCTCTTAAAATTGCTGTTGGAAAAAGTTTAAGTTAAATATTTAATATATAAATTATGTCAAATTTTCTTATTGTCCCCCTTTTTTGTTGTTCCAATACACACAAAAGGAATAAGCATGTGTTAACGCAATGCTTTTCTGTGAGCAATACTTGATTTTCTGGAAAAAATTCAGGGTGTCAACAATTTTGGCCATGACTGTATACTTCAGTAGACCATAGTAATATCTGACAAAAAGATCTAAAAACATTGAAGCAGCAGACTTTGTGAAAATTAATATTTGTGTCATTCTCAATACTTTTGGCCACAGCTGTATACAGTCCTGGGTGGATTACTTACATTTTGTAGTCCATTACTGATTACAAATTACATGACAAAAACTGTAGTAATCTATTACATTACACATTTTAGGTAACATAATCTGACTAGTTTTTCATTACTTTTGACCTTAACATGGATGTGAACATGATATTATTTTCTATGTGTACACATTTGAACCTCACTGCATGTAAGTGATCAGTGATCAATATTGTAAAAATCTTAAGCACTGATATTAAAAAGATTCTGTTTGGGAACATGTTTTCAGCCGTTTCTAATGCATTAATTGCTTATGAGTATTTATAACACGGAAGGCTTCCTGCTGTTTATATGGTGGCTGACAGCAAGGCACAGCTCCCCTCCAGGAAGACCAGTGAGTCATCTTCAGCCAGAAGACACACCTGCCAGCTGGGAAACAATCTACCACAGACCCTGGGTTTTCCCTGCAGGCCACTGCTGCAATAAAATACATGTTCTACATGCACCTGGGACCAGCACGGAAATCGTGCTGGAAACGTCTGCTGCTAGTGTTGAAATCTTGATATTCAATACCATTTTCAATGGTACAGGATAATAACAGGATACAGATAATTTGCTATTATCTCATTATTTTTTAACAATTTGGGTAATTTGGTTGCAAAAAAAGGACAAGTAAGCTGTTAGTAATAAAATAAGAACAAATAAAATTGAAAACGGTAGCACAAATCTATACAATAGAACAAATAGATATTTAAGAATAGGCACAGAATCTGAAAACTGAAAAGTTTTTCAGGTGGGTCTAACAGTAGTATTCAGGTAAGAACTACTACAGAATTTAAATAATCAATTGTGAAGACTTCAATACAAGCACTATTGAACCGGAAAACAAATGAGACGGGTACGTGACAAGAGTAGGAAAGCAAGAACACGCAGCTGGTATTGCTGTATCAATACTTCAGAAAAGGAATACTGGAACCTTTACAGATCTTTCAGTATCGATACATATCCATTTTTTTGACAACACTACTTCATACATGCCTCGCTTACATCAGAGTCTCTCTAAGCTAACATCAACAGGTCTCGTAAACAGAATGATGGAAAGGGTGCGACAAATGCAATCAATGTTCATTTGTGCAATCTCTTTGGGCTAATAACGGTTCAATGTCATCTCAGTCAATCAATCATTTCAATTTTTCAAAATGTTTACAGTTTTCTAATCACCAAGGAGCAAGCATTCACTGTAGACGCACTTGTCTTGGCTTCACAGCAAACATCAAATACGTATTACAGTGGCATATTGAAGACTAAGCAGCGCTGCCACAAACTGAAATGTGGCTTTGAACTCAAGAGGCTGGGATGGTCTCATAAACAGCTTGCTCCACACTTCAACAACTAAAGCATCTGTAAACACTGGATTTCTTTGAAAACAGTGGTCGACATAGGATCCTTTGTAATACTTGCAGCTAGAAGACAGAAAGGGGGACGCAAAAAAGTCAGAAAAAAGTGGGAATACAGTAGAGCGCTTTCATTTGAACACTTCCTGTCAAAGTCCCATCGAATGACAGATTCCACTCTGAGGCAAAATCTGATTTCATGAAGAGCCCCTAAAGACATCTATCAAATTCTCTCAGCATTTTGGGCCCTGAGAATGAAAATAACAAGTTTTGAGATGGCCATCTTGGGTTTCTGTCATTACTCAAGAGAGTAGGCATAACAGAAAGAAGAGAGAGACCCCTGAGCAGGCTAGACAGCAAACGAGTTATATGACACGGCTCCCTCCAGAGCTATGCTTTAAACTCATTAGAAGGATATGGGTGGCAAAGGCCCGTTGCTTGCAGGCATATCAAATAGCTGCTGCACATTCATTATGAAGGCTTGCCCTATTATGAGCTAGAAAATGCAGTGCAATGACATCGTAATTAATTAGATTTTTTTTCTTTATGTAAATGGATTATACTACTCTGGAAGATGTATTTCTGCTTATAATATACAGAGATTTTGACTTCATGTTGCACAATAATCACTTTACTAAGGAAGATATCCCATAAAGCGGTACAGTCCTTTTTTTCCATACATTTTATTCTAAGGTGAACAGCAACAGTCTGACATAGTAGTATAAAATAGTAAATTGGTACAGTCCTGTTAATCTACAGCTCATTTTCTCTGAACACGTCACGCACTGCATAAGACACCGGTAATAAAGCGGTTCGGCGGATGAAATATAAGTGCGCTGAAGAGCATGCTGATGTTAAATCCATTTTAACTCTCCAGTCAGCTTGGAAAGCAGAGTGAGACAACGGCTTTTACAGTAATTGGAGTCTGCAGAGAATCCATTATGGCTCTGAGATGGGGAACAGTGGCTGGGGTCCTGCCCACATGTCCCTTATAACACACCAGTCACCGTCTGCTTTCAACTATTCAGGCCACTAATTGTGAGTTTTGAGGCATGATCGCCTCATTACTGTCTTTCGTATTATTCATATTATTCTTTTCTCTCACACAACTGAGTGTTTGATTGCTGTTGTTATGTAATGGATTTTGTTCTTACTTTTACGAAGTTCCAACATAAAGGCCTGATCTAGTTCCTTGCCAAGAGCTTCTTTCACAGAGGACAAGATGTCGCCTGGCTAACAATTATAACCCACCTCAGCGTGTAGTTGTAGTTTTTCACCGAAATGAAAGCTCAAGGGTTTTAACTCACGAAAGAGAAGATATTTTAAGTAAAATAACTAATAGCATATATACTACAGTTGTATTACAACTATAATTATATAGCTAGATTTCTGTCTTTGATTACTACTAGTAATAATAATCTTAATAATAATTATTAACTATTCATTTGTATTATTATTATTTTATTATTGCTATTTTTCTTCTAATCATTATTATTAATAATAATAATAAAAATGTAGTTAATAATTGTTATTAGATTTAAATGTTACTTTTTATTATTATATTTTGTCATAGTTTCATCATTTATATATGTATATTTTGTAAACTAGTTTCATAATTTCATTCATCATAGCAAAGGAAGGTGGTCTGGTTAAACCCTCAAGCCTTTTTTGGAAAAAAGTCGTAATATTAGTGTAGTTGTAATTTCAATATATCAGTTTAATAATAGTGCACTATGCTACAGCTCTATGCTATGTTACAATTGTGATTTCATTTTAATTTAGTGTGCAGTACTTTTCAATAAGTACCTATAAGAACTTACCCAGACCAGGAGGTACCTCCGGACACGGTGGTAATGGCTTAGGGGTTGGTGGAGTGTGGTTTGCTCCTGGCTTGGTGCTGGGCACAAGATGGTCAGCTGTGGCCAGGTAGCTTGCAAAGGTAGTGTTGGGCCTTCCACTGGAGAAGTTATAGTAGTAGTGGTGGGGTCCTCGTGAGCTGTTTGCTCCACGGCCATTGTTGAAGCGGCTGAAAATGTCGAAACGCTGGCTGTAGACATCGAAGTAGAGGATCATCATGATGAGGAAGTGCACCAGGCAGAGCAACAGCACAGCCTTGCAGATCCGCTCCAGGGTACGGCCCAACATCAGCCGGCTCATGGTCAAAGCCACACGGCACACTCCGCTACACGCATCCGGTCAACGTCACCTCTCTGCGCCGCTGAACACTCCTGGATTGCAATTTACAAAAATCACCTACAAAACAAAAGAGAGGGGAGTTACAGCACACTCCTGTGCATTTATGATTTAACTGTTGGATAAGAACAAACTTGTATGCCCATCAGCCTAAGTCCAAAGTATAATTCTAAATGCAGGAATAGCGTCGAACTGAAGCATCATGTAGCAAAACTGTATTGTTATATTTAGATAATCTCTATTGCAACAGACAATTACTATTTAACCAAACACTAATTATACTAATACTATGCAGTAGTTTCCCTGTAGCTGTGCCAGGCTTTGAAATAGCGTCTAGATTCTACAATGGACATCAGTGGAAATCAGACATCTGGTTCAAAAGTACACTACTCTTTAAATGTTTGAAGTCAGTAAGATATTTTACAGTTATTATTTTACAGTTATTATTATTATCAGCAAAAGTGACTGTAAAGACTAAGTAAAACAAAATATATATATTTCTGAAGACTGGAAAAATGGCTGCTGAGAATACACGAATACAATAATAAAGTACTGTAAGTTTTTAAACTGTATTAAAATAAAAAACAGTCACAACTGTAATCATTTTTTGGGAATGTTACAAAATGTTTTTGATCAAATAAATGTATCTTAAGAGACAAGAAAAAAAAATCTAACAAACTTTGGTCTTAAAATAATTAAGTTTATGTTTAACCAAAAACGTTCTTTGTAAATGTTTGTTAATTATGGTTTCGGAAATTTTAACCAGTCTAAATTGCCATATACCTAGTTTGCCATCTTAGACTACATAGATGCATTTTATTTTTTTCCTCCTTTTCCCTAGGTGGGGACAGACCCACAAATTGTGAAACACTGACTTTAATCATTAATCTTTAATTAAATAACCATAGTCTAGAATGCTGCTTTATTCACAAAACATTTTATGCAATATTCCAGTTTTGCATGTTAAATTTGCAATTTTGGATGGAAATACATCTATTGATCCATGCCTATTATAATTAATATGCAGCTAAAAACAGAAAGCTATAGACCCCGGCACTGAATGATCTTAACCATAAAAACCATTGCTCACAGCAATATATTTCTGTATAATATTGATAAAGAAAGTCCAAAGTCACTTTCAAACCCCATTAACTGAGTGAAGTAAAAACAAATGTAAGAAAAATCTATTCAAGACAATGTAATTTGCACAGCAACAGTACAACTGCAGCTTTCTCCAGGTTTAATTGGGATAAACTGGAAAACACTTAATGGCTGTCCAAATCTTGCTGTGAGCAATTACAATGTTGCCGGGTTTTTCCAATCAACACTAAGAGTAAAAAGCCATAGGCAATGAGGTTTGTGCAGCAACAGACTACAGCCTAAAGTCGAGACCTGCGGCTAATTTCTCCCTCTCAATCTCTCCTGGCGTGATCGCTGGATGAAACTGGATGGGAAAGCCTCTTGATTTCACACATGACCAGCTGTTTAAAGCTCCCCCGTGGCAGTTTGAATGGGGAGGGGGGCTCGCAACAGCAGTTTGCAAGTGCTAACGCACAAGCTGGCTATGTACAGGAGGAAGTATAGGATATACTGTACAGATCTCTCAACACATCCCACGACTAGGCCTGTAAATACACCTCACCTGCAACCCCCTTCCCCACCCCCACATAGCATGTGTGACTTCACTCCAATAACCATCATCAGCACTGGGGAGAAAAAAACACTGTTTGACACAATTCACACGGCTCAGCCTGGTTTGAGCTCCTATAGGGAATTGTTCAACACTCACCAACCCCCATAATGAATCACACCAACAGTCACAGACAGGGGAACGAGCCAAAAATACAGATTTTTGTTTGTGGGGAAAACATATACCCAGTAGGTTTTCTAGTTTGCATTTTGTTTTCCCTTAATAACAACAACCTTCATATAAAAACTGCATTTTGTGTTTACTTGTGTTATCTTTGACTAATAGTTAATTTAGTTTGTTGATCTGAAATATTTAAGTGTGACAAACTAAGAAATCAGGAAGGGCAAACTCTTTTTCACACCACTGTATGTATGTTATGGAGAAATTTGCAAATGTTAACAAGCCACTTTTAAAATAACACGCATACAATGCTTTTCCTGTAGACTTGTTGACAATGGGAAATATGAATGTATTAAAAAGAAATAGGTTTAGATTAAGTCATGGACTCTTGGGTGGTTCGACTGAGCTGAGAAAGCAATCTGACCCAACATACCAAGTGCTATCATAATTCATAAAGGGAATATGTTATAAAAAAGCAGCAATCTCTGATTCTGTGAGATTTTGTGGTTGAAAACCAGAGCGCCTCTTCGTCTGTGTAATTGCTCTTCTCTGTGCATTGCAAGAATTATACTAAGTTATACACTATACATTTTTTTATAGGTAAATACTTAAGTGTCTACGACTGGATCATTATTGCTTTGAATATTATGTTTCTAGCATGTTATATTTTGCAACAGTTTTTCTAATGTGTTGTGTGTAGCTATTCATTTTTTATTTTCATACATGAATTGGCACCTTAAATTCATTGAAAGTCTTTGGGATGTGCTGGAGTAGACTTTACAGAGTGCTTGACTCTTGCATTGTCAGTACAAGATCTTGACCAAAAATTTATGCACCACTTGATGGAAATAACATCACAACATTTATCTTTGGTCAAGATATTGTATTAAAAATGCAAGACTCAAGCACTCAGTAAACGGCCGGGCAGTATCTTTAAATAATTTTAAATGTAATTAAATACTATATCAGTCAGGGCGGGAATAAAGTAAGTGTTTGATTGTCAGTGTCATGATAGCTACAGATGGCGCCCTAAAGAAATGTAAATGCATGATTCTTCAGTGTCACATGATTCTTCAGAAATCATTCGAACATGTTGATCTGGTGCTTAAGAAATATATATATTTTTATGATTATCAATGTTGAACATTCGGTCCTCATAGACAATCACTCACAAAAAAAGCTACAAATAATAACCGAAAAAGGTGTAGGCTGAAGCGTCTGCTTATTAAGCTTACCCTTTATAATAATTATCACTCAAATGAGCGTCACTTTTTCACAGGTAGTAATTAACATAAGACAAGAGAAAAGAAAAAAGGAACATTATGCAGAAAATTATACAGAACAGAACAGAAAAGATAACAGAAAATACAAATTATACACATTGAATTAAATAATTATTTAAGTTTCTTGAATTTACAAAGTGAATTACACAATTTTAAATCCTTATGCAAATTATTCCATAGATTTGACAGATATGCATCTATTTGTTATATCTTATGCATCTTTGCTGAGTAAAGTATTAATTTCTGTACTCCTGGACTTGCACACTTCAGCCCCAGCGGATGTAGTTATCGTTCAGTTATCATTCTCCTACTATAATAAAAAGAGACCTGAAATAAGACTTTGACTCACTAACGGTTCCCTCTAATTATTGCATTTCCTGTGATCATTCAGGTTAACAGCCAAGGAAAGCCAACGGAGGCTGCAGATTCTGCAGTGTGCATCCTTCTCTGGTGCTGTAGCTGTGGGCGGATGTTTCAGCACAGTAATGGTCCTTAATATAGGATATCAATAAAACACTAACCCAATCAGACTGAGGTCACTCTAAGTTGCTACATCATTGATATATGGTCTTCTTTCAAAATCACATTTGCAATCTCCTTTTGCTGTCATCAGTTCCTTCTCAAACTTTACTCTCATCTACAAACTAGAATGAGAAGCATACTTGCACATTTTTCTCAAAGAATATATATGCTGAAGTCCCAAAACCAAATCTACTGAAATATTCATCATAGCTCCAAGGGCCTGGTAGAAAAGGAAGACCCCCTTGGCAAAATTCTGAGTAAAAAGACTTTTTCCAAAGTTCGTATTACCACACATAGATTATTACCATCAGTATACTTCTGCACTTTCTAGCTAAATTTCAACTATCAAGATGGGGAGGGGGAGATGGACAATATAGCATGAAGCAATATAGAATGACAATAAAATTAATTAGTCAGATAATATCAGCCAGCTACTCTTTTCAAATGCCATCTAATCAATTATTCAATGAATGGAACACTTTCAGATGCTCTACAGGACTATGCTCATTAATTTAGTATTTCCACTTAACTGTAATATTCCTCTCAAAGACAGACTTACTATGCATGCACTAGTTCTCAAAGCCTCTGTTGAAAATGCCAATGTTAATGAGGTTACATTTTGAACACTCCAGAAGTTAGCAATTTGGCCTCAATAAAGTCAGGATCAATAATAAGCCAAGACCCCAAATCAAATATTGTCCCACTTTAGATTAACTTAATATACAAAAAAATAAAAAAGATTGACACTAGCACAAACTCACAGCAGTGCAGGCTGACCCATAACAGAATAAGCCAGAAATAGAGGCTAATGAATATTTTACATACCACCTATGTGATAAATGAATGGTGAAAAAAGCAAGGTTTTTACATTGACGCAAGGAATCCATTAAATAAACTGGCAAAATGTGTACAGTGTCTGTACAGCAGTATATTTTTATAACCAACAGAAAAAACTGTGGCACTTTCTGGGTTTGAATTATTCATGTTGTCCTTCAACCCAACATTCACTAAACAATAAAATGCTAACTAAACAGTAAAAAAATAAGAGATCAATGTGTGTTTGCAAAACATGTCTGAATAAAATCAATTTTTTTTAATTACACTAACTGTGTTATATAGCAAATTTGTTGAGCTCTATTATAATGATCTAGATTTAAATAAGAGTCAAAATGTACTAAGTAGCCTATTTGTATACATTGTTTTATACAAAATATAGTAACACTTATAATATTATGAACATACACATAAAGGCACATATACAATAATAATACCACATCTTTTTATTTAGCAAGGATAAAAAACCTACAATTTTTTTTATCATGGTTTCAACATAACTATTAAACAGCAGAACTGTTTTAAAATTAATAATAATAATAAGAACTGTTCCTTAAGCATGAAATCAGCATATTAGAATAATTTCTAAAGGAAATCCTTTCTAAAGACAAAGTAACAGCTAAGACGGAAAAAGAAACAGGTGAAGCACAGCATGAGTGACTCAATAAAAAAACATCTGGTGGAGTGGGAGAGTAGTCTTGTGCTTCAGAAGACACATCTGTATCTGAAAATGACAGATTCAGCCATCTTCCACTGCCTAAAGCAGTTTCCAACAATATATTAATCACTCTCTTGTGCTCTCTTTGGCACACTGTCGTAACCTCAAAATGGGACTATGACATTAAAATGGACAGACCACAAAGTTCTGAGAGATTTAGGTGGGCAGCCTTTCCAGTTTCTCCATAATTCAAAGTGATGTTAATGGCTACGCTTCACAAAAGAATCATCAGTCATCTATTTACAAACTGCCTAGCTAGATGGAGTCATAAATGTGAGATTTAATGGCTCAGGAAACAGAGATTCTGGTTCTGGTCAGACGACAGATTGTATTGAGAGCTATAATTGATAAGCACTAATGTGCCATAATGCATTAGGGTGATTCTTCATCTTGGAACCTTTATGAAATCTTGACAAATGAAACTTCTCCAAACTACCTTTTCATCTATGTTAAAACATTAATTATGTCCTAGAATAAAAACATGATTATTGGCACTGATACATACTTTGTGATGGTCATGGAAAAATAAGCCTTGGACTTCAGCTTGAATCTACTGAAAAAAAAAGAAAATAAAATATTTGTAAAAATCTAAAACAACATAACTACCAATATAAATACTGTGGAAAGAAGGCATGTGAAAAAACGTCTCAGTTACAACTGTAACCTTGGTTCCCTGAAGAGCGAACAAGACGCTGCGTCAACTGACGCTGTGGGAAAGCTCTGCGTGAAGCACGTATGAAATAAATTTTCCCATTGGCCTTGGTCTATCATGGCTTCCTAATCATCCCCATCGCTCTGTCTCCTCTCAACCAATAAGCTGGTGTGTGGTGAGCGTTCTGGTGCAAAATGGCTGCCATCGCATCATCAAGGTGGATGCTACACATTAGTGGTGGTTGAGGATTCCCCCCCTTCCATGTAAAGCGCTTTGAGTGTTGTGAAAAGCGCTATATGTAAATGTAATGAATTATTAAAATATGTAATATGTTATGTATATAAATATGTAATATGTAAATGTAATGAATTATTATTATTAAATCACTTTCCTGTAGCTCAAACAGTAAAGTGTGGGACTTGGATAAAAGCATCTACCAAATGCAGAAATGCAAATGCCTGCCCTGGTAATTCTTGTAGCTCAAACAGTAGACCATGGCGCTTGCAAAGCCAAAGTCATGAATTCGATTTCCAGGGAAAGCAAGAACTGATTAGAATGTTAATGTGTAACTTGAAAGCTTTGGATAAAATGGAAATGTTTAGAGTCCAAGTCTAGGTCGTAGAACCTTAAAAATGTGTGTTGTGAGGACCAGCCTGCCGCATCATAAACATCTTCAAAGGAGACTCCTGACAAGAGGGTTTTACAAGCAGCCATTCTCCTAGTCGGGCCGACTCGTAAGCAAGTGAAATAGCCTTGACTATCAACTTGCACATCCTCCGCTTAGGCCTCAATACCCTTAGACCCTTTACTGAGGCCTCAAAGCATACAAACAACTGTTTACACCATAGGCCAGTTCCAAACCTTAGACTCAAACATTTCCAAATTGCCATGGAGGAAATGTGCTACCAATGGGTCTTTAACAGGTCAGTTAACTGGGTCCAGCTGATGAGCACTACACCAGGAAATGAAAAAGTTTTCACTTGTGGGCATACAGTTTCCTTACAGCTCTGGAGTGGAGAATGGTCTCAACAACCTCACTTGAGAGACATGAGAGTTCATGAGCTGGGCCACCTCAGAGGCCAAGCCCACAGCTTTAAAGTACAGAGGTAAAGTATCAAGCCTCCAGCCTGGAACAACAGGTCCTGCCCGATCAGAATCTTCCAAGGAGAGTCATCGAGGAGGGACACAAAGTCCAAAAACCACACTCTGCCCAGCCACCGCGGTGATCAAGGTGAGACATTCTCTGGGACCAGAAGAGGATTTGGTGCACCAGTTTGCAGAGAGTATGCAATTTAAAAAAAACTGATGATTTATATAGGCAACCTCTGAAGTGTTATCTGACTGGACAAGCACAGGATGACTCCTGAGGTCTAGGTGGAAGGCCCTGACAGCCATCAAAACAGCCTTCATCATATCCAGACAGGATCGTGACTCCTCCGCAGGCCTTGAGCTGACCGTTCGTCTAGGTCAGGGGTGTCAAACTCATTTTGGTATGGGGGCCGCATACAGCTTAATCTGATCTCAAGGGAGCCAGACCAGTAAACTCATAGCAAAATTACATAGAACTAACAATAAGTCCACTTTTTTCTTTGTATTAGTGCAAAGAATAAGTAAATTATAAAAATCTTTACATTAAATGAATTGTACTTTTACAAAATATATTATGAACAACCTTAGTATGTGCAATTTCAAGAACGCTATTACTCAGTTTAACATTTATTTAAGTGCATTACACATAAAGAATTATCACAGTTATTGTACAATGTCGCAAAAATATAAAAAAAAAAAAACTTTCTAAAATCCAATTTTAGAATATCATTTAAGTGCTTATGTGTGAGCTTTGAGTGTAGCTTTGTTTTATTAATGTTCATTAACTTGTAGGTAGTCCCAAACATGCACAACATTTTTGCAGCCAGTGCTGCTAATTTAGGCCACGTCCACACGAGAACGGTGCATTCCCTAACCGCTCTTTCTCCTTCGTTCTAAAAAAAATGCCGTAAACACGGCATCGGTGCAAGAAATGTCAGCGTCCACACGAGAACACTGAAATCGACTGAGAACGGTGTAGTATATATGCCAGACCAGTATGTGGCGCTGTAATTCTGCCACAGATATACACTATACACGGAGAAGAAGAGTTTGAGCATGCGCACAACCTTGCGCGCTGAATGCGCTGAATATTTACAGACGTGCACTGCTGCAAGATGACACGGAGTGACTACCCTGTTGCATTGTAATTTTATAATTTTATTCATTCTTGATTTTATATTGTTTGCCCTGCACTATATGTTGTGCGCACTGCTGCACTTTGTACCTGTTTTTTTCAGGTTATTTTTAATTGTTCTATTTTCCAATAAAAAACAGTTCTTGAATTTTTGCTCTCATTTATTTTCACTTGACATATTCAATACAACACTTTCAAAATAAACATTAGTACATTTTCAAAAAAGGTAAATACTGTAAAAAAAAAAAAAAAAACAGAACAAAACTTGATGGCCAGCATTTTTAAGGGTCAAGGTACTTTGTGAGTACTCTCCTCACTCTCTTTCCCTCTCCCTTGTTACAGTCTGTGAAGCCTTTTCAGTGCAGCATATCTGGCTTTGAGACGAACAAAAGCACACTCATGTCCACAATCTGTTTTTTCAGAGGAGGGATCTCTATAGTCTTAAAGTACAGGTTGAGCTTTGAATTAGCAAAAACCCGTGCATCGTGTACACTCCCGGGCCACTTTATCACAACATCCATAAATCTGTACTTATAATCACAGACCGCCTGTACATTGATAGAATGTTTGCCTTGCCTGTTGATGTAGTCCAGTGGTCCCAAACCCCCGGTCCGTGGATGAAATGGTACACGGACCGGTCCGTGAGCTGCTACAAGCGGCTGTGACGCTGCTGCTTTAGCAACGAGGAAGTGTGTTTAATCTCGCACGGACTCTCTCAACAAACTGGACCCGCCACCGGTCCGCGGCAAAATTTTCACGCGTTTACCGGTCCGTGGCACAAAAAAGGTTGGGGACCACTGATGTAGTCCATTGAGTTGGCAGACAGCTGCTTGATTTCTATGCGTGTGCCGTCGACCGCTCCCAAACACTGTGGCATGCCATGAGCACGATGGAAACGCAAAACCAGAACCGTAAAAGGCAACTTTATGTACTTTTAGCCGTCCTACAGCACGAGCACAATCATGTAGTCCGTCATTACTGTTGTTGCTGTTACGTGTGACGCAGCCGACACGTGATGTGATGACGTCATCGTTCTCACAAAAGATGCGGATTGGCCGTCCACACGAGAACGCAAGGGTGTCGTTCTCAGATCTTTCCACTTTAGAACCCGTTCTCCAAAGAGAGCGGATTCAGCCACCCAGAACGCCGGATCCGTGTGGACGCAACGCCAATCCGATACGAAATGTATGCGGTTACAGTGATTCGCGTTCCCGTGTGGACGGGCCCTGAGGATAGCCTGGCAGGAGATACTGAAAAAAAATGTGTCCAAGCCAGCAGAAGCAAATTTGTCCTTCAACTCTACATCACACTGCAAATCAATTATTTCAAGTTGCATGTCAATGGGCATATTAGAAGCTCTGACTGTGAATGGTGAGCGAAAAACTGCAAATTCTGTCTCGAGTTCGCTAAAGACCTGAAATCGTTTCTCAAACCCCCTCAGCAACCCTGAAATCTTGTCTTTGTACTGTCTCACGTCAGGATTAACGCTTGCTGCACACACATCTCTTAGACAGGGAAAATGAGCAGGGTCACTGCTTGCCATCTGCGTCTACCATAACATGACCTTTAAATTAAATGTACGTATGCTGTCATAATACTATTGCAATTGTTTTGCATCCTTGCAACATTTTGTTCAGATTATTCAAGTGCTTTGTAATATCAACCATAAATGCAAGGGCCTGCAACCATAGTAGGCACTGTAATTCCTTAACAGGTTTACCTTTTCTCTCCATGAAAAGTATGATTTCCCCACGTAGATCAAAGAAGCCCTTCAGCACAGCACCTCTGCTTAACCATCTGACTACAGTGTGGTATGGCAGACCATGGGTAATGTTACAGTCACTGAGAAGGATGTCAAACTGATGATGATTGAGACCTTTGGCTCGGATTAAATTAACAGTTCGGACAACCACCTCCATGACGCGATCCGTTTTTAACGACTTGCAGCATAATGCCTCCTGATGCAAAATGCAATGAAATGTCCCAAAAAAAATAAACCCCCTTCATTTGTGGCTTATACTTTCTCTCTGAACACCATCTATAGCCAGGCTTATGGTGTGAGACCAGTCCAACCCAACTCTGTCCAGCGCTCCAAAGACGGAGCAGAAAATGTCCTCAGTTGTAGTGGTGTCGGTCATAGGCACCAACTCAAAAAATTCCTCTGTGACAGTAAAAGTATCGTCAACTCCACAAATTAATATGGCCAGATGAGCGACATCCGTAATATCAGTACTCTCATCAATTGCGACAGAAAATGCCAGAAATGACTCCACAGATGGCTGTCCAAATCTGCCAATAGTTCCGAAATCCTGTCTGCCATGGTATTTCTAGTCAAGCTAATATTGCCAAAAGCTTGTCGGGACACACAATTTCGGCAGCCTTCAGCATGCAATTTTTTGACGAACTCCCCATTCACAGTACAGTTTTGATGCTAATGTTATTTCGCTAGCAATTAGGTAGCTGGCTTTCACTGCAGCTTCACTGGCTTCGTTTTAAGGCCGATAGGTTTAATTCGATATGTGCAGGAGGAAAAAATGCAGGCATCGTAACCGAATCTCATACCACACCTAGAAAAGAGGTCTTCTGAACTGGAGAAAGCACACTGTTCTTTGCGTTCAACCTTAACCCCAACATGAGAAAGAACGAAATCTCAATAATGAACCACTAGCCGCTGCAACTGAGCTAAAATAAACCAATTGTCGATGTATTTCAGGATGCACATTCTATCGTCCTGGTCTGTGCTGCACCTTAATCTTTAAGGGTTGGAGGCTTAGGTACCATTTCATTACTCTGGAGTTGTGATCCTTCATTGTCTGGATCCACGTTAGTGCTCTATGGTCTGTCTCTAAATCAAACTCCCTTCCTAGGACATAATATCTCAAACTTTCTAGGGACCACTTAATGGCGAGACACTCCTTCTCCACAGTGGAGTACCTGGTCTCCCTGGGCAACAGCTTCCTGCTTTTCTTCTCCGTCTTTCCCCTGACAGATTTGAGACCCGAACTGAAAAGTGTAGCCCTTTTCGACATAGGACCCAAAGAGATGTAATCGTGTAAAGCTTCCATACTGTCAGAAATTGTACTAAATGAACCAGCCTTTCGAGACTGGCCTCTGGTGTTTTTTGAGCAGCCAGCTTGGTGCCCTGAAGCGCCACACCGGCAGGGAACAAACGGACTGGTTGATCTTGAAGCCTTCTCAACACTACATTTCCGTGTTGTAGCAGCAGCGACGCTCTGTTTCTGGGTGGCACGGTGTGAAGAGCTGCCTTTAGATATTAGAGGCTGCTCCTACTCAGTAGCCTCAGAAAGCTGAGAGTGGCGGGGGAGGAGTTTCTGGAACCTCTCGATTACTGTATTGACAGCATATCCAAAAATGTGCTAGCGGAGCGTCTATCAAAAAAACAAACTCTTATCTGTTGGTTTTATGTTACTGAGGTTGAGCTATAGGTGTCTCTCCGAGCCAATTGGTGTCTCTCTGTGGCCCAGAGAAGACCAGTAGCATCAGAGCCAATTCCCACCCTCATCCAGATCTCCTAACAGATCCGGCAGCAATGTCGAGGTTCATAGGCACGCTGCAGTCTAACCAGATGCAATGGACATTGCAATTGAGCGCTGACTGTGCTTGCTTCGCTCCCAAACAAACAACACAAAGATCACGTGTATGTAGCATGGGCAAGGATGATCACACAAGCTAAAATGCTGTTTGCTCTTCACATATACTGAAGACACAGAAGCTAATGACAGCACCGGCCTCTGATGTCCCTTCACACCTTTGGCTTGATTTCACACGTGATTTCCTAGAGCATTCCCACAGCATCAATCGATGCAGTGTGGGTTACCTTAAGAGGGAACTAGATTAGCAGAACTCTAATCCACATGTGGTCTTCTGTTGCTTCTAATTTCCATCATAAACCACATACATTTTCTTGTTAAAACATAATTGTTTTCTCAAATGCTTGGTGTGATGGGAATGGTTAAAAGCATTGAAGAAAGTATTTGTTATGTATAAATGTATCCATAAATGGCAATTAAAATAAAATATAAATATATTTTCTAAGGGAAAAGTAAAAACTACTTTCCCAATTTTAATGCCTTTTTTAAAAAAAACTTAAAGGAAAGTTTAAAAAAGTATGTGTAGGAGAGAAGTGCAAAAATATCGGACAAATTTTACAAATAAACACAAATAAAAATAAAAAGTTAGCCAGAATATTTTTTTAAACCATTTCTTTAAAAAACTAACAAAAAAGAAACACCTAGGGTGAAAAGTTGCTGTGATTGAAAGCTAAACTATTTATAAGCAAAAACTTTCAAACCACATCTTCTTTACTATCTTTTTTAGCTTTTACAACAATGCAAAAACCCAACCAAACAAGCTGTCTCTTTCTTTACTGGAAGCATTTTCCATTTTGGTCTCCCTCCAAGATCAAAAAGCCCTATAGCCACCCTCCTGCTCTCATTCAAAATATAGCAGATGAAAACACAATTCACCTCGGAGCTCTTCTCATCCTCATGATGGAAAAACTCATGCACTCTTATCAGGCTCATTTTCAAACAACATGCCAAGACTTGACATGAGGGGATTCAACCCATCCAGGGAAATTAATTAGGCCTAGAGACGCCAATCAGACCCTGACTTTGATGTTTAAAAGCAAGAGCATGTTTAATAGGGTGGCAGCACCAAGTGAACCACTCTACAGACGGCATCTTCAGCATACATGTGTGAGGGACTGCGGCTGTCAACAGCGCTATGATCAGTACTAATCATCCGCTCAGTATATCTCAGCAAAACAACTGAGAAAGTTTTTTTTCCCAATGCTTTACTTTCAGGAAAGCCATATGTGCTAAATTCCCAACAAGCAAAATTAAACCAGTCAGATTCAAAATAGTATTTACTAGAACATTTAATTGTCATGGACACCATAAATGTCTCAATATTCACAGTTCATACTTGCATGGAATGGCAATGAATCACTCATTTAACAATTTACAATATTGTCTCATATGTTAACTAACAATTAACAAAATATTTTACAGCATATATTAACCTTTGTTAATGTTAGAAAATAAAAATGTTCATGTTCACAGTACATTAATGTTAACAGATATTAATAATTGCTTAAACATACAGTAAATGGTGAGATTAACATGAGCTATTATTAATTAATGGTGTAGAAGTACTGTTCAACTAATATAGTTAACTAATGTTAACAAATGAAAGCTTACTGTACAGTGTTACCATTTTCAATTAACATTGTCATGCATGCTTTTAGTATCTTAAAGACCAGTAACAAGCCAAGCAATATCTCACACCAAAAAGTGTGAAACTTGTCACACAAAGGCATATACAGTATGAACTAGTGTGGTGTGGATATAACTAATCTTTCTCCTGAAAATCTCTATTGCTCCGTTCCAAAACCTAGTAAGTTGCCTACAGAAGGAACATTTTAGATGTGTTCCCGTCCAGAAGGCCTGAAAAGTATTGGAAGATCAATATTTTAATAAATTAGCAAATAATCCATTGACATAAAATGGCTTTGCATGCAGACCTAGCTTTAAACATTATTGTAATGCTACTGAATGTAATGCTACTGTCTATTCACAGAATACCATTCATTCAAGTCATTGATATGATCCTAGACCCTATAATAGAATTTTTTTTAAATAGTACATAGTCTAAAATTGTTTGAAATTGCATTATTAGACTACACTAATTTTGCTAATAGTGCTCCAACATTTCTATTAAGAACTATGAAATTAACATCAAAAAAGGTTTCCCCCTCTCGTTGTTGCTCTATGTAAGTGGGCATGCTACAAGTATGTTAACTGATTTCAATTAGACAACAGACATCTCTAACAGCATGTAACATAATATGGAAGGACATTATATTTGGAGTATAAAGTGATACAGTTTTTTTCGGCATGTCGCACCATAAACAAATTATGAAACCTTTGGTTACACTGTAATCTTTTTAACTGCAGTACACACAAAACCACTGTACTATTTTATTTAACTTGCATATTTTTTTATACATATTAAATCCCCAGAAGGTTTTTTGTTTTGTTTTGTTTTTAATGAGGACTATTTTCAGTAAATAATAGATTTTTGGGTGAACTATGAATTTGAATTTAAAGGATCTAAAGGAGCGAAAAAACGTGGGATGCAGGGCAATGGAGAAAAATATACATTTATACAAAATATATACTTTTTTTTTTTTTTGAGAATAACCAAATAGTTGATGAACCCCATAAAAAAAGTACCATGGAAGTCGTTTGGTTACTGACATTATTCAAAATATCTTATTTTATGTTCAGCAGAAGAAAGAAACTCATACAGGTTTGCAACAACATGAGGGTGAACAAATGATGACAGAATTCCCATTTTTGGGTGAACTATACCTTTAAAAAAAAACTTTATATAGAGCTTGAATTCCCCCCCAGGGTTGAGCTAAAAAAATTAAAAGAGAGTCATATTTTCTTGCACACAATCACAAACCAGTGACAAAAAGAGAAGGGGAATTGCACCCACTCAATTAGCAGCACAGCCACATGGATGTGAGGTAGAGGGGTCAGTGGCATGACATGTCATACCCATGCAGGACTAAAGAGCTGATAATCACTCATGGCAGCAGGTGAAGAGAGTCCAGTTGAAAGTCACTGGCTTCTGGCTAACATTTCATTACTCTGAATACCAGCCTCCCTATGGACATGACACCATCCACCTCATGCTGGCACAAATCCCTAAACCTGTGATCTACAGCTCTGCAAACAACATACTCTGCATGCCACTTCATAAAACTCATACTCTTCTTTTACTAATGTAAAGTGCATTTGATCCTGTTAAAATGTGAAGGGACGTTAACAAACAGAGGAGGTCACTTTTTATAAATCGTAATTTGACTCTAAATAAAAGCTTAATGAATCAGACAAAGATATTGATATTCGGTACAGAAATATATGGATCTGGGACTGAGACCTTCGTTAATCAAGGCTATTGGTATGTTACCACTCCTGTGAGTTACTTGAAAACAGCATCGTATTGACAAGTAAAATGTCTAATAGACTAGAGTGGTCTCCATCCTGGCAATATTTTTTTAGATTTTTTAGACGTAACTAGTTTAAGTTAATGTAATTTTTTTTGTACATTTCTTTCTGAAAAAACTAATTTTGGATAGTCCAAATAAAACATTACTTACTTCACATAAATAGTCTCATTATAATGATAAAAAGACTAGAACTAGAATAATTAAACTACTAGAAAACACACAAAAAAACTAAAATATTGCTTTAGTGAAGAACCTTAAATCAATGAACAAAAACTATAGCTTCAAGCAGCTTTAGAAATATACCAGTTGGAGCCGTCAAGCTCAAATTGGGTTACAAAGTCAGACTCGGTAAAACATCCCAGAAGAAAATCCCACCCACTAATCGCTAAAGATTAAAATAAATAAGCTTAATTAGAGACTTCATATTAAAGAAGGTATGAGGCTAAGGCCCACATAGATTAGGAAAATATGCCTAAAATTCCTCGACACTAGACATTTTTCCGACATTAAAAGTCTGCTTTTTGTCTGCATGCTTCAATCTTCCTCTGGCTGTAAATCTGTGGCCAGCACCTGTTCAATGGGATGCGGACGTGACATCAATTTCAGATCGAATGGTGCTTTGCTTGAAGACCCACTCAGCTATTAATTCAATCTTACAACAAACATAGCCCACACTTTTCAAAACACATTCAACTCACTACTGTGATGTAAACATCACTTATAAGATCCTGTGCTGTGCTCTTTTACCTTCTCTACAATAGTTTGAATATGCTGAGAGCTAAAAATACGGATGTGTAAAAAGGAAAGAATTTCAGTTGTAGGCTACTTTAAATAAAACAATAAAATATTTAATTTGGCAGATGAACTAAATTAAAGGAATATTCCATGCAGAACTTATAGCAAAATGTTGATTACCACACAAATTCATTTTAATTTGTATCTGGCACTTACACTGGGAGTAAACAGAGGCAATCATAAACATTATTTCAAAATGATTGCCATAATATAGCCACAAGCAGTAAACAATATGTGTGTTTTATGATTTAGTGTAAAAAAGCTTCCTAATCTTTTCAAGGATAAAGATAAAGATTCAATTTTACATCATTATTGCCTTGATAACAATGCATAAAACTCTAAAATATAGCAACTTTACAGATCAGATACTAAACAAGCTTTCATGAATTTGCAAGCTTCACATCAGTTTCTGTGCTGCATTATTTATACTATTATAGTATTTATTCATAATTTGAATGATCTTTTTTTTAACATTAAGTTTTAGTAATTTTACTTTGCTTTTAGTTTTAGTAGTGCATTTTATCATTTACATTTTTTTTTGTTAAGTTTCTAAATTAATATCTAATAATTATATTTGATTTATTTCAGTTTTATTTCAATAAAGCAAAAAAGCTTTAGTTTTAGTTAAAAATAACAAAACATTTTTGTTTTCAAATTGTATCCTCGAGAAATTGAGAGACGAGTCAGAATTATTATTATTTGTTCATTATGCCACAAATGCAGTCGATTGAGCTTCACCTGCACTGAACGCAGAAAATTCCTTACAGGCTAACTCAAGCAAGACAAAACCGCAGCTGCCTTATTTGAACACCGGGCAGTTATATAATATCCTTTTACTCTTTCAGAGTTTGAAATGTATCTAATTCTGAACACCACAAAGGTAAGTTTGTCCCTGAGAACAATGTGAACCAGAACGGCTAATTACAAGACAGCATTGTCTCAATACTCAGTCCATATCACAGCATACAAACAAGATGAAGAAAGGCTTGGGTGGCTGCGCTCCAGCTCTGTTAGCGTGTGAGCTTCACAGACCGCAGCCCCAGCTTTTGCCTGCCTCAAGTCCAGCTGCTCACTCTACTCAGAGCCAAGAGACAAATTAAACCGCCGCAGCTGAAGCCTTCGTTTGGACGGACCTCCAAGTCGGCATCTGGATAGACTTAGACATGATTATCCCCATTCACCTAAATACCCTTGCAACTCCCCGAGAAATAAACAACAACTGACAAACCCGTTCTGTACTCTAGGGCACAACTAGTCTTGTCTGACTCCATAAATAATTTGTTATTTTCATACTCATGACTTCAGAAAAAATAACTTTAACTGTTACACAAAAGACACAAAAGCCGGTGTACAAAGCAACGCTGTCCACTTCATGCCACCTTTGTTCCTATGACAACAAATCCCAAAACCCAACGGTTTGGCTCTATAGACATGCCTTGAGTATCTGTTCGGCATAGCACAATACACATGATCCCTTATTTCCCGTCAAATCCATTGCCATCATGCAAGAAAAGGAACTCATGGGCTGCAACAGACTTGAAAGGCCATTTATCTCTGGTGGATGGAGGTAGATTAGCTAAACAGAGCAGCGCCTGTTTAAAACAAACTGTAAAAGGGACCAATGGACCATCTGCCCTTAGATATCGTGCTGTAGAAAGAGCTTAAAAAGCAGATTGTGTGGGTGAAAGAGAGAAACGGATACAGACACTGAGAGAAAGTTGCTTGGAGGAACCGACGTGAACTAATGGACTATATATCAGACAACAGAAGTGACTGACTGTAAACGAGTTCAAATTGCTCAAATCGCCACCCTATGCAACTCTCTATCCTGCCAGTGATATGCAGAGAAATCAAGTTCACCACTGTTAAGAAACAATAAAACGGGAATAGACCATCATAATCAGAATAATTAAAAATAACTGTCCATGCTAATCTAATTTATTACTAAAAAGAAAAAACGGAATTATATTACATTTATTTTACATTAAAAACTAAGCAGAAGCTGAACAAGACATTCAGAGCAGGATCAAAATAAAGACCAGATATTTTCATACACAAACATGCAAGCAAAGCCTGCTATAAAACGGTATTTATACTGACTAGTATGTGCTATTTTTGAGATATTCAGCAGAAAATAGTCCTGATAAAGAAGGGAAAGCTTAAAGAAAGAAATAACAGTATGTTTGCAAGGGAAACAAGCATCCCTAAACTGTATATAATAAAACCTCGCAATGTAAATGTATTTTCCAATGCAATGTACTGCATGTTAATAATATTTTTAATAATGGGAACTGTTTAAGACTGCCTTACAATTTGTGAAATTAACAAGCTACACTGCAATCACCGGTTAAATAAAAGAGGAAGACAGCTGCATGTTAATTGGACCCTATAAACAGCAGACTAAAATGCCATGATGTGCTCTCATTAATAATTTACTAATCAAAAGGTTAATAGGAAAATGTTTATTATATACCAAACTTTTGTAAAGATTCCAGACAGCACACTACACAATACTCTAAAACACTTTCTGTGAAGCCTGTAAACAACATGCATTGCGATAGAAAATGTGATCTGTTATTGTTCTATTGTATCTGTTGTAAGATCTAATTATTGTATATATTATATTTCTACACATATTAAAAGTTAGGAAATATGGCTTTAATCATATTTTAAATCACTCTTTTAAGCTATAACCATGTCTTAAAATTTAGTTTGTTATTAATGAGAATCTACAGTGACTTAAAGATGTATTGTAAGGCATGATGCACGCATTAAAAACATCATTATAATGCATTAAACATACAAGCTTCATACAAAGTGTTGCTCTAAATTCTTCTCCACACTCTCAGATCTTCGGCCATAAAGCCACACATGTCCTGCCAGCTTCCTGTCTGGAAGACACTGGGCAAGATGCAGTCCATGGATGCTGTGGGTACCATTACACAGCATCACCCCCTCTGCTTATACTCGACTCTGCTGGCAACAACTGAAATGTGAATTTCGATGAAAAAGACTATTTTGTGGTATTGTGATGTGGCCAAGAGTTAAGATTGTACAGGCAGCATCTCTATGTGGAATTTCTGTACGCCTTGATCAAGATGGCAGGACATAAAGATAGCATGTGATATTAAAGGAAAACAAAGAGCATCGTCCAAAGGAAGTCGCGCAGAGATTTAAATGTTTCATATTTGCAAACCATAAACGCAAACATGCCATTTCTTACCTTGTTCCTTTAAAAGGGATTCATCTTTGTTGTATTCACTTCAGCTGACTGTCTATTTCGGAAGAACTGTTAGTTTCAGCCACAAACGTGTCATCTGTGTGAAATACAGTTAGTTTTATCATAATATCCACATTCAAAGGAGGGAGCTACTTGCCAGACACCGTTATTTCTTTTTGCAGATAACGCCGATTAATTCATTTTTCGGAAAGAAATGCACACTGATGAAAGGATTATGCCATATTGCAGGAACATCATATTTCTCCATGTTGTTCAGAGCGCTTGACAACAGCGTACACTCCAGTGATGAGAATAAATATTTTGCCGTGTATTTTCATTTGCCCGTGCTGTATTTTTGCGAGGAGAGATGATGGGTGTGCGAATAAAAGAATAGGGAGGCAGGTTTTCTTTAGTACGGAGACTCGGAAGGCTCAATCTGATCTCTCTTTTTTCGCCGCAAGAGGACGCAGTTAACGTCTCCTCGAAAGGTGTCGGGCCACGCATGTATTGTTTTGGTTTGGAATTCATCTTTTTGACTGGGTTGAAACACATAAATAGCATTTTTATTACTATCACTTGGAAGCATCTTTTGCCCATTTTCAGCAGTTTTACACGAGCAGGATTGAAAGCGAGAGAATCAAACATTCATCGTGGTCCATTCTTTAACCAAGCGTTTGTTCGTTGCAGATCAGTCAAGAATGAATTGTATCTATCTTACTATAATCACGGTTGACAGGTGACGCTCACTCTACATTGCCAAAATTAAAGTTCTTTTTTAACATATAAAAAAGCACCAACTGTGACAAGCAATGCACCTGCAAAACAAGCGAAAGCCGTGAAACGATGTTGCGTCCTTTGGCGCCATCTAGTGTCACCTCATCGCTAATGCTTTTAATAAGCAATATTCAGTACTGTTTGTGTAGACTCAGCTTCTTAAGTATCATATTTTAATTATGATTTTGCTTTGATTTAGGGGAGACCAGTGCTAGTTGTTTAAAGACTTTTAGCTTAATCTGAGTCAGAATGGTTTTACTGTGTTTATTTGTTACTCTAAAAGCTTTATGATATTTATACCGTACATAAATAATATTTTAGTTTGGAGCATTAATTCAGAAAATGTGTCTAATCTGGGGGGATTTTGGTTAAATAATATTATGAAATAACTGTTAACATAATTTATCAAAAATATCTTAATGATAATCATACATGTTTCTTGAGTACCAAATCAGCATATTAGAATGATTTCTTAAGGATCGCATGAAACTGCATACTGGAGTAATGCTGTTGAAAATTCAGCTTTGCAATCACAGGTTTGAATTATATATTAAAACAGAAAAACTATTTTTAAAATGTTATATTTCAAAATATTACTTTTTTGCTGTATTAAAATCAATGTAGCCTTGGTAAGCATAAGACTTACAAACTTATTTTTCTTTTCTCCTGCAATATGGTAATTAGGGGGTGGTGAGTTTACTTTTATTGGCTGAGCAATCACAGACTGTGCAGTTCCACATCTCCTTTACACTATAATGCAAAGCTCTAAAATATATATTAATAATCAGTCATCCGGTAACCTAGTTTGAACTATGCTACTGCTAACACTGTACAACAGTAAAGACTGCATTCAACTTCTCACATCTTTTTTATTTCTTCAAGGACAATTATGAAGTCTAGAAGATCCACTTGTACACATTAAAACAATGGGATCACCACATTAACATATTTAACAATCACTGAAACAGGAGAAATGGAAACAAGGTCATCTTTACCACACAACTCCTGAACCACAGACAGTCGATCCAGGACCCGGAAGCCCCACAATAATGAGACCTAAAGCAGCCTCACAGTGTGATCGTTACAATGGAATGTTTCAAAATAAACACTTGCATTTAAAGAATGAGAGAAAAACCAATACAAACTAATGAATCACTCCACAAATCCAGTTCAAGAATAACAGATCACCTTGGTCGCCAGACTTGAAGTGATTCGCAATATAGTGCTTTACAGATGGGGTATGCAATTTGATTGATCAGACTTTTAAAAAAAAAAGAGACAGTTAACAAAAGTTGATTTTGGACATTCAGCAGTTAGTAGAATCATGTACCTCCACTTCACAAACACGATAGATAGAAAAGCATTTAAGTATAGCTAAAAGAACATCAACTGATCTTACAAGTTTGATCATGATTATAGCCAGTGGTGTACTATTAGATTCAGTAGATAACCTATTGACCTATAGAGAAGGGAAAACACCATATTTCATTTTACGTGAGTGGAAGAAATGGGTTGTTGTACTCTAACGACTGTAACCAATTACTGGTCCAGTCCACCTTAAACAGATGTTTGCTATCCTGCTATGAATTTCCTAGATGATCACTTTCAGGATTAACCAAACAAAAATGATGTTATATATCGTTCATTCGGCTTTAAGTTTAGACTTTATACAGTAATGACAGGGGATAACAGACCCTACAAAAAAAATAAAAATTCAGAAGACAACTAGGGAAATACAGAATGGCAAACACTCATGCTTGACAAAAAAAACCCACTGCTTTTAATATGTACACACGTCAGATTATTATATCCTCTTATTTTTAACCAAGCTGAACTCAAAAGAACCCTACAAAGTGATGGTCCACAAAATAGAAGTACAACTGGAAATGGGTATTCTTTTTATCATTACACTTTTGGTATAACTGTTTTCTCAAAGACAGTGTTCACATGAAAAACAACACATGAGAGGGAGATCAGGTCAAGCACACTGGATACACCAGGTGTCATCACGCAAATACAAGAATATTCTTGCATAGAGCGATCAAGAGAATACTTTACGATTTACAGCCATCCAAAGCAAAGAACCACACTAATAGAATTTATCATTTTTCTTGTACTGTACAGAACAAACCACAGGGAACTATATATTGAAATTTGAGATGATTTCAAACAAGAAAATGCGTCACAACAGACCAGAACATTGTCTTTTCTGTCTGTATGGTCAGTGTTTATACTAGGATATATTTTAATAAATCAAATACGTCTTGAGAGAAAAATTCCACTGTTTAATTTTGATATTGTGACATCATGGAGGCATGGCCCAAAACATTAAGTGATATTTTTATTTTCAGAATTATGAGATCCAAAACTAAATGAGTTGTCAAATATCTGCCTTTGACATCATCATGCACTCTTTTAAGACAAATTGGTGCACATACAATATTTCAATCTTCAGAAAAAGATGGTTTAAAAATAGACACAAAGGAAAATACATTTAAATAATTTACTATGTATTTACACCTCCTGTTTGCACCAGCAACAGCATTTTTGATCTGTAGGTCGTGTAGTCATCTAATCTCCCATTTTTACTTTCGATGTCTAAACAGAGAGAAAAAATAATGATTAAACAGGTCAAAATGAACAAGGTTATCACACAAAAATATTATCCTGCTGGAAGTAGTAACGAACAGATAAACCAAAAAGAAATAAAACATTTTATGATTAGATGCCACACTACAACTGCAAAAGTCATGTGACATGTCTGTGTTTTAATAAGAGTTGCTCTTGTGTGGCTAAATAATCTCAATCTGAATTCAAGTATGCATGTCAGATCAATTTACAGTGCGTGACTGGAAATGGTGATAAAATATTCATTTTCCAGAGGGTGGTCATAAGTAGCTAGATGGATATTAATGAGAAATAATTCAAAAGATCATCCTGCTGGAAGCCAGATGGAAGAGAATATGCTTCATGACAGCTCTTTGTCTGTTAGGTAAACCAAAGGATTGTACATATGAAGAATGAAATATAAAATAAAAGGTCAGTTATCATCAAGCACAAAATAAGACAATCTATTGTATACATTTATTTACAATATAAAGTTTGCTTTTTAAAGCAAAACACAAGCTATCTGATATGTTGTTGGTGACAACATGATATGCGCATATAAACACTACTATGCTTTGAATAGTAGTGTTGTTGGAATAAAACTGCATGATAGGTACAGTGTAACAAACAAGGTCCATACGCACGATTCATTTCAAGGTCCTGTTTGAAACGATTACGCACAACAAATACAGACTCTTGGTGTAAAAAGGCTTTAAAATGAACAAGATTGAAATTTTACATTAATGTATCTGGCAGATAATTTTATTTTTAATAAGAAACGTTTACTTTGAACATTAAAAACTAAAGGTAGGCTTTATTTTCTGTGAACGATGACCACAACAGCCTATATTAAAATATTGCAATAATAATGCATTCATAAAATATTTTTTCAGAAAAGAAAGTAATTTCAGAAATGAAAGAAAAAAAACACTTGCCTGTAAGATGGCTACGATCACTCCAAATAATCCAATGGCACTGCCGAAAATTTCAACAATGAGGATCTTGACAAAGAGGCTGGCATTCTGGGCATCCGCCAGGGCAGCTCCACTGCCCACAATGCCAACACAAATGCCACAGAAGAGGTTTGAAAAGCCAACAGTGAGCCCAGCACCAAACATGGAGTAGCCTGAAAAAAACAGAACCAATGTGTCATCCAGATTCATTTGATTTTAAACAATTTTTTAAATAGTAATCAAGATGAGAAATGACTTAGAAGTAAAATGCACCTGCTTGGTAGTTCCTTGCTCCAATAGTTTCAGGTGTTGTGCCACTGAAATTCTAAATTTCATAAAAATAAAATTATTGTATTGTACTACATGTTATACAGCTCATTTAATTAAGGAAAACATCTGCTCTCTTTTCTAAACCTAGAACTTAAGACTCACTCTAAAACCAATGCGTTCAAGAAAATAAGGTAAATAAGTTTTAACTTACCTCTGCCAAATTGCTAATGACAATTGCCATGATGATCCCATAAATGGCAACGGCTTCACAAAAGATAATGCTAGGAAAAAAATAAGAAATTAAATTAATGTCACCAAGTGCAAATGAGGCAAAAAAAAGCCCTAGGCAAGTAAATAAACCAGTTCCAGGACACGTGAAACCATAAGAACAAGAGGCTTTTCTGACAAATGCTGTCTCAAATTTGACTTCATTTGTGTGTGAAAAAGAGTTTGCCACCTTGCTGATTTCTTATTTTTTGAGAGTCACACTTAAATGTTTCAGATCATTAAACAAATTTAAATTATTAGTCAAAGATAACACACGTAAACAAAATGCAGTTTTAATTTTTTTATTATTATTAATGGGAAAAAAAAATCCAAACCTACAAGACGGTGTGTGAATTTTTTATTTCATTTGTTTAAATAAAAAATAAAAAAAATATTTAAATTTGTTTGATGATCTGAAACATTTAAGTGTGACAAACATGCAAAAAAATAAGAAATCAGGAAGGGGTCAAACCAATGATTGTTTTTTACACAAAACCCGTGGATTATATGCGGAAAAATACGTTTCTGTAAGTTGTACTGTATCGATCAACAAACCTTCAGATGTTCGTTCATGTTTATTCTGTAACTAGAATTAAAGAGGAAAAGATGATTGCAATAACTTGTGCCGTTGCTTGAACAGAATAGACAGTGAGCTGTCACGCCACATTAAAGAGTGCCAGAACAGCATTTATTGTTTGAATTGTGTGAAAAAAAATTGATAGAATTTGAAAGACGACAATTTGTTTATCAAAGTAACAAAACGTTGAACCTATTGCAATTATTGGTGGTTAAGCTTCAACGCTGTATTTTTCATCTACACAAACAACACGTACCAAACATTCACAGGACGAATACGTGTACTGCTAACACGATAAACCCCTAATTACTATTTAATCAAATGTCAAGGAAGAAAAATGAGTTTTATGACAAGGTAACATGGTCAACCTCAATGGCCCAAGGCAGCGGGAAGCAGCTGTATCGCAGTTTTTCGGTTCAGTTTGAATAGTCACACCCCTAATATATACACATCTCTATCAACAAGCAAAAAAAATCTGTGCACATAAATCTTCAAAACACTGCATATACCTGACAAGATTTTTGGTCTTGATTCTAGGGGCTTTGACTCCACCACCAATGATGCTGGACCCAGTGATGTAAATCCCCCTGCATAAGACAAAATATATAACTATCCACCTAAAAGTATGTGAATGACTGTTTAGCACAATTCAAATATCTATATGCATACACATTACAAAAGGAGCATGCTGTAACTTTCTGCATTAGATCATATTTCTAATGCATCTTTTATGGACCTCTTTTCAACCAAGAACAGCAGAAGAGGATACAGAACACTTTACTACGTGTCAAAATTTCCTATATGTTTTTTTTTAACTGTCAGCTTTTGTGACTAACTAAAAAGAGGAAATGGACAATCTTACCATGCAGCTCCAACAACAGACAGAGAAATGGCCAAGCCAATTCCAAGATTAGCCCACATAAATGGAGAAGTCTCTGTTAAAAACCTGTGACAGAAAAGGTTAGGTTATCTAGATATCACAAGCATCATTCAACTCATTTACTTTGAGTCTTGTGGATATCAGAATTATATAACAAATGTTACTGTTAATAAACAAGACAAACAAAAACATGCTTTAATGTTTCAAGGATTGTCTTACTGAATACATACCATGCTATATCAAATCGAAATCCAAGATCAAAAATAGTATAGCAAGTACCTTTGGAGGAAAATAAACACATAATTAGTACTGTTTGAGTTACATGTTTAAGATAAACCAGAGGTTAAAAAGTATAAGCATGGCATAGTTTTCATCTAAACCAAAAAGATAACTAAAATCAGTGACATAAAATGAATAAATGGCTAAATATGGATAGACTTTTCCCCTTTAGAATCATAGAGGGTATGTGTGAAAGCTTACAGTCATGTGAGAGCCATCTTCCTCATTTGGTCATAAAACCCTGTTTAACTGCCTTATTATAACTACTATAAACAAAAAATGGTTACATATTGAATGTTGTTGCTCTCCATTGTGATTCTAGCCAATGTGTGCAGAAGAACAAACACAAATACTCGAGAAACATTTGCTAACTCTGGCTAACAGATGCATTGCGTTCTCGTTAAAGCAGATGTGTGATGTGTGTCAGCTGCTGCCACTAAAACTTCAATTTCAAATGTTTATACCAAATGTTAATTTATGATTACAGCATTTAATACCACTAAAATGGTATTTAAACTATCATTTGACGAAGTCGTGCTAGTATATGACAGCTAACGTCGGTTGAGGCTAGTCAACAAAAATACTTTTCGGCTAAATAAACAGTAGAGAATAATAAAGATATCTGCGTAGGAATCAAATAAAGATAATTAAATTAAGACGCGTGAGTTATGTACGTGCATAATGTCTGTCAGCAGGTTTCATTGGCGCTTACCGACGATCAGGATGGTCGTCCAGAAGGCCAAAGTGACCCCGGTGTATAAAATTGCGTGCCCGTTCATCATCCACTCCACCAACAGCGCCAGTTTTGCTATCTAAAGGTTCTCCCGCGAATAAAGCTAAAGCTACTGTGATGTTACTTTCGGTTGGATTCTTGTATCTTGAAGAGAAATGGATTCCTGCGAGCCCTTCGAATTGGCGAAGCCTAGAAATCCTGCATCCATCAGAGAGGAAGGAGTCACCAGCTGATCATGTGACGAGCTCGAGCTGTGCACGTGACTCAACACGTCACGCTTCCTTTAATGAGCTCAAGCGCTGATCTCCGGTCGGCTCAAAGTGGGATCTATCTATCTATCTATCTATCTATCTATCTATCTATCTATCTATCTATCTATCTATCTATCTATCTATCTATCTATCTATCTATCTATCTATCTATCTATCTATCTATCTATCTATCTATCTATCTATCTATCTATCTATCTATCTATCTGTCTATCTATCTGTCTGTCTGTCTGTCTGTCTGTCTGTCTATCTGTCAATATGTCTGTCTGTCTGTCTGTCTGTCTGTCTGTCTGTCTATCTGTCTGTCTATCTGTCAATATGTCTGTCTGTCTGTCTGTCTGTCTGTCTGTCTGTCTGTCTGTCTATCTATCTATCTATCTATCTATCTATCTATCTATCTATCTATCTATCTATCTGTCTGTCTATCTGTCTATCTATCTATCTATCTATCTATCTATCTATCTATCTATCTATCTATCGGTCTATCTGTCTATCTATCTGTCTATCTATCTGTCTATCTATCTATCTATCTATCTATCTATCTATCTATCTATCTATCTATCTATCTATCTATCTATCTATCAGAAGAAGAAGAAGAAGAAGAAGAAGAAGAAGAAGAAGAAGAAGAAGAAGAAGAAGAAGAAAACTATAATAAACTGTGTGGGAATGTATTTTTAAAGTGGCCCAACTAAATAGTTTTTAATGTAAATGTATTGCAGTTCATCTCTCATCCAGACGATGGCAGAAATTTCCCAATAATGTAAATCTTAATTCAAGTGTTTGTCAGAAGAAACTCCAATTTTGACTTTTTGTATAATCATTCTAAACTTCTAACAAGTCCAGTCGAAACACTCTGCTTAGTGGTGCTTAACTGGAGGTGCAAAAGGACCGTGTGATTTTCAAAGCGACATCAGTTTTACTACTGATATATTCTCTGTGCCTTCTGAACTGTGAATTCTTGGAAGATTCTTGTGAGTAAACAGGTAAAATATATGTCAGATTGTTATATATATATATATATATATATATATATATATATATATATATATATATATATATATATATATATATATATAGATAGATAGATAGATAGATAGATAGATATATACATATACATATATAGCCTATTATCAGGTTCGCATTGATATAGACTTCTGGTTCTGCAGTGCATAGGCACCCCGTGAGTCTTATTTCCAGTGCTAGTAGAGCATGGTGAGCTTCACACCAATTTCCTCTCTTCACCTTTCTCTTCCTGAGGAAATGCATCACTTTATCAAACAGTCAAGTCCATGGACAGGCTTTATTAGTTTATCCTCCTTGTGGCAAAGTCAGGCGTGTTCATTTACTGTTGATAGGAGACATGTGCACAAGTGCTGCTTTTTTCATCATAAGTGCAAAACGTTTTTTAAGTTTTTTTTTTTGGGGGGGGGGGGGGGGGGCTCATGGCATAAATTCTCAATTAAGTGTATGCCTAAAAACTGTATTGAGATCTAATGCTGTGAACCCAAACGAGCCCCTGTTCTTTCCCTCTTCTACATCCCTTGTCATAGCCACCACAAAAATCAAACAGAGCAGCACTGGTGAAAGACCAGGTAACTGTATTGTTTGTCACTGCTGTCAAATTAAACCACTATTAGATTACCTACATAGAGCCAGCCTATCTAAGCATTAGCCCTATATGAAGTTTAACAACAAAAAAGGATGAAAATAGTGCCGTGCAGGGTAAAAAAGCCACCCATATTGTTTTGATAATTTTTTCTAAAGCATATATTTTTTAATACAAATATGAATTTTGAGATTTTGTCTTTTATCATATGAAGTTAACCAATATCACACAAACAAACATGCTGTTTTCCCACAATCAACATGTCTGCAAATGTAATTTTCATATTTTAATCTTTCATATTTTTATTTTAATCACAAAGTGGTGTTTTGTTAATGAATGAATGAGCCAGCTTGAACAAATCAGTGAATGAATGATGCTTTGACTTACATATTAATATTTGTTTCAATTTCACATAAAAGCATCATATAGAAAACTTAATTTCATATTTCTATTAAAAATTTTACACTTATTTTAACATTATTCCTGCAGCTGTAATTTCAATACAAATTCCTCAAAATAATGATAGTATAACAATAGTAATAATAAATAATAATTTATGTCAGTAATGCACAACATTGGTTTTTCTCTTTTACCATTTTTACCATTTCAGCATAATCCCAAAAAGTACATATTAATTTATTTTAAATAAAGAAATGAGTAGGAAAGTAATTTAAAGGGGGAAACAATATATAGTTAACTTTTTAATATAAAGTTTTCTCTTTTTCTCACTTTGCCACTTGCCTTGTGATTCACGTTGGCTGCCTGAAATCCATCCATCAGTATACGTTGGTGGGCCAAGAAACATTTCATATGCTGAAATATGATTCCTATTTCACACTTGTTACGTTTTGATAAGAGACTTGAGTGAAGTGAAGCAATTTGACGCAAGTCCCATTAATGCAATTCACAATTTTACAATGGAAATGTTACATATCATTGAACTACAGTCCTCAGTTTCTAATTAAGTGTGAATGTGTTTGTTTTTTTAATTAGAGCTATTAAAGGTGCTGTAAGAGATTACAGCTACTTAGCTATTTCCACCAGATCCTCATCCTCGAAAAGTTGTCCTCTGTCTTAAACCCAGCCCTCCAAAGACAGATCAGCAAACTTGAACACATCAAAAGAAGTAAAAAAGAGTTTTAACAACAATTTTGTTATTGGCAGAATTTTTTTTTTTTTTTGCAAAGCCAGGCTGTCACAAAGAAAAAAACGCGATGTTAAGACGTGTTGTTATTGATAACTGACAAAAGCAGTGTGAACATTTTCAACAGTTTATGCTAATTGTTTTTAAATTTAAAAATAGTTTCAGATGAATGAGATAAAGCTGAAATAAAACAAAATATATTCAATATTCAATGAAAAACAAACTTAAATGAAAGTACTAAAATTACTGAAACTCCAATAAAAATGAAGCCAAATATAGAATAGACAGATTCTCCTGCAATTGAATGCATGGTAATTTTCCAGACCTTCCAGCATGATAACAAATTTATGATTCATTTTCTATAATTGCTTTATTATTCTGTCCTTTTCTCATGCAATTGAATACAAGCTGTGCAATTATGCAAGTTCGCACTGAATTCCATCCAACCAAAAGATTGCATTTGTCCTAGAGACAGTCACTGAGTCATCTCCTATATAATCAGTTTAAAACATTACATAGCTGGATAGGGGATGAGAGACAATTTAAATGAAATATCTCCCTAGGTTAAGTGAGGAAAATTGAAGTGCAAACAACAGTGTAACCAAATCAAAGACCTAAGTGTGTTTTATTCATTCCAGGCACATCTCCACAGCTAAAACCCAGAGAGCAAAAAGCTTTTCAGATTTAGTAAATAGGACTTAATGAATGTCAAAGTCTATAAAGCGAAAGTCACAAAACAAGGGTGCATCTGAGAGCACATGATGTATGATAATTTTAACATCGCTCGGCTGAAAGGAACATATGTCCAGAGCAGCAAATTAATAAAAGGCTGAATGATGCAAACCTGACGTTCTATTTCAGCTCATCCGGACGCGTTGTTGAGTGTAATCTCTGCATTCTGAACCAAGCGGATAGAGCATACAGCCCCATGTGTTCTCAGTGTCAGGTCACAACGCTATCAAGAGATGCAGCTTTTTCTACTATATTAATTAATAAAACATCCCAATGGCGAGCTGTACGTCAAGTTTTAATTAAACTGGGCTCACGTCCTGCATTAATCTTAAATCCCAACACTTGAAAGCTTCTCACATGTTTTGGACAGTTTCTTTGAAGAAAAAAAAAGAATATAGATAAGACAGGACGTTGGAGGAGAATAAGATTTTGATTGCACATTAAAATGAAGGACATATGAAAATGCTTTTTTATCATAAAGCGTAAAACTCTTTCTCTCAGGAGAAAAGAATTTCAGGGAACATTATTTGCATTTTGACACGTCCTTGAATGGGAACTCGGATGGGCTGCCAGCTCTTTCCAGTAATAGTTTTCTGACGAACAAAACCAGCTTAACCACCTCATTACAGCAGATAGACATTTTTCTTGCAGTGTAACAGGTAAACAGAGCCAATGCAGCTGCCTTGTGTTTTTAAATGGGGTGTGGTGTTCACGATGATGAGAGATCTGGGCTGCTAACTGAAAGCTTGTGGATTCAGTCCCAAGAATGTGAGGGACCCATCTGGAGAACACTGTGATAGAGATCACAGTCCTTAGTAAAACCCTGAGCTGCTGCAAGAAGCTCCTTGCAGTCGGTTTGATGGGACAATCAGCTGCAAACAGCCAGCAAAGGTTGTGGTCACAGCATAGTATTATTTGCACAGCTGAGAAAAAAACAAAACCGATAATGAGAGAGCGGAGATTGAACATCTCAACTGCCCTATTTGTCACAGGTCCACTGATTGCTTTTCCAAAACGGATCATGTGTATCACATTATTTCCTGCTGTTAAAATCCACCTTTAAAAAACAAAGAGATTTTGTAGGTTAATTTTTGTGTTTGTTTGTTTGTTTTTGAAGACATGCAAATGTCTTCACCATTGTTAGATTTTTATAGCTTTTTTTATACTGTGCTATTTTAGATCATTGATGGAACCACAGAATGTTAAGATCGGTTTCAATCTGCTATTTTTGTACAGAAAAGAATAGCATCAAAGACATCCGTGGATACAAGATTTCCATTCTTAGAAAATTCCAAGCTGTCCTTTTATGTTGAATTTCAAGAAAGACTCCTGCGGTAAATGTGAAGGGGGAAAATAACAAGCAAAGAGAAGTGATGCATGAAACAAATCAGCTTTGCTGTGGACAGAGAGTGATAGGAAAAACTACAAGGGTTCATTACTACCGATACTGATCAGCCAAAAGGAAACAGATGACTATGAGCCGCATACATTTCTGCAGTATGCATGAAAAATAACAATATGCATGTACTGTTATTATATACACGTGAATGGCAAAAATCCCAAATTCAAATCACATACAAATCCCTGTCAGTCCTGTCTTTATATAACAAAAAATTGAAAGTGGGATTGCATAATAGCTCAGAAACAATAAGGGCTCCTGTTAATCAGGTGCCCTTTGGAGAAAAGAAAGAGCTTTGAGTGAAAAAAAATTTGCTATTGTATTTTGTTTACAGAGCCCACATCAACATACCTCAACAAAGGTGATGTCTGAGTATGCATTTGAATGGAGGTTCACAGGTGAACCATTATTGCAGCAAGAAGAGTGTTTGTTTGTCTAACTTCACAATAGTCATTAACAATGATTAAGAGGTAATTTTGTATGCAGTCGTGGTATAAATGTTGAAAAGCTTAGTTTAACTGGAAGATATGAAAAAATATGTCAATGGTGACCTCAGTGCAAAAAATGATAAACAATGTCTTCTGCCGTTATAATAGAGCAATAAGCTATAGTGTATTGATCACTACAATCAGCGGGTCATTAAAACAAAGAAAAAACAAAGATCAGGTCATGTAAAACAAAGATCTTATTGCAGGCTACTCACTGAATGAATAAATAAATAGGGCCCATTCAATGAATTGTTTAAAAAATAACAAATAAACTATTTCGTTTAGGAAACTACATTTACACATTTGGCAGACGTTTAAAGCGACTTACATTGCATTCTAAACAGTTCTTTCTTTCCCTGGGAATCAAACCTATTACTGTCACAGTCTTGTCTTGTCGCATCTGTCACATCCGGGTTCCTTTGTATATCTTCCAGGTCTTACATGCTCCCGTCTCTGTCTAATCACTTCCCAATCCTGTGTTTGTCCTTAAATACCCTCCTGTGTTCCTTTGTCTTTGTCAGTTGGGAATGTTATGTGCCCTAGTGTGTGGATTCCGCTCCGTGTTCCGAGGTTTGCACTATTATGTGCCATTTATGTTAAAGTTAAAGTGTCTTTTGTTTTCGTTTCCAAATAAAGTGAGTTTTCTGTTGCATCCTGTCGCTCCTCTCCTTGCTCTGCATCGCACACCGCACTCCTCCGCTAACAATGACCTTGGCGTTGCAAGCGCCACGCTTTACTTTTTGAGCTACAGGAAAGCCTACATAATGATGTCACATTTACTCAATATATTATTAAAATACCCAATGATGTGAAACGTGGATGCAAAGCGTATAAAGTGAATAAACTAGTGTTAATTCAACTTACCCTTTCTCCCAACTCAAACCTTTTTTTTTATTCACCCCATCGTTCAAGTCAACTGCTTAATTTATACATGCTCATTAAATAATGTTTCTATTAAGGAAAAATATCTCAGTTCAATGTACAAAAAATAATAATTAATTTTCAGTTGTTTTTTTCACAGTTGAGCGCATAAGCCATTCAAAGTACGGTCATTAGCAATATGCGAAGATAGAAACATTTTAACATGTGCTGTTGTCCCCATTGACACAAAAATCAGGCTGATGATTTATGATTTATTTATGCATGCATGTGAACGCAGCAAATCCACGACTGACGAATCAAAATCGTGTATTCCAAAGAGCAGGTTTTATACACAAAGTAATCCATGTAATAAAATCTGCTAAGCCATCCTTGTATATCTGAAAATTGAGATGTGTAGCCTAATTATGCAAACTATATAGCTGAGCCTGCTACATCTGAACTTAAATTTGTTCCAAAAGTTAAATACTCTCTACATGAGAGAAAACATGCTGAACCGTTCCATAACAGACACAGCATTATTAATTCTTTATTATATAATTTTAAAACGAGTTTGGGTGGTTTATCTGTGGTGTGCATGTAAAAGAAACTGTCGGCATGGCTACCAGCTTCAGGTCCAAACCCCAACCACACTGTCCATTATGACAGAAGGTATTTCTAAAAGAATACTAGCTAGCAAAGGATCTGCTCAAGAGTAACAATCTCTTGCAGATAAGCACATTCATCTTTTTAATGTAAGTTAGTTTAATGTACATGCAAAATGTATTATGCATTATACAGTTTTTGATGTTGTTAATAGAGAAGCACACATAACAAGACCTGTTGATGTGTAAAACTGGAACAATTGCAGTTAGCCACATGCTTTACCTGGCTAACTTGAACCTTGAATGAGAAATATAATATTTAACCTTGTCTCCATTTAAATACCGATGAGGAACATTCTACATTTCAAGACTCACTATATTGCAATTATTATAAAAGCTATTTCATTAAGACGTTCATGAAACATGCATATTACTTTTATGAATAATGATATTCACATTCTGTTTTTAAAAGGAAAAATAGGCCCCAAAGTCTGATGTATTATTCATGGTGTGCACTACAGCAAACATCACTATTAATATACATCATACTTACATTTTGAGTACTTAATCAATCAATTTGATTACTTTTCAAAAATTATTATTTTTGCCTGGTGCCAGTGCTTCATTTGCAAAACGTTTTATACAATGCATATCAACAGTGAACTCATTGTCATGTTCAAGAAACCAATTTGAAATTATTCGAGTTTTGTGACATGGTGCATTATCCTGCTGGAAGTAGCCATCAGAGGATGGGTACATGGTGGTCATAAAGGGATGGACATGGTCAGAAACAATGCTCAGGTAGGCCGTGGCATTTAAATGATGCCCAATTGGCACAAAGGGTTCTAAAGTGTGCCAAGAAAACATCCCCTACACAATTACACCACCAGCCTGCACAGTGGTAACAAGTGGCATCCATGTTCTCATTCTGTTTACGCCAAATTCTGACTCTACCATCTGAATGTCTCAACAGAAATCGAGACTCATCAGACCAGGCAACATTTTTCCAGTCTAAAACTGTCCAATTTTGGTGATCTCGTGCAAATTGTAGCTTCTTTTTCCTATTTGTAGTGGAGATGAGTGGTACCCAGTGGGGTCTTCTGCTGTTGTAGCCCATCCGCCTCAAGGTTGTGTGTGTTGTGGCTTCACAAATGCTTTGCTGCATACCTCGGTTGTAACGAGTGGTTGCTCTTCTATCAGCTTGAATCAGTCGGCCCATTCTCCTCTGACCTCTAGCATCAACAAGGCATTTTTGCCCACAGGACTGCCGCATACTTGATGTTTCTCATTTTTCACTCCATTCTTTGTAAACCCTAGAAATGGTTGTGCGTGAAAATCACAGTAACTGAGCAGATTGTGAAATATTCAGACTGGCCCGTCTGGCACCAACAACCATGCCACGCTCAAAATTGCTTAAATCACCTTTCTGTCCCATTCTGACATTCAGTTTGGAGTTCAGGAGATTGTCCTGATCGGGACCAACCCCTAAATGCATTGAAGAAACTGCCATGTGATTGGTTGATTAGATAATTACATTAATGAGAAATTGAACAGGTGTTCCTAACAATCCTTTAAGTGATTGTATGCAACATCTAATTAAATTAACTTACACTGGAATGATTTCTAGACATGACACAAAATCGGGCACGTAAATTCCTGAACGTGATGAATGATTGGATACCTCTCCAAAGCGTTATTAGACATAGTGTGACATTTTTCAGACAGAGGACAGTCTTGCACACTCAATTCCTGTCACTCTCAAGTGGTCAAGAGTGCAAGTGTGGGTATTTTGGACAGGCCCTGTTTCCTTTTAGTTAAATTCCTTAATATTTCCTACCTGTTTGTTACCCTGGTAACAGGTGACTACCTGTGTCTAGCTTAGTTCTCTGTGTATTTATACTCCCTGTGTTGTTCTGTGTTTATTAGAAGTGCTGTGTGCAAAGAATCTCCTGTATTTTAGTTTTTGGATTAAAGTATAATTATATTCAGAGTTGTATTTATTTTATGTTACTGTATTGATTCATATTTTAAATTAGCTATATATTTTTTCATTGTATGTACAAAACCCACCCAATCCACAATAAATTATTAAAATAAATTATTTTTTGCCTAGAAAAAAGTGTATCATTGGAATGACATGAGGGTGAGAATTAATTTTTTGGATAACTATGAGTTTAGCAACCACCCTGTGGCACCACTAAGAAAATAAAAAAAACTCAGAACTTACTTTCACCGTGTTTTAATACCCCTAGAAGGTAACAATAGATTTTTCATAGATTCTTGCAATACCATGTCAGTCTTATCACTTCATGAAGGCTTCTGCATGTGTACTGTGACTGTTTTTGCTCCTTTTACAAGCACATCACTGATTTTACTGGAGCAATGACTGAGTGGACCAAAGCCTTTAATTTCAGACATGAATGAGCACTGGGTAGACTGAACTTTGTGACTTCAGAGACAACATTTCCCTTATTTCACCCCCTATTTCACCAATGCTTTTATCACTTTACAATCAGCACTAATGATCTTCATGTCAAATCTGAAAGAAGCGTAATTTAGTCTGCCTTATAGGTGAACATCATCTCCCTTGGTTACCAACAACAGCATGAAAAGCATGACAAATATAATCTTGGTTTTAGCTTCTATACAAACCCTTTTTTCCACTTCAGGGCCTAAATAGTCTCTCTAGTTTCTATAATCAACATCTCTTCAACTGAAACAAACCACTGAGGCACTGTGATCCAATGGATGCTGCTTTTGAAACCACAGGATGTTTCAGGTACTTACACACCAGGTTTCATGGTCTCTTCAAGCCCCAAAATACCATCAGGAGATACAAGACACTTTTAGTAATGGCATTTCATACTCATCTTAATTCATACATACAGAGAAGCCAATTTGGAGACACTTCACCACCAATTATCTAGCTCTGTAATCATCAACATTCCCAACAGAACCAAATTTACTACATAGCTTTTCCGAAGGTCTTATTTGTGCAGGTAATCTTGGTCAGATCATCAATGCATTTCCATTGGAAAGAATTCTTGGTAATAATTATGTTGAAGTGGCTAAGCACTTTTTTCAGTACATTTTGGTGTCTAAAGACAACTTTGAAAAATTGTTGATAAAAATATATATATAACTGATATACATAGCAAAAATACATAGCAAATGTACATCAGAAGGCATATATATATATGTGTGTATTTTACAGTAGTTACTGATATAAAAAATATTCTATTTGTTACTCTAGGAATGTGTCCATTATTCCTGAAATATATCTGAAATATATTTATAAAGACAAAATGTTGGCATGTGAATTGCATTTACAAAAGAACTTTGAGAAACCATATGCACATATGTTGGTGATGTGTGCATCATAATGACACTCGGGTGAAATCACCCTTCATCCTTGCATATTTTCTCACCAATCATCATGGCATAATAGTCAGAAAAATGAAAATAGCACAAAATCACCTCATCAATCTACACATTACACTCATGGTTCTGGCTGCACATGTCCCTCAGATATTCCAACAGTCTGGTTGCCTCATCATGAACAGCTTGATTGAATTCAGTGGGGAACATGTAGAGATGCTGATGAATAAGTTTAGGAAAGGCTGGAAGAAAGAGTTTAGACTTAATGGGGTGGATAGATTTTCCTTTGGCATTGGCTCTGAGATTGAAGTGAGACTCGCTGAGGAATTGCAGCCGGCGGTATTGCTGTTGCCTGGGGTACTGATGTTTTTATCTCCTCCAAACAATCGTTACAGAAAAAACTCCAAAGATTTTTAAAAGAGACAGAATGTATAGCTCTGCAAATTGAAGTACACTGGCAGCTGCCATCTCACCTATTAAGAGGGAACACAACACAGAGATAAACATATTATGAGGGACATGCACTTTTTCAGACCTGTGTTAATAAAGATTGACCCAGACGGTTTATATACTTGGTGGAAATGGTTACTAAGTAACAAAATCCCCAACATTTATACACAGCAACAAGTTTTTATTTTTTTCATTCAGTGCAGCTTTTCATCAAAAACATTATCCTCAAAGGCAAGGGCAGTGACAGTAAATAAAGTTACGAAGACTTCTATTTCAAATAAATGGTGTTGTCTTGAAATCTCTGTTCATTAAAGAATATGAACAGAAGATTTCCTATATGAAAAAATGATCAGTTTACACAAAGATATCAAGCAGAACAACTGTTTTCAACATTGATTCTGAAGGAATCAATGAACATTGACACTGAAAATGCAGCTTTATCACGGGAATAATTACATTTTAAAACATTAAATGAAAACAGTTATGTTAAACTAATAATATTTCACAATATTACTGTTGTTACTATATTTTGATAAAATAAATGCAGTCTTGGGAGAGCAGAAGAGACTTCTTTCATAAACATGAAAAATTCTTCATAAATAAAAGTAAAATGCATATTTCAAACCCATAAAAATGATGTAATTCCTGCACACTGTTCAAACTTGATATAATTTCAATCAATCAACCTCCCTCAGCTAAATTTTTAACAGACATATGTTTTAAAATGTAAATTTGAAACAGCCTTGAACTTAGTTTGTTAGGTTCGGTTACCACATTGCAAAATATATTTGCAATCCTATCAGTCCCAACACATTAGGTTGTTATCAAATGCAAAAGTTGTGGAGCATCAATTACTTTCCCCCTCAGTTTTCTTAATTGTTTTGTCCCATGAACCATGACCACAGGCTTCTATGAATGGTTGACTGAAAAGCGAATCAATCCTATGTAAAATTTTAGCTAAGTGACTTTCTTCTAACATCTGCTGTTTTTTCCAAATGAACTGCAAGATGGAGAAATGAAATATAATGTTTATTCAAAGGCGCTAAAGCACTGCGTTTCTATATTTCCACAGCTGTTATATCCCCTGACACATACTAATGTAGATTAGATTCAGCTGCCAGGATGCAACTGAGAAAAAGGTCAGAGCAATGCTCTTTCCCACAAAGGTTAAAAATAATGACAAAAAAATGTTACGGTATTTAAAAAATATATAATTCCCATGTTCACAATAATTAGATTTTTAAAAGTGCTCTGGGCAAAACTCTAGCCTCAGGTTCTGCTCTGTATGCATCAATAGGTGTATTTTATTTATAATTTTTGTCTTGTTTGCTGCAGGGAATACATATTTCATGACAGGATTTCTAAAACCTGTATTGGTGCAGTCATGCCTTTGCCAATTATTTCCATGGAAAAGTATTTACAAATAACACACACCACCCCGGCAGCAAAATATTGCCCACAGCATATATGATGTCCACCGTGACCGTGGAAGACCGACTGGAAGACTGACTCCTAAGAGCTTTGTGAACAAGGCATGTGGACATGACACTTTTGAAGCTGTGCCCTTCAGTACATCTGAATGCTGAGCTGAAAAAGGCCCAAGGGACTCAGAGAATGCCAGAGGCAGAATACAAATTTATGGTTTCCTATGACCTTCAAAACTACCAGACAGGCATACTAAGTTTTAAAGCCTGAATGTTCAACTACACCTTAAGTGCTGTGACATGTTCCATGCTGCCATGTTCAGTACAAGAGCGATCAAAGTTTATTAACTGATCACATCAATGATTCATTTATATTTTAATGTGTGCCTCGGTGTGTTCACTGTGAACAACATCTGATCTGAACTATTTTCGTTTTCAGTAGATGTCAAGTTTGGATGTTATGGAACATAACAGTTCTGTTATGACAGGTATGGATAATTTTGCAAAGTTTTTTAAAGTCAGAATGAAATTGAAATTGTGATAGAGAATTGCGTGACATAAACTAGTAACTGAAAGTTATAAAGTCAGAATTGTAAGATGTAAACTCAAATAAGTGAGAAAAAAGGCAATTAGCATTATTTTTAACTATTATTATTATTATTATTATTTATTCTGTGAGGGAGACAAGTTTACATAGACTACTGTAATCAATCTCTCCATATATTGTTTGTATCTTTTGGACAGTTCTGGAAACACTACAATGGATTTTTTTCTTTTGGAAGTAGATCAAATGCAAGCACAAACATTATTTTTGCTGTCATCTCTTATTCACTGCTATAGCCGTTTACCCAACAATGACAACTTCTGCTTTTAAGAACATTCTTCTAATAAATGTGAAAAGGATCTATTGTTGTGATCTCATGTGAGTGAAAGGTTGTCCCGCCCTCATGTCAGTTAACACGTCATCAGAGAAGAGAAGACAAGAGGGAGGGGAAGTTATTTTGAGTAAAGATTACGAGAAAACCGGAAGTTAATCACTCACCGTTCATGCTTTATTTTATGCTAAATTACAGGTACTATGCGTGTACAAGTGATGAAAATGTTTAAAAATAAATGTATATAACATAAAATATTACAAAAAAAGCATGAGATTCAGTGCGTAAAATATTGTAATATAAAATGCTCAATTCGGACACAGGAGCTTCCTAGCATGTACTGTGACAGCAAACACAGAGAGAAGGACAGGTGGGGTAAATCAACCAATAATCAGATAAGAAGATGGGCGGGGTAGGACGATACACAGGATAACTGAACATGACAAAAACACGAGCACATGGTCCGGGAACACACTCACAAGCCATGTGCTCAAACAAAACTAGACATGAACACACAGCTTAAGAGAACTCATATGCTGTGTGTTCACACAAAACATGACAACATGAAAACACAAAATGCGTGCTACATAGAACACAACAAAACACACAGAAAGGAGAGCGCACGGCCCAAGTGAACTCGAAACTGCATGCTCACACAAGATAGAGCGCATGAGAACGAGCGATGGAGTATAAATATCCGAATGCTAATACAAAACCGAAACTAGACCAAAGTGTCAGGATTCAAACTCCATGACCCGCACACAAGATAGGTCACAAGGACAGAAGTGTGCAGGGCTTGAACACACTCGAAGCTGCGCGCTCACACAAACACAAAGACAATACAGTAGTGTCAGGGCTCTGTCACAAAACCAAAAGTAATCTAGACCAAAGTGACAGAACCTGACAAATACAGCAACCAATGCAAAGCAGACTGTACATCACAATGAGTACTAAATAAAATAAATAAATACGGGGACATTAAATATTGATTTGATTTAAAATGATTTAATTTTTAAAAATGAGTCTACTACAACTTACAAACCATCAGCCTACAACAAGACAAACACCGTTACAATACTATTAGGTATAAGGTCCAAGAGAAAAAAAACTAGATTTACTATATCTATCTATATATCAGTATAGCAGTTTCTTGTATTATTGATTTAATATTTTAAATTATATTTGAGCTTTTTCCGAACAAAAACAATTCTGATTGAATTCTGTTCAATTTTATTGAATTGATATTGCAGGAGTGTTATTCATCTGTATTCAGTCAGTCAGACCATGATTATGGGCTTAGTCTCCCAGAACTTAGGCTCATTCCTAGTCTGAATTTGCTTCGATTTACACCAAAAGTGAATATATACCAATTTGTAAGGAAAAGGAGATCCTATATAGCAATCTGCCATGATACGGAGTGCACAGTCCTTAGAAACAGTAATTGTGTGTTTCCAACGATGTGTCCAATAATTTCTAGGTAAGAATTATGGGTTTTGACAGTAGAACAAATTGTATCACATTGATCTCTTTGACTGCAAAGCGTATCTTTAGGCTATGTGTATATTGCAGGGTAAATACCATTTATATTTTACTCTGGCTGCACACAGAGCAGTGAAATAGAGAAAGAGAGAGAGAGAGAGAGAGAGAGAGAGAGAGAGAGAGAGCCTTAAAATTGTTGCTAGGCGACCTGACATCAGTTCTTCATTCTACAATCACGCTATTTTCCATGTGTGTGCAGGCTGGTTATAAAGCCAATAGGAGAGAATCCACTCCGTCTTTGAGTGGATACTGCTAACAGGGCTCCTTTTTCAAAGAGCTGAGAAGAAGTCGGACAAATTGCAGCGATCGTCTCCCTCCAATACCAGTCTAATAGCAAACCTCCCTCAGTGACTAGTATGAGGTTTATGAAAGTACAACGGCAGATTCAGACGGCCTTTTCTTAATATTTCTTGGATTAGTGGGGATGAGTATTGTGTGTCACTGCTGAAAAGAAGAATCACTACTTTTCTCCTCTTGTTTTAAGGTATTTCTTAAGTCTAAAATCATGTTTCCTAGTGAAGACTGGAACTCAAGTGAGCTTTTAAACAGCTCCATTGGAAACTCCTCTATAGAGGATACTGAGGACGAGGAACAGCACCCCTTCCTGACGGATGCTTGGCTGGTGCCCCTTTTCTTCTCCCTCATCATGCTGGTGGGGCTGATCGGGAACTCACTGGTGATATATGTCATCTCCAAGCACAGACAGATGAGGACGGCAACTAACTTTTACATTGGTGAGTTCAGCCAATTCCCTTTTTTCCTGTGCAAAACCTTTGGAGCCTTTTTTCTCCAGATTAGACAACCTATAAACTGGAGCTTTAAATCACATTTTTAAACGACATTTCCCTTTCTTTTGAATAATATAGGCTACTGTCAGTGTATTATGTTTGTTCTTTTCTGCTTCTCTCTAAAATGATTTTATCAAGCTTGTATTTTATACTTAAAAAAAAATGTTTAAAATGCTCAGATCTACTCTATGAAGCACCTTGATCGTCTTTATATATATAAGGAGCTGTACAAATAAATGATTATTATTAATATTACTATCAAAAATGATTAAGTAATTAATATGAGTACTCAGTAAAAGCAAATTGAGATTAATCTAATTTTGTACAGGAATAGCTGTGACAGGAAACAAATTGAAGTTTAACCTCTTATTGACATTATATTTGTGGTAAATGATTCATTACCCACAGGATGATATGCTGTCATGTAAATAAGAATTATGGCATGATCTCAAGGAACATTCTTGAGCAAGATTGCGAGATTAAGAAATGCCTTAAAATTGCCGTAACTTGAATGGCTTCGTCAGAAAAGTCATAATCATTCAAAGCCTATATGTTAGTGTTTTAGTATTTGCGATTTATTGTATTCATACTCTTAGTCTTTCTGCAGTAACGTTTTTATCAACCTGAGCATGACAAGCAGAGTGTTGCTGTCAGAGCTTGTATTTCATTCACTATTTCCATCTCTATTATTTCTATCTCTAGAATTATTTCTAACATTTCCACCATTTCTTTATCCAATTATTCTTAGCTTTGTTTTAACTTCACAATATTTTAAGAATTGGCAGATTTCCTGAACACTTTGGAGATAACAGTAATACAAACTCACATTGCACATTCAAATTTGCATACTTATTCAGATGAAATAATTCGCTCATAACACATATTTAACTCCCCAGCTAACTTGGCTGCCACTGACATCATTTTCCTGCTCTGCTGCGTGCCGTTTACTGCTACTCTATACCCTCTGCCTGGCTGGATATTTGGGGACTTCATGTGCAAATTTGTTGCTTTTCTCCAACAGGTAAGAAAAGCATCTAAGGAAAAACAGAGCACAACTAGTGTTTGAAAACAACAACAAAAATCTTCTTCTTTTGTGTAGTGCAAATATGTCTCTGCTGCATCATCTGATAATGTTTTTGAGGACAATGGCCAAACCAACAAAGCCACTGTGAAGTAGAAAGTAGGAGAAATAAATGCGTGACATCAATGCTTTTAGGATTTTGCACATCAATATGGCACCAACGGCAATAAATGAATGTTGTACACTGATTAAGACGTATACAATAGCTCCTATTTTTAATAGAAAATTATTGTTGGGTAGTGACACCACAACAATGTGTTTTAGAGTTGGGGATGGGTGAAGATGGGCACATTTTGATGTAAATAATTAGGCAATGAAATTAATTAGCTCAAGTCACATTTCCTAATGTTTGCCTTGTCTTGTCCTGTGCAGAAATATTGTGGTTGTATGGCCCTGCAAAAGTATTATACAAATCTTTTAATACTAATAAAAAATGTATTCTTAGATTTTAGTCTGTATAGAGAGTTCTGAGATAACAAGATACATTTAGAAACAAATATAGTTGCTTTGGTATGTGGGGTGCACAGAGATTAATCACCATACATAATCTAATTTCCTCACCTATTTCACAATCAATCTATCTCTCTACACAAGTACGTTCTTACTGTCTGAGAGAGAGAATGCTGCTCCAGGAACTCTGGTCACACACACACAAAAAAAAAAGAAAATGAAAAAAAAGCATTAACTTCAGTTTCCAGCTAAAATGTCCGCTAGTAAAACACCAACAACTTTGATTTCTTTTCGCAAAAAATATGATCAGGGGCAGATTACTGATTACATTAACATTTACATTTATTAATTTAGCTGACAAGTTTATCTAAAGTGACTTACAACTTTTGTCATGAAGAGGCAAAAGTATGTAGCTTTCTGGTAGGTGTGTAGATTTGTAGTAGCGAGTGGAGTTAGGAGGGTGCTGAGCCTGTGGTAGATCTGTAACCAAGTGTCAATGCTTTGAATTGAATGCGAGTGTGGCGAGCAGGGCGGGGTCGAGAGGCCGTGGGAGCGTCACGAGAACCGGTGGCACTCATTACCAATCACGCCACCGGCTCTCGTGACGCTCAGTGCAGAGAGATAAAGAGAAGTGTGACGTGGGCCCTTTTGGGCTCGTTGAAAACCAGACGAGCTGCAGCATTCCGGATCAGTTGTAGGGATTTGATTGCACTTGAAGGAAGTCTGGCCAGAAGGGCACTGCAATAATCAAGCCTAGAAATGACCATAGCCTGTACCAGAAGTTGTGTTGCTTGCTCAGTTAGGAACGGTCTGATCCTCCGGATGTTGTGTAGTGCAAACCTGCATGATCAAGCTTTTTTTGTGATGTGGTCTTTGAAGGTCAGTTGGTCATCAAAGATTACTCCAAGATTTCTGACTGACCTTGATGAGGTAATCATTGAAGAGCCAACCTGGATGGAGATGTCATGCTGCAGAGACGGATTGGAAGTGAAGAAGAGAAGCTCTGTCTTTGCCCCGGGTTAGGCTGCAGGTGATGTTTTGTAATCCATGCTGAGATGTCCACTAGACAGCTTGTGATTCACACAGCTACTGAAGGATCGTCTGGTTTAAATGATAGGTATAGCTGTGTGTCATCGGCATGTGTGTCTGTATGATTTGACCAAGTGATGTGGTGTATTTGGAGAAGATAAGGGGTCCAAGAACTAAACCATGAACCACTGAACCATTACCTAACAGCAGTAATGGAACCTTTGGGTAGCAAAGATGTTGCACACAGCATAATGTTCCCCATAGCAATTTTCATCCGTGAAGAGAACAGGGCACGAAAGGCAGATTTGAATTCTGGTGTTTTCTGGGAAATGCCAATCAAGCTGAGCAGTGAGCACAGGTACCACTAGAGGACGTTAGGCCACCCTCATGAAATTCTATTTCTGACAGGTTGGTCAGAAACATGCACACCAGTGGGCTGCTGGAGGTCATTTTGTAGTGCTCTGGCAGTGCTCCTCCTGTTCCTTCTCGCATAAAGGAGCAGATACCGGTCCTGCTGTTGGGTTGTTGCCCTTCTACATCCATGTCCCCTGTCTCCTGGTATATTCTCTTAAAACTGTGTTGGGAGACACACCAAACCATCACCAATTTGACATCCTGGAGGAGCAGGCCTGCCTGTGCAACCTGATTGATTTGTAATGCCTCAGGCTACAGACAGTGACAAGGACTCTCAATAGGGAGATAACAATTGTCTGTGGCCTCCACCTGCAAAATCATTCCCTTTTTGATGGTTGTCTTGCTGTTTTGTCTAATTTTCACCAAAGCAGGTGAAAACGATTCACAATCACTTATGATTCCTATTTGGAAAGAAGTTTAATTTGACTTGATGTTACACTGTGATGATTAAGTATTCCCTTATTTTTTTGAGCAGTGTATTTTAATAATAAGTGATGGTGATGTGGGGTAAAAGTGCCAGCGCCACTAGTGTTTTTGAGTAAGTAACTAAAAGTAGCACTACTTATAACTTTTATTTAATTTATTTTTTTTAAATGAAATGTTTATTTAAACACTCCTAACACTGAAAAAATCTATGATTTCAAATTAGAAATATTCAAATAAATTTAGTCATATTTAATTGAGAATCTAAATTCAAAAACCCTTGTTTTGGGGTTCAACGCTGATTGAATTATATTTAATATGAAATATGTTATGCATTTCAGATTATTTCCATAAGTAGCTTCAGTACAGAACTTTCTATTAGCAGCTTGTACCACAGGTAACTACTTTTTTCCAAAAGGATAACAAGCCATTGTAGTAGCTACTTCAAAACTGTAGTTTATAGCTTGGCAAGCAGTCTCTTTCTGCAGCAATACATAAAAGACTCTGTGAACCCCAAAAGTTCCATTTATAAAAGCCATACAGAAAATTATCTTTTTTTTTTTTTTTTTTTTTTTTTTTTTTACATGTGGGCACACATGGAGAAAGAAAGTTTTTTTTGTGTTCGGTATTTCAACATTATGATTCATCCCTCATTTCATGTAGATAATAGAAGATGTGAGTCAATCTTTATTCACTGCTTCATGAGAGACTGCATTGGCCAAATAGAAAAGTAGGACACAGTATGTTTATAAAACCATTTAAAACATAAGAAAAAAGAATATGCAACAAAAGGGATATGCTAGCCCATTAAACTAGTTGCTGGCTTGAGCTATACTTTGAATTCACTTTTCAATTCACATAAATAAGCAATGTTGCACTGCTCTCTTTGCATGAAAATCTGAAGGTATAATTGCTGTATAGACGAACCGCTCATACTAACGCTAACAGATTTCATTTGTAATCACTGTAGGATGAATAACTGCATAAATTCTGCTGTGGTTTTGATCTGTCCTAATCCTGTACACTTTGTAGGGGTTTGGTCCAGAAGCCGCTGTGAAGCTTATCATGTTATAAACACAAGCCTCCTCAGATTGAGTCTAAGCACACATTTTTTTGTTTAATCATTAGATACCTTGCACAAAAGATGGTGGGATGGAACAGCTCTTTGTTCACACCTGTTGCATCAAAGAGCTAAGGGATAGTTAAGCTTGCATAAAAACACTCAGCACAATGGTTGGCTATTCTCTAAAGCCTCTCCTCCTACCTGATTCTTTTAATTTAAGATGAGCAATCAGGCACGTCAATTCAATTAATTCATCAGACAAACCACAAGTGAATGGATCTGTTTTTTCTGTCTAGAATTAATTCATAAAGTGATGAGCTAAAGACTGGCCTGTATTGAAAGCATTATGCGGATATGTTTTTGATGTGCTAGATTTTATGTTAGTTAAATCAAATTTTTGTGTTTACTCCAGAGCTCTGCAGTATGTTTGTCTAGTATGTACCAATAATGGTATGAACACATGGTAACATGAGGCTTTGCAATGTGTAGGTGACCGTACAGGCGACGTGCATCACTCTTACGGCGATGAGTGGAGACCGTTGCTATGTAACAGTGTATCCTCTGAAATCCCTGCACCATCGGACACCTCACGTCGCAATGATTGTTAGCATCTGTATCTGGATCGGTAAGTCATTTAGTATAATTAAACATTACATACATTGCTATAATGTCATAAATATCAATAAAGGTGACAAAATCCCTACACTTGTAACAGACGGGCTGTAATCTCTCTATAACTGCAATAATTAGTCCACTTTATTAAATGTAAATACAACTTAATCTCCATCCACAGAATCTGCTGTTGATTATCACATAAATAATTTCAATTCAACCTACACTGTAATAAACCTTTGAAAACACATGTGCTGCTAGCATGCAATTGGTGCGATACACAACGCAACGGAAGAGCAAAGAAGGCAGCATCTCAAGCCACATTTTAAAAATTCGTAGACAGTGTGATGTGCAATTTGTCTAAGCTTTGTTTAAAGTCTAGCTGTTTTCATATAAAAACAATTAAAAAGCAGCACAATGGATCACAAAAACCCATTCTGTGTGAATATAGAATCTCTTTAGACTATCCTTGACATTGTCTCAGTTACTGTTGTAACCCTCGTTTCCTGAAGGAGGTTACGGAGATGTTATGTCGAAAAGACTGATATTACGGGATTTCACTTGGGAGCTCAATCAACTTCAAGTGGTAACAAAACAAATCCATCTTGTGTGTCACTGATATGTGCTAATGCACAAATTGGGGACTGGGCTGTGTAGCCATTGTTGAAGCTGTCTCATGCATGAATCAGTGTGGCGACCACAGTTGAGGATGCCATATGCCCTAGTGAAGACAGCCTGAAGGGGAGGATCTTGAACTGATATGGCCGACCCTCGAAAGCAAACTGAAGGAATGGTCTGTGTTGAGGCAAAACTGAGACATGGAAGTATGATTCCTTCAGGTCCAAACCAACCTTGAGACAAAATGACACGAGGATGCGTTTCTGTCAACATCATCAACAACGGAAACTTGTGAAGAGCTCGATTTAAGACATGCAGATCCAAGATTGGCCATAACCCACCGCCTTTCTAGCCTACGATGAAGTATAGGCAATAAACCCTGAGTTCATCTTGGCTGGAGAGATTGGCACTATTTTGTCCTTTGCCAGCAGGGTCGCAATTTCTGCATGCAGATCTGCCACTATGGTAAATAGGATCCGACTGAACTTGGAGGGACGCCAGGCAAACTGAATCTCATAGCCGAGTCTGATAGCCCTAATGAGCTAACGAGAAGGCCTGGGAAGCGCTAGCCAACCCCTGAAACTGTGCAAGTGACACGGAACTACAGACAAGAGATCAAGGAAAGCTGGTGGCAAGCATGGGACTGGCAATTTCGTTTGAATGTACCGCAATTGCACGCTCCACCTGATGAATCTCCTCATAACCCTATCAGACCCACCATCGAGGGAGAGCGGAGGGAGAGCAGAGGAAGCAGTAAAATGGAATTGGCAATAAAAGGTACTTTCCATTTTTTGTGACCTCCTAAGAAAGAAAACAATGCAGGATACCCTGAGCCAAGATATCAATCGTCGTTATTTCCAACCGAGATACCGCAAACACTCAGGACAGAGCTGTCAACCCAAAACCCGACTCAACCTTGATATTTGGTCCACCGTGGGAGCCCCAGATGAGATACTGGTACACCCATGAGAATGCCCCACAGCCTCATCAGGAAACTCCACATCCTGCGATATCTGTGAGCAGGAGAGCTCCCACTATAATCCTCAGATCACCTTGTGTATTAACCAAAGTCTGTCAATGCAGTGCAGAGAAACCAGAATGGGGAATGGCAGAGGGGACTTTTTTCAAGGAGTCTCAGTCAAGAATATGCAACAAATGCTGCCTCAGAGTACTTACAACCCTGACACATGAGCCACTCATCTTGGCTGTCAGACGAGGAACACACATGTGGAATGAGGAATTTAAAAAAAATAGCAGTCACATGTGCTTGTACTTTTAGGGAAACCACTATTTTAGATGTTGAAGTGCTGTACATGAACTGTGCACATTTGCTCTTTATGTCGAAACACACCTCTGTCTCTCCAACATCTACTCAGTCCATGCAAATCTGACTTGGTTGTTTTCATACCACTCAAAGATGATTGGGCTCCCAAAAAAAGTGAAATCCCACAATGGCAGTCTTTTCGACATAACGGCAAATGTGACTGACTGAACATTATTATTCATAATCTTTGGATATACATTTTTGATAAATAATATGTATACTATTAAATTTCACAATATGAATGAATTGGCAACATTTAAAATGTTAAAGTATGTAAAGAATGTATAGATGTTCTGTATATTAGCGAAATGTAACAATACAAATATATTTACTACAATATATACTGAAAAAATATTATTTACTGAAAAAAATCAAGCTTCACATTTATGCTTTTAAACACTAGTGCATGACATCACTCAACTGCATTTCTTCACCCAGAACTCTCCTTTATATTCAAAAGATTAAAAATGATCAAGCATTTGAATTCTTATCTTACCCTCTCTTATGCAACAAGGTTCCTTCATTCTTTCCATACCAATATTCCTGTACCAGAGGCTTGAGGATGGCTATTGGTATGGACCAAGAAAATACTGCATGGAGAGGTTTCCATCAAAGACTCATGAGAAGGCTTTCATCCTTTATCAGTTCTTAGCTGTGTATCTACTGCCTGTCATTACCATCTCCTTCTGTTATTCCTTCATGTTGAAGAGAGTGGGTCAGGCCTCTGTGGAACCAGTGGATAACAACCATCAGGTATGATCTTAGAAAACAACCATCAGTGATGACACACCACTGAATGTATAGAAAAGATTTTATTCTCTATGATCTATAATTCAGTTCAGGTGCTCTCGAGAGGTTGTGAAATATCTTGGTTTATTTTCTTCTCTTCAAAAGAAAAGTAATTTTAGTAGTTGTGTCTTTAATTTGGTAAAATAAAAGTAATTTAAGGCCGAATTAAAAGACAGTGCCTTGCAAAAAGAAATAGAAATGCTACCTTTTAAAGGTGCAGTGAGCGATATAATTTTGTTCTAGCTCTAGTAACAGGACAGTCTAACAACTAACAACAAATTATTGCTTGCATATACTCTGGTGTACTGTATTTTATTATTTTCATTTGTTTGTCATCTTTGCTTTTCTTATGAATTTCATGAAGTGATGTGAAAATTAATTAATCTCTTTGTTCATTTTGTTTACTTCAGCAGAATATAATTCAAATGTTACATGACAATAGCAAATTACCCAAACACATCAACTTATGCAAATGTTGATCACACTTAGAATAAGAAAAAACTATAATGCAGCCAAGGCCAAATGATGAGAAACAGAAATGATTAATTCATTGCTTAGCTGGGGTCTTCAGGTTATGCAGTCACGTTACCTCCCGATCCAAATTGTTTGTTCATTTCTCTTCTTTGTAAGGAAGGTTGGGAATTATTAACTAATTTCTGAATCCAATATCACGTATCACATCACAAAAGTGTGAACGACTCAGATCCAAAGACTCAAGAAGTGAACTAATCATTTTTGTTTCTAGTGCATCATAGCTTTAGCCTACAGGGCTGTAACATGACAAAAGAACGAATAACTCGGACCTGAAGACTCAAGAGGTGTACTAATCATTTCTGTTGCCTGTACAGAAGCTATGGGATGTTGTGCATGTGTGGTCAACACAAAATGAACGAATCCCTCTCTGAGACAGTTCCTGGGTCATATTAAACATTCATTCAAAAAGAACAAATCGACCCATCGGAAATTCCCTTGCTTGTGTTTTGTCTAATAGACATTTGACTTGCATTTTACCCAGTTTCTGTTTCAGTCTCCTGTCCCATGTTCCATTTTGCGGCCCTTTGTAGTTTTTCTAGTTGATTACTTCTGTGATCATTCCCAGGTGTGTCTTGTTTGCCCATTACCCCTCTAGTATTTAAACCCTAGTGTGTCCCGTCTTCCTTGTAGTCTTGTCCTTTCATGGATTATTTTTTTCTGTCAGTTCTGGTCCCTGGTGTTGGTAAGTGTATTTTTTGTTAATAAAATAACTGCATTTGGATCCAGCTATCCAGTGTTTTTGAGTTCACCCTACATTACAGAAGAAACACGAAACACAAGCCAGGGAATGCGTAACAGAACGAAACACAAGCCAGGGAATTTGTTACAGCTCTTGTTTTTCACAAAGCATTATTTTGCTTTGCTTCAGTTAAATATAGATTGAATGAAGTGATATGATATGAAAAGAAATAAAGATATGATTTTATGCTTCAAAAAATAGACATAAATAGACATTTATAAAACAGATTTTATCATTTCAACTACTCATTCAGACACTGCTGAAATGATTACTTTGCCTTCAAAAACATCTTTGCGATAGGGATTAGATTTACATCTGTGCTTCCAATATTCAAGTAGTGCAACAACTGCTTTATTGGACTGAGATTTGCAGGATTTTTCTATATTTTGCAAATCACTTTTTCCCTTTGACAAGAAAAACAGTCACTGATCATGAAATACCACCTCACAGAATAATGCTGCCAAACATCAGACCTTTGCTGTAGCTGTTGTGACTCTTTGAGGTGTCAGCCTAAAAGCTCCTAAAAGCTTCATCTTCTTTGAGAAAAAATACTTTTCCCCACAGTTTGCACGACCTCAATTTTTTTCTTGCAGTGAGTTTTGAGGAATGAAACTCTGAAGTTGGCGTGTGGTTAGATGTGGCTTTCATCTTCATATAATTAAACCAGAAGTGGCCACTGTGGAACAACCTTTTTCCTAATTAAAGCTTTTGTTTTATATTGTCTTTGCTACTTTATCTTCACTTAAAATACAGTTCATTTTCACAGTCAACAGATCCACAACATGTAATAATGAAAAACGATTGAACTGTGGAACCTTTATTCAGAAAATGTGCTATAGCTATTTTTGCAGTTCAGAGATCATACTCAATTGTTTTGACAACAGTAATTGTGCTATATTTATTTGTGTATAGTTAGAACTGGTTTATATGTAAAGGTCAGTGACAAATAAGGATATCTATAATAATAATAATAATAATAATAATAAATTTATGTTTAGTATTTTATTTTTATAGATTTTATATATAAAATCTGTCCTTATTTACAAAAGATAAGTTCCCTTTTAAGGGAACTCGCGCTGCGTCAAGCGCTATGGGAATGCATCTGCGGGATTGCGTCATGAAACACGTGTGTAATTGGACTGGCTCCGCCCCATCTCTGGCTTCACCCGGCAGATCCAGTGTATCGCTCTACGGTATCTTCCACCCAAGGAGAGGCACCGGTGCTGCATCTGTCTCACCCTGATTGCCCCGCTGTGGCCGGGCAAAGTGTGGCTCTCGGACCTGGTATCCCGACAGCTCTCCTTGGGAGATTCCGTTTAGTAGAGACCTTTTGTCTTAAAGTGGGGGGTTCAATTCTGAACCCCCATCCAGAACTGTGGAAACTGTGGGCTTGGCCTCTGAGAGGGCCCTTTTCATAAACTCCTGCCCTTCTACTGCTACATGAAAACTATATGGCTTGAAGTTGAGGCTCTTCACTTTATGGTGTAATAATCGTCAACAGGACCCAGTTAACTGCCAGTTTGATCAGTCCTGGAGTTCCTGGGAGAACGATTTTCTGCCGGGTTGTCTCCATCCACCTTAAGTGTATGTGGTGGCCATAGCTGCTTTCCACATCCCTTTGGGTGGCATGTCTCTGGGGAGAGACCCACTGGTAAACCATTTCCTCCGTGGCATGCTGAGGCTAAGGCCTCCTCTGTGGTCTATCCTTGGCTCTCTTCGAGCCTATTGAAGAAGTTTCTCCAAAATTTCTAACCTTTAGACCTCCAAGAGTCCAACTCTTCTGGCGAACACCTCTCTAAAAGTATTGGAGAGCTGCATACACTCTTGGTTTCCTGTTTGTGCTTAGAATTTGCTCCTGGCATGATGAGAGCGATGAGAGCCTTCCTCTACCTTAGACCAGTCTATGTTCCCAAGTTTCCCACTGATGTAGCCAGACCTATAGGGCTGCAGGCCTTCAGTCCTCCACCTTTCACAAGAATTTGTTCAAGCACTGGACGCCTACGTCCATAGAATTCAGAGAACAGTTGTTCGTATATTTTGGCCCCCTTTAAAAAGGGGCCCTCGTTTCCAGGCAAAGAATAACTAAATGGAGAGTTGAGGCTATCTCACTTGCTAATGAGTCAGCCGGGCTGCCCACACACTTGGCAGTCAGTACCCACTCTAATAGGAGTATGGTTGCATCTAAGGCCCTTTTGTCGAGAGTTTATCTACAAGATGTTTGAGGTGCAGCAGGCTGGTCCTCCCCGCACACGTTCTTTAGGTTTTACAACCTAGACTCCATTTCTTGGGCCCACGTGTTGTCGTCTGAGGGTGATCACATCTAACACGCACTTGTAGCTATGGCACGTTGGCATGGAGCATTCGCACATTTCTTAATGCAGCACGGGTTCCCTTGAAAGGAAACATCTTGGTTGTGTATGTAACCTGAACAGGAAATGAGACGCTGCATCTCTTCGCCATATCTCCTGCGTGCCTGCCAGCAGAGTCTTCTTCAGACAGGCTGCCAACTGTTTGGCATGGCATGTCTTTATAGATTCCTGGTTCATTACCCACCTCTGATGTCCTTTCACTTGATTAGTTCGATTACACACATGCTTAATGATGCACACACGTAGTGCATTGGTGCCTACACTTTTTTTGGCTTGTGAGCTACTTATAAAATGAGCAAGTCAAAATGATCTACCCATGACTGCTGTACGGACAACTGAGATTTTAGTTCCTTCACCCTTCCTTTTTATGAACAGTCCAAAAATGCAGCTCCACATTTCCCTTCGGTATGGCAATGACAGACTGACAGATGAGGCAAATGTACTTCGAAAAAGACATAGTGAAAAAAAGTATGGAAGTGGAACGTTTTTGACTTCTTAATTTGTCCTGCTCCCCCACTCTTTTTTTTTTACCCTTTCTTAAGTTTAAAATAAATAAATTGGAGGCTAGCTAGATTTTTAAAGCACTAATTTCTGTTGTACGCATGCTCATACGCGCTTGACGCAGTGTCTCGTTCCCAGTTTACATGCATAACCAAATGTTTTTCTGTCACACAACAAACCCCCCTTTGATTTGGCAGACAGTTTTTCAAAAACTTTGTTGTGGGGGTTCAGACATTTAATGAGACTTCTAATTGCAATACACCTGATTTTTTTATTTATTTAAATCTCATGAAAAATATAAGGGATATGAAAAACATATGCAGTCTATCCTTTACAATGTAATTAATACATTTTTATATATTTTTTTGCAAGTGAAAGTAGATATTAGACTGATTTCCGTTCTATAATATTGTCTAAACCTTTTTTTTTATTTCAGGTCCACCTGCTCTCAGAGAGGACTATCTCCATTAGGAGTAAGATTTCCAAAATGGTAGTGGTCATTGTTGTCCTCTTCACCATTTGCTGGGGTCCGATTCAGATTTTTGTTCTGTTCCAGTCTTTCTATCCCAACTTCAAGGCCAACTACACAACATATAAGATCAAGACGTGGGCTAACTGCATGTCCTATGCCAACTCGTCTATCAACCCTATTGTCTATGGTTTTATGGGCGCTAGCTTCCGCAAGTCTTTCAGGAAGACCTTCCCCTTCCTCTTCAGACACAAAGTGAGGGACAGCAGTATCGCCTCCCGCACTGCAAATGCAGAAATAAAGTTTGTAGCAACGGAGGAGAGCAACACTGAGAGGAAATGAAAGCAAATGACACCTAAACCATGAATTCACATGCTGACTAGTTCCTGAAGCTCAGGCTTCCTCTTCATAAACAAGGGTAATATTCAGTTCACTGAGTTACGAAAAAAAAAATCTTAATGTGGTGCAAAATGGCATTTAGAGGGCAAAGACCTGAAACAAATGCACACAAATTATTTAGTTAAGTTAAATAGTATCCATCCTATTATACACAGTGTTTACATCCTTTGTGCAACCAACATCCAAACCAAGAGTTTCAACTATTATTGGTGGCCCTGCTGTGCAACGAGAGCCTGAATTTTCGAAATCTGTGGATGGAAAGCTCATTTTAAAGTGCGTAAGTTCAAGCATTGGGAACCAAATGGATATTCTGCCAGCGGAGATGTGTAGGAGCTTGCCTGAGAGGATGTTGACTAAATCAAACATGGCAACTGTTGACTCATCCATTGTGTTTGATATATACACGACACCTCCCTGTGCACACTTCCTCTTGAAGCAATCGCTCAAAACTTTGCTTTATCGGTTATATTTATAAATTCAGAACATTCTACGGCACAGATCAACCCGAAGAGGTGAACTGAAAGGGTATAGACTCTTTCATAGCACACCTCTTCTCAAGACCGAGTGTTTATTGTTCACATCATAGAATGACATATTATGCTGCAGCTGCCAGCGAGGCTATTGAGATTAGACACTGAGGATTAGCAAAGACGTTTGAACAGACTAGAGAATGACGGAATTATATCATTAATGTGATAAATAAACACTTAATATTTTTTAAACTAAAAGGATGTTCACTCAAAACTTGCATTTAAAAACACGAGAAGCAATGCAGCAAAGCCCATTTTTTAAAGAGGCCATTCCCACTGAACACATTTTTGCATTTAAAAATGCGAGAACGAGGGTAGTGAAAAGAAAAAAAAATTATGCAAGGTCTAGGGGTCTTGTTAAAAAGTTGAACGTGTATAAAGGTGCATGTGCGAGTGAACTGAAAGCTTCAAAACAATGTCCACCAAATTTGTCATTCTGCACTCATGGTCATATGTTTTGACATAGCATGCTCAAAACGTGAAAAAGCAACGGGACCCAATGGTCAAAGACGTTTTTGTTAGAGGCCATTCACACAGAACTTGTTTTTACATTGAAGAATGCAAGGTCTCGAAATAAGAGTCGAACTTGAAAAGTCGAACTTGAGTGCCACATTTTTTTGAATAATGCCATGTGCAAAATTGTACAAAATGGCAGACACAAGCTCAATGGTCAAACACCACCTTATTGTGCATAGTGCATGTTTACATAGAAAAACAATTAACAGTGGAACACAAAAATGCATTCTGAGTGAAGCAGCCCTAACATATTCAGAGTACTTAATTTAAACGAATAGCACCCTCCAAGGGTTTCTAAAAGAGCCCATCATTTTGATGTAATAACTGAGGTAAAATGTTTCTTTCATGCGCAAATGGCAATTCAATACATCTACAGGGTAGATTCATTTACCATGTAAAGTGAGAAGGAATTCAAAGGGGAATTAAGTCGGATTTTGTTTGCGAGCGTATGCTATCACAAAGCTTGCTTAATTACTTTTGTCCTAAATAAAAATAGATGTCTTATCATTAGCCTTTGTGAAATGTTTTGACAACCAGAGCTAAGTAGCTAAAAGCTTTTCTTGAAGTGCTGTCAGTTTAACCTTGGCATTAATAAATTATTCAGCATCTTTGAAGCATAGTCATGTTAGCTCTATAAAAGCCTTAATTAATTCATTTTTGCATTCAAATCTGACTGGTCTTGAGTAGCCTTGTTTGTCTTCTTCCTGTCTTTTTTATTTCCATATTTTTTGTAAAGGATTTATTTATTTATTTATTAACCTACTGAGTGTTGTAGAACACATATACAGTTCAATAAGAAGAGACTAAACAGATATCTGTCTAAAATTACCTTTCACAATCTTATAATCAATTTCTAGTGCATATACTGTCTGAGAAATGCTTTTATGCAGAAATCTATAATCAGAGTTTTCAAACCAAGATATATGTAAGTTATTTGCAGAGTGGATATGGATTAGCATGAATACATTTGCCAAATTATTAATGATTTTTCAACTTACTCTAGTGACATCAAGCAGATATTTGATATTCACGGCATAATGCATCTTTAATTACCATGCAAACTGTATCACTCAGAGAAACAGCAAGGCAAAATCAAGCAGTTGGACTGATGGACTAATAGCATGGAAATAACCCCATGATGCCACCTACACAGGCAGCCAATAATTATCTTGAGGGGCAGGAAGTACGTAATCAGTCTCGCTATTTCAAAGTGCAAAACGAGCATTTGTCCTCGACTTGGCCTAAGGTCAGTAAATGGAGCAGAAGCACTGCAGTAGTTTCATTCACTTTAAAACAGTGAGATGCAATGAGTCATTCTACTCATTATATCGCAACTTTAAAGAAATTATTTTATGTTTGGAGGAGTGGAGGATAATTGTGATACTTTTTGGCTAATTTCTTCAGAAGATAATTAGCCTAAACCACTGATATTTCACCTAAAATATATTTAAAATGTCAGCAGCAGTTTCAAGTGTGAATTAAATGTATAATTGAATTATGTCTAATACGATTCAACTAGAAGGACACAAAGGCTGATGTTACATTCAAAACAGCCATACTGTATAACTGACAGTGGTATGTCATGAATGCAATGGAAATCTTGTTATATAATATAATACACATGTATAAAAATAAAACATACTCAAACACTAGACATATCATAATATTATGAAAGACTACATGGAATACATATTTTAGTAAACTTTAAATGACAAAGACAGACTTTGTAAATGGGTAAGAAAATCAAATCTTACCAAATCAAATGTAAATGTTATGGCAAATAAAAATGAAAAACAACACAACAGATTTGTACGTTTATTTTAATTACACTGTTTAAACATGGTGTATGGTTTAACTTACTTATGGTTTAAAATGAAACTATATACATGAAAATTTTTATTTGTTCCATCACTTAAAACTTTCTTTCAGATGGAGAATAAATCAGATGTTCAGGTATTGATTGTTACTGAAACTGTCCATTATTTTAGAGGTGGTAGATGCCACATTTATTTAATGTCACAATTATCTCTCCCCTCGCTTATGTTTTTATTTATTTTTTTACGTCAGAAGTGTACTTATGCTGGGGTAAACACTTCATTGACTTTTTCTCTTCAATTCAATGCATAAATTCCGAAGTTCAACATTTCTATGCGATGCAGAGAGACCTCTATAATCATTGTCCAGTCCGCTCATTTGTCACTCAAGTGTGTGCTTGAGTGTGTTTGGAATTTGGTGTTGATTCAATTGCATTGCGGAACAAATGAAAACATATTGCTTACAAAGAAAAAAATCTTGCTCTCCTAAGAAAATACTCATCGCACATATTTAATGAGCAGTTGGTTGCAGTGTTTCTTTTTTTCATTTTTCCAATATTTGTACAATATTTATGAACATCTCAATCATTGTTATTAAATCATTATTACTGAATGAATGTAGAGATAATAGGGGACATCAAAAGTCCTCAGCATACTCATCACAGTCAACCATAGATTCCTTTAGCAGTTACTCTCCCAGAACCTGTTGGAGACCTATAATGATGTAAAAAATGCTCAACAGTGCATGTATTATCTTCTCCAAGTGAGGACTTTGAACCTGCCACATACAGGAGCTTCTGATACAGTTCTACTTAGTGGGCATTGCTTCTGTGCATGTCCGCAGCTGTCTGGCTTGTCACTGAGACCAAATCAGACAAAAATTGGTTACAACACACAAGACAGCCGAGAAGATCATTAGTGCACCCCTGCCTGCCTTTGTCACTTCTATCGGCTGTTTTTACAGGCAGCCTCAATCATGAACTGTTGCCACTGAGGTTTCTTAACAGTCTATAATACATTAATTTCTAATTAAATATGTTCACTTCAGCCATTTATGATAGATTATTATCATATCTAATTTGATATTTACATTTCTGTTTTTCTTATTTAAACGTGTACAAATGGTGTATAATATTTTCTTTAGTTTCCCAATACTAAACATAAACCCTATGTTAACCGAACTCTAAATATTGAGTTAATGAACTCCAAGATTAATTTACTAGAACTTTTGTACTACACAGACATGTTAACTACACTTCGTTACATGTGAACGAAATGAAAACTAACTCGTACAATTATATGTCCATCTTAAATATAAAAAGCAGAATCTAGTTTAAAACACATTCTAAGTTTCTTAGAATGTTCACATTCTAAATGTACTCTAAGTATTCATGTTTGTTTCAAATGCTGGTACAACCATCAAATAAAATGTGAAAACATTTCCTTTACACCTTGAATACACTTACATATACACATCTATAATGACATAATTATTATAACTTTATATATTATACTATAATTAATAATTATTCCCAGATATTAAATACAATATATTAAGGTTTTCTTTTTTTTTTCTAATTTCATATCATTTTTAATTCATAAACATGTTTTGTATAATTACATTATATTTAATGTTTCATCTAACCTGCCTAAAAACAAGCAAACTCAAAAACTCAAAGAACCTTAATTCTAAAATTTCAAATATGCTACTCATAGAAGTCAGTTCATGTATGAATAACAGTTTTAATGTGGTTTTTTAATAAAAGAATACATAGGAAAACATATGAGTGTCGTATCATTGACCCGAATATGCTGTCCTTTATGTGTCTATTTGATTTCTAATATGTGAGAAGCTTCTGTTACCAAGACAAATTCCCTCTGAATGTGAGCACAGCTGATAAAAATGACTTAGAACTCTTTCTGATTCTTAGTAGTATGACACTGAAAGAATGAGGCTATAATTAATCACATTATGAATTCTGCAAGTGTCCACATTCTATTTTAATCTATCTGTCTATTCGCTAAATTCATAAGGACACAGAAACATTAAGACATCTGTTCACTGGCAGAAACCTGTCAGCAGCGTTGGATTGCAAATGAATGAAGAACAAGCTCTGCAATTCCATTCTCTGCCCTAAGAGGGAAGCAGAGAGTCAGAGAAGCAAGCCATTCTGATGCAGATAAATGAGAACAAACGTCTACATGGAGTAGCTTTTTCATATTTACTTATAATTGCTTTCACCCTACAGGGAATATTTTTTAAATGGTGGTAAGGGGCGAGAACGTTTAAGAAGTCTAATTTTCAGAGCTTTAGACAGCAATCAGAGAAGCAGGATGCGGCTGGTCTGGAAAGCCTACAAACCATACCTGACACCAGTGGGGACTCGTGTATTAGAACACCCTGCGGTGTCTAATCATAGCTACCATTTTGGCGCAGAAAAATTATACAATTAAAAGTAAAGTATGTAAGAATGGCGTGGTTCTCCCTCACTCCTAAGTCCTGACCCTTTTCTTGCCCACCCAAACACAGACGAGGCAGCTGGAGTTGAGTTGGACTTGGTCTTTGAAGGGGAAAAATGTTGTCAGCACAGAGACATGGCACCATAGCAGTACAAAGAACCCATTCTACACGCTCTTTGTGTGCGAGAGAGATGGTGTGTATGTAAGCGTGTGTGCTCCACCGCTCTGCGTCACAACATGGGCAAGAAACTACTCTTGGCCTCTGGCGGTGCGTGGTCTTTACAAAGGCAGACCGTCTGGGACCCTCACAGCAGCCTTAATGAAACCCAATAGTACACCCAACTAAAAATAAACTTGCCCATATGGTCTCAAACACAACAATATGTACATATGGCAAGAAGGTGGTTTGTTTTTCTTTCTGAAGGTTTATTTGAGGTAAAATGAAAACTGTGACCCCTGAAGGCAAAATTCCAGTACTACTGTCTAAGTTAGTAAAGTACTACTGTCTATCTGTAGAAAGTAACTATTTTGCTGTTGTTAGCTAATAGTTAGTTAATTGTTTGTAGGATGCTTCATTAGAAAAAGGGTTCTAGCAACTTCTCGACTCACGCATGCCGACTAGCTAGACCACAGAAAAAAAAAATCAGTAGACAAACTTCTGCTAGTCTATTAAGTATACGGACATTTAATTTAACAAACAACATAATGGAATGTGTAATTCAAAACACAGGTAAAGCAACTGTACAAAAAAATAAAAATTCCATTACATTAAAACAAGTCAGGTCTCCATTTTTATGGACCGGAGTGTATGTATTTCCATTAAAATCTCAAATTATAAATATAAATAAAATAGAAATATAATATAAAAAATAAAACATAAAATATAAAGTATAAAATATAAAATATAAAATATAAATATAAATATAAATATAAATATAAATATAAATATAAATATAAATATAAATATAAATATAAATATAAATATAAATATAAATATAAATATAAATATAAATATAAATATAAATATAAATATAGTTGAAATTCAAAATATTCAAACCCCTTAAAATTAATTTGGTTAGACCTGTGGAGTTTAACTTTTTGGACCCATGGATCACAGTATGACTGGTGAAAAATAAAAAATAAAAGGCAAAGCTTCTGAGGAGAGGAATTCCACAAACAAAAATGGAGGTCATTCTTGGTATGGGCGTGCTTCACTGTTGGAGGAAGTGGAAATCTTGACTGTATGAAGGACATCATAAATTCTTTTTTAGTCTTATCAAGCCATTTTAGCAAAGATGGTGATGGCTTGGGTGCAGAGACTGCAGCTTGATGAACACTGGGCTATCCTGTGTATCCTGCTATCCAAAGTTTACATCAAAATCTACTTTCAATTGGTTCAGGGATCAGTAATAGAAGATTCTTGAGTGTAAGTCTTCAGATTTAAAGATCTCATTGAAATTACTTGGCAGAATTTGAAGAAAGCAGTGGTAATGTCAAAATCAAAGATTATCAGTGATCTGGAAGTTTTTTCAAGAGAGAATGGTCCAAGATTGCAGATGTGACAGAAGCTTATAAGCACTTACCAGTAGCATTTATTGGAGGTGATAAAAAATGTTCAGGACTTTAGGGGGTTGAATCATTCTTATATGAATATTAATAGCCAATTCGATTTTTTTTTCAAAATCTTAAAGTTTGAAAGTTTTATGTTTAAAGGCTTTAAGTTTGAAAGTGCAAGTCTATAGTGACTGTTTATGGAATTATAAGGCTTGTAATCGCTCCTGAGCCGTGTGTGTGAGTTTTGGGATTGATGATCCACCTGGCGCAGGTATTTGCTGTGTGTTTGCCAAGAGACACTTAAAGTGCAGCCGTTCAGTCTAGCACAAACACGCTCGTCTGGGCGGTTGTCAGACATGGACAACTGCCTGTCACACAAAACAATGGGGGATGGATGAGGCTGTTGAGTGTGAGTTGTATTTTCTGGTTATCGCCCTTTATGACATTTCATTTAAAAAATATGGATAAAAATGTCCTTCACTGTCTATCACAATTGTGAGGAGTTCACCTTGTGGCCTACTCTACAAAAGCAAATCTCACGCTCATTGCCAAGCATCTGTAAGAGTAGAGTAATTATAGAAGACTGCAACAAATTTCATATTTCCTTGCCAACAGAATTTTCTCTACAGACGTTTTTGAGTTATGAAATTAAACCACGCTTTAAAAGATGTGACAAAGCAGCTAGACTTATACTGAGGCCAGATTCATCACTGCACGGTATATAGATTTACCATGGGAGTGGCTTTCCTCCCAAAACCGGAGAGATGTTCACCATGACCCCTTCCATTCATCTTAAACTGAGCATGACTACCTTTTCAGAATCATAATCTCCAGTAAAAACAAACAAGGCTTTGGAATATGGGTAGCATTGCAAAAAAAAACTAGAAAAAAATCACAGCCCAGACATGGAGAAATCGCGAAGCTTTACTCTGCAGTTCAAATCCCAGAGAGGACACCAGCAACCATTTATTAAAGAACAAAGGCATAATCACAAGAGAAGTGATTGAAATGATAAATAGCACTGCAGCACTTCATTGTTTTCAATGACATAATGATTACAGAAGACTTCCATCGGGTCCAACCGAGTGTACTGAAACCAACGGGACACATGTTTCTGTTGACTTAAATTAATGTTAATCTCACAGAAAATAGTACTTGTCATTGAAAAATAAGAAAGGATACAAAAGGATTTTTAAAATAAATGTCTGACATTTTATTAAAAAGTCTACATATGATGTAAACCGAAACAGCTTTGAATTAATATGCTTATGAAAATAATTCAAGTTACTCAGAAAGATAAAGCTATTGGACTGCATTCAAGTTTTAAAATCACCTAAACAAATGTACATTTCATTTTCATTTGTAATATTAAATTATAATTTATCAATAACATTTGTATACATAATGTTTTTTTTGTGATTTCTGTTCATTTTAGTTCTTACTGATAGCAAATGAAATGAAATGAACTTTAAAACTGATAGGAAATGAAAACACAAAAGCAAACAACAAGAAAAATAAAAATAAAATTGTATGACACCATTTGCATCTGCTATTTTTAATGTATGAAATTAAGAGGGTAAAGCACTCAGATTTCTTGTCTTTATATCTGATTACATCACATAGTGGAGCCTTTGATATGGTGTGTCACTCTATATTGATTGAGAGACTGTAGACTTGGCTTGGTCCGAAGTGGTTTATGTCTCATCTTAATGATCGTACCCAGTTTGTTGTCTTGGATAACAATAATTCTTATGTCAGAAAGGTCTGTCATGGCGTTCCTCAGGGGTCTGTCATTGGCCCTACACTATTTAATATTTACATGCTATCTCTAGGGCAGATTAATAGAAAGCATGGATTTCACTTTTATGCTCTTTTATACCCAAATTTATATTAGTATGAAATCTAATATCACAGGTATCTCAGCAACACTTTTGTTGGTTTGCAAGAAATCAGATTATGGATGCACCACATTTTTCTCAAATTAAATGGTACGAAGTCTGAGGTCCTTCTTGGTCTTCATCTCAGGAATACTGCCAGGATCAGACCTTTTCTTTCATTACCTGATGCAGAAAAGGCTTGTCCATGCATTTGTTACCTCTCGGGTTAATTACTGTAATGCCATTTTTATTGGCCTGCCTACAAAATCTATAAAGAGTCTGCAACACATACAGAATGCAGCTGCACATGCCCTCATACATACTCCTTCTCATCAGCACATCTCTGGCATGCTTATGAACCTACACTGGCTATTGATTTTAAAACTCTAACAATATAATATAAAGCTGTACAATGAACTGCACCTTCATACATATGTGATTTAACTACACCATATGTGCCTCCTAGATCTCTCCAGTCTGCTGAAAATTTCCTCCTCAAACAGCCTTGTTGCAGATTAAAAACCATGGGTGAAAGAGCCTTCTCTGTAGCAGTGTTACATGTGTTCCTGCCTGGGTCTTGTTAGTTTCACTTCATGTGTCCCTTAGGTGTTCCCGTCCTCTGATGTTAGCCACTCCCCCTTGTTTGGTGTTCAGCTGTTCTGTGTTATCCTTCCTATTTAATTCCCATGTTCTCCCTAGTCATTTGTCTCTTGTTAATTCTGTAATCGTGTATCGTGTTGGTGTGTGGATGACTTCCCTGTTTAGTAAAGTTTTTCCGTTCTGAATTCTCCGTGTCTCGTCGTGGTTCTCCTCATCGCACACCACCAGTCGTGACAGAACAAGAGACCGGGTTGGTCGCCCACTAAAGACTTTCTGATGGATTGCCACATCGCCCCCGCCATGGCCCAAAGGGCGATTCGTTGCTTCTTCACTGCGGCAGCTGTGCGCGCCTGGAGTCTGCACAGGGCTGCCGTCCCAGAGCACGGCGCGAGCCGTCAGTCAGCGCCCGAGCCCACTACAACCTGTCCGTCAGCGCCGATCACCCTCGCCATCGCCCAGAGGGCTATAAAAATGTTTTTCTTCGCGGCAGCCGTGCGCGCCTGGAGGCTGCACGAGCCTGCCGCTTCCGAGAAGGATCCAAGTCCCGCGGCCGAGGGAGAGCCGAATCCCGCGGCCGAACTTCCCAGCGCCGCCGCCGGCCTTCGCGGACCTGCCAGCGCCGCCGCCGGCCTTCGCGGACCAGCCAGAGCCAGATCCAGAGATCCGCCAGCCAGAGCCAGATCCAGAGATCCGCCAGCCAGAGCCAGATCCAGAGATCCGCCAGCCAGAGCCAGATCCAGAGATCCGCCAGCCAGAGCCAGATCCAGAGATCCGCCAGCCAGAGCCAGATCCAGAGATCCGCCAGCCAGAGCCAGATCCAGAGATCCGCCAGCCAGAGCCAGATCCAGAGATCCGCCAGCCAGAGCCAGATCCAGAGATCCGCCAGCCAGAGCCAGATCCAGAGATCCGCCAGCCAGAGCCAGAGCTGCCTGAACTGTGGCCCGAACCGCCAGAGCTGCCTGAACTGTGGCCCGAACCGCCAGAGCTGCCTGAACTGTGGCCCGAACCGCCAGAGCTGCCTGAACTGTGGCCCGAACCGCCAGAGCTGCCTGAACTGTGGCCCGAACCGCCAGAGCTGCCTGAACTGTGGCCCGAACCGCCAGAGCTGCCTGAACTGTGGCCCGAACCGCCAGAGCTGCCTGAACTGTGGCCCGAACCGCCAGAGCTGCCTGAACTGTGGCCCGAACCGCCAGAGCTGCCTGAACTGTGGCCCGAACCGCCAGAGCTGCCTGAACTGTGGCCCGACCCGCCGCTGGACTTCTGGGACATCCCAGAGCCGCCGCCGGCCTTCGCCGACGTCCCAGAACCCGTTACCAGCCCGGAGGACGCCGTCCCAGTGACTCTCGCCCTGCCGGCGCCCCCAGTGACTCTCGCCCCGCCGGCCTTGCCCGAGCCTGCCTGGCTCACCCCGCCAGCGCCGCCTGACCCGCCGGCCTTGTATGAGCCAGCTTGGCTCATTCCTCCCTTCCCTCCTCCTGGACTTATTTATTTATTTTTTGATAAGAGTGTTTATTTATTTTTATTTTTTCTCTGTGGTTGAAGACTTTATTTATTTATTGTTATCATGTTTACTTGGTTCGGTTCTGTCCCCTGCCTGGTCCCCCGCCCACCCTCCGCAGTGGTCTCATGGTCGGCGCGAGGACGCGCCTACCAGAAGGGGGGCGTTATGTTACATGTGTTCCTGCCTGGGTCTTGTTAGTTTCACTTCATGTGTCCCTTAGGTGTTCCCGTCCTCTGATGTTAGCCACTCCCCCTTGTTTGGTGTTCAGCTGTTCTGTGTTATCCTTGCTATTTAATTCCCATGTTCTCCCTAGTCATTTGTCTCTTGTTAATTCTGTAATCGTGTATCGTGTTGGTGTGTGGATGACTTCCCTGTTTAGTAAAGTTTTTCCGTTCTGAATTCTCCGTGTCTCGTCGTGGTTCTCCTCATCGCACACCACCAGTCGTGACAAGCAGCCTCTAGTTTAACGAATGCACTTCCTATAACTGTTAGGAATGCCCCGACATTAAGTAATTTTAAGAAACAGTTAAAATAAAACATATTTTTAAGATAGCGTTCATTTCTTAATTTCTTAATATTTATTGTATTTTTGCACTCTTTGCGTTGTAGCACTTTGGGTTTAAGAAAAGCGCATTATAAATAAAATTTAGTTTTATTATAATTATATATTTTTTAAACTTACAGTATTTTCTTAAATTAAGTTTGATTCATGGCAGGTAAATAGCACTGTAAATCTTTCTTTTTCCAATTATAAACAGATGCTTGAAGAGTCCCCTTTTCTGAATCCTCTTCCAAGAAATCAAATTAATATAATTTATATCTCAAAAACAAGCCAAATACATTTTCAAAACATCTTCTCTTGCAGGAGCAGAATGGAATAAAAGCAACTTATTCCATCATTAAACTTGGAGAAGCAATAAATTCACTAAACTCATATCGAGGTTAAGCCAACAACCGAAAATATTTTATCTGTTTCCTCGAGGAAAGTACCTTTCAAAATTTCAGTTTACTTTTCCAAGGCTCATTTAAATGAAATATTTTGATAAGCATAAGATCTACAATTTTGTGGAATATAAATGTTTCTAAATAACTGTAAAGTATAAACAAAATCAAGTAAAAACAACAATAATAATCACAAACTGCTGGTAAATTTATCATTGAACATCAAACAATATAGCCTATTTTTAAAGAGGCTATTAGTTTTGCATTTTTATTTTCCTTTAATAGCAAATTTGCCTGACACAAAGTCTACAGCAATTATGCAAAAGCAGGATAAATGTATCATCGTTTTATATAAAGCCAATATCTGTGCTTGAATAAACTGGCTTTGTTTGCACTTTTCATTAATTTCATATGGCTCATATGCGTATGGAAATAAAATAATATTAGCACTTGTCCATTAAATGTTTTTATAAATCTTCAAAATCACCCAGTAGCGAGGGGGAAGAAGTCAGACGCTTAAACTCCAGAACAGAGACAGCTGCCTGATGTGCACATAAAACCTATTTATTCAGTCGGTGAATATCCTCCTAATTATTCTAGTAAGTCTTAAGCAGACTATTTAAAGGTGCCACAGCGACTGACATTTAACAGCCTCCAACTGTTTCACATGCTAAGGACAATAGGGTTTAAATGCAGGGAATGATTAATAATGTTTGTCAGACAGACTTAAGAAAGGCAAGTCTCATATCGCTGAAAACGACACTCCTCTTCACATCAGTAACAGCCGCTGCCTGAGCTCTCGCACACACACAGGCACATTTACATGTAATCGAGTTTCTTATGGTAGTTGAGATTAAATTCATGTATAACTTCATATAAGGATTCATATTTTGATCGGCCTCCTCCTGAGCCCAGCACAGTAAAATCAGTTGTACTGCTGCTTCCTTCTTTTTTTCACGATAATCTAGAGATTGTTGTTTTTATGTATTTGCTGGTTGAATTCATGCTGTGGAATGGAGGGGAGTCATACTTCATGGTTCATTGTTCGTTCCTTCCTTTGTGAGTCACTGTGCAGAATTATTATGAGCTGCATAACTTGTGCCCTCTGGATTAAGTGAATCACAACGATTTTTGCCCAGTTGATGCATTATTTATTTATATTGCTCTGACTGATATTACAGATGTTGGAGTTTGCAAAGATTTTCATGTATGTTGCCATTGTAGAAATGTGCTATTCACAGTCAGCCATAATTAATTTATTCACTGAGCGTAAGTATCCATTAAAAGTTGAAATGTGGACCCTCATATATCTGGGGTTCTCAGAAGTGAAAAATGTCAAAGTTGGGTAAACGGGAGATTAATACAAATATAATTTTAGTATTCACATTTGCTACAATATCAAAAGGGGGAAAATCCATGATGAAGTTTCAGTGGCTTTCCAAAAGGGGGAAGAAATATCAAGAGATTTTTTTATTGATTTATATATTGATATAGTCAAGAGAAAATTATGTGAATTTGAAATCCCTCTCTCGGAAGTTGTATTAGAAACAGTAATGCAGCAGTGTTCGTGTTGTCATTTACTGCAAAAAAAATATAACACAAAGCATAGCATTAAAATTGTATAAAAATGAAAATATTAAAAACTGTGCTAGATTTGAGATGTTGACAACTGTGGAAATGTGTTTTCTCTGTATGTGAAAATAGTCCATTGTAATGCAAGAATTATTCAGCTGGTCATGTGATCTCAGCATAACAATAATAATAATACATTTTATTTGCAGTGCGCCTTTCTCAAACTCTTTTTTATTAGGTGATGACATTTTCAAAAGCACTACAGTGGAATCCGGTTGTCGACGGCCTCGGGGGTTGCAAAAAGCATCGAGATAACCAACAGCCAATATGGCGATTTGTTTGATGAAGCGATCGGCATGCTATAAAAATTTACATACACTGTATATGTTTGCTAACAACAAAGGCATATGTGCACCAACTAAGAGCAGAGATTTACCAGTATACAATAAAAAACACCTTCGATTCTCGATACAAACCTTTAATTATATTCTCCAACACTGCAAACACAATTTCGCTCACAGCGTAAACAGTCACAACATACTTGTGAGGTCATCACGCTGTACTAGATTTCATACTTTCTTGCGTTATGCCTGTCTAATGTGCTTTCTCAACAAATTCGGCTTCGTCCCGTCTTTAAATAACCGGGTTCTTCATGTGCACACAGAAGCGGATGAGGCTTTGTGATGGGGGTGGGACCCACGGCAGCACTTGCTGCTCGTTGAGAAGCGTAAGAACGATATGTGCTTTCACTTCAGAGAGTGCTGCTGTGAGAGAAGCGTCACTGACAGAGCGACGTACAACACAAACTTAGCGCATGCGCAGTGAACTAGGTACGATCATTAGTCACGAGATAACCATTTGAAGTGATGAATTTGTCCCTCTTTTACGCTCGAGATACTAGGGTTCGACGACATAAAATAATTGACATTACCGAAAAGAAAATGCTTAGACAAATAGGGAGTTTGGCGGTTTCACTTCAAAAATGTTGACATAATAGGATTGACGAGTTAACCATGAGTCGAGACAAGTGAACTTCACTGTATTTGTTTTTGTCAGGGTCCTGCCCCAACAGTCTTGTCTCTGTTCAATGTTTCATGGCTTGTCTTGTGCCTGAGCACATGGCTGTGCCTGTGTTGGCCATGTGATAATCTTGTCCCGCCTCCTCATTTCCCATTACCCTGCACCCAGGTTTAGTCCTTGTTTGCATGATTGTGTTCACCTGATCCTAATGTGCTCCTTTCTCTCATATCTTTGCAGGTAATCTTAGCTCTTGTTCTTCTGAATTTGATTCGGTTTCTATATCTAGGGTTTCCTTTTTGCTATTTTGTTTTGTTGTATCCTCTAGTCTTGTTCCAGTTTTATTTTCTCTTTTGTTATTGAATTTCATTTCTATTAAAGATTTTTATCTCCATTTCCAGGGTTTTTCTTTTCTTTTAATTTCTGTTTGCAAGTTCTAATTACTTTTTTTTGTTTTCTTTAGTCATTACTTATTTTAATCTGGTTTATTTTTGCCTCTTATTTTCACTTATAATCTTCTGTCTTGAGTTGTTTATTGAGTCTTGTGTCTGTTCCTTCCGTACCCTGTACCCTAATATTCACTGGCTACTGAATCTCACTGCCTGGCAGCGAGACTGGGTCCACGTCTGAGATCTACAAGTCTCGGGTCCGTTGTGCTCCTGCTTAATCTCTTATTGGTTCTGCCTCACTTACACTCCTCAGTCTATTGTCAACCAGGCTTGGTCTCATCCTCCCAGCCAGTCATCGTGTCGTCTTCCCTGCTGATTGAACCGTTTCACGCCTCCCTCCTCTTGATCCATTTCTACTGTTTTGTCAAAACCCAATCACTGTACATTCTGGGTCCTCACTCTCTTGAAAAACTGTGACTGTTTTATTGTTTGTAAAAACAGTTTGGAAAATTAGCGAATGCTGTTTAAATGCAGTTTAAAAAATAAAGTAATAATTTTTTTTCAAATTTTTCTATTTTTTTTTAAAGTTTTTATACTTCAAAAGTCAGTATGTTACTTGCCGTTTCTTTATACTTATTTGTGCAATTTCTGACTGAAAATTAAAAAAAAAATCATTTTTCAGTGTATGATAAATGTATCTTTTTAGTACCCAGTGCTGTTGCCAAAGATCTTCCCTAATTACCTTGCTTCCTATTTACTGCTCTGATAGTTTCATCACTCATGCAGCTGCACATGTTGTTCAGTTTATAATCATTTAAGCTTCACAGCTGCACTTTATATTTTTATACACATTATATTTGTTTAGGCAGAATACATTAGCAGAGCAAAACTATATATTTTTTTTTTATTTTTTATGAGAAAAAACTGTTTTGGCAAAAAGCTGCTCCTTAAATAATTTTCCTTTTTCAACTAGGATTTGGGCTCACTTAAGGAGTAGTATTCTTGTTACCCAGTGACTCATTCACCTTGAATGAGAACATACTTCACATCTGAGTCACTGAGGTTACACCCCTTGAAAAGTCATCAAGATTGCACCCACGGCTACAGTAACTCAACCAGTTTGTCTGCAGCAGTTTGATGCTGCTGCCTTTACGATTTTCACACCCCAACAATTTTTTTCTCTAGAGCCTATTTTCCCAGGCAAAACAACAAAACAACATTTGAGAAAATTAAATGCCACATCCAGTTAGTTCTGTATACAAGCAAAATGGATGGAGCTAAGAGCAGTTTGAATTCATTGGTTGTAGTTGCACACAAGTATGATATAATGACAGTCCAGCACACTTTTACAAGAATTGATGTCATCTCTTTCCTCTTGATGCTATGAGTTATTTTGCAGAAAATGGTAAGACGTTCCTCATGTACCTTTAATAAGAGATTTAGTGATATGAGTCACCAGAAACATGGATTTGAAAACACCCTCTTGCATTCCTTTACACAGAGCACTGATCCCATTGATAATGCTTTTAGTTTGGGTGTAGTAAATGCACTTGCCCAGGCATATATTATGCAAATTGTGTCAAACATATTTTTTCTGTGCTTTAAAGGAGGAGTCATTATGACACATTACTCCCTTTCAATCGAATCACTGCTTTGGTCATTTAAGTTTCATAAGACCCGATGATGTAAACAATCAATGAATTGTTCGAGATTTCATGCCCATGAATACTTTGCAGGTGCTCAATTATATGGCTTTTTATAAACAGATGTATATTTTAGAGAAGGGTCACAATGGTATCAAGCAGTTTATCTGAATTTTAATGTACGGTACAATGAGACTTTATATATATGCACATCCATCCATCTATACAGAAAAAAACTAAAAGTGTTTAAGATTCAGTGTTTTCAGCACTGATAATAAGAAATGTTTTTTGAGCACCAAATCAAAAGTTTGTAATGATTTGGAAGAATCATGTGACACTAAAAACTATAAAATTATATATATATATATATATATATATATATATACAGTGCTCTCAATCATCACACATTTTGAATTTAAAATTCATCATGATTAATCGCATTTTTAACATAAAAATTAAACGTTATTTATTATTATATTATTAAACATTTTTTAATATAAATATATTTTCAAATTAATACAGAAACGTCATTTCCCGTATAAACATAGTATTCAGCTTCAAACATATCCACGCTCCTGGGGGGAAAAGTGGTCCAATCTATGAAAAATGGGCAAACATTTTGTGTGGTCTTTTAATGGTATTAACCATTTTGGTCATGAAATGAGCAAGAATTGCACAAATACTGTAGATAAAGTAGCTTATCATGGAATAGTCTTCTGTAACTTGCTTTTTAAAGGAAGAAGAGCCAGTGTTGTTTAATGTTTATGGCTTCAAACTGTTCGTGAGTAGTTGAAAAATATCTTCCAGATCATCTGAGTTTAATGTGAAGCCAAATATTCACTATAGGCTTCATGTGACTTCTTGGCTGTCTTTGCAATTTGGGCAGGAGCAACATCTGATTCCTCTTTAATTCCTCTTTAGCAACATTCCTCTTTAAATAACAACTTTATATTTGTGGGAAATAAGCTACCATATTCTCCTGTAATCCAAAGCATTAAATTACTTTTCAGAGTGAAGTAGTTCACCAATAGCAGAAGCTTAAAAGACTCCCCATACAATGACACCTCTTCCTTCATGCTTCACTGTGGTAGAGTGTATTTGTCTTTATATTTCTCATTAGATTTTCTAAGACACTGCTCTGGAGTATCCCCATGCAACTAAAATTTCATCGCTCCACACACAGACATCAATAGCTTTTTAAGAAGTGCATTTGCTTCAATTTTGCACATTTCCTGACCAATAATTTGTGGTTAATAAGTTTCAGCCATTGTTGGCTTGAGCCATTTTGATTTATTGATTTATTTTCACCCAAATTTGCTATTGTAATTGAGAAAGATTTAAAGGGGCCATAACATGTATTTTGTATTTTTTTTAATGATTATTTCACCTATAATGTTAATAAAGTTTTTTGCATAATGCTGTCAGATCCAAAACAGTGGCTGCTTCATCTTTCAACAAAATATTCTTTGTGAAGTCTCCATTACACTGTGCCTTGCTTAAAAAAAGAAATGCTCCGAACAAACATAATCCTCTGATGCAATCTGGGACGAAAAAACAAAAACATCCACTTGTTTCTAACTGTCGGATGCTTTTGAATCTGTATAGAGACTGTACTCTTCCTTTCGTCCTATTGTCGACAGACTCAGGTGAGTGTAGTGTGTCAGAAACTAACTGCATATTTGTATACTGTATCGATTGTAGATAGAGTCAGTGATTATAATGAGTTATATTTGCTTTTGACATGACATAACCCTTACATCCAGTTTAAGCAAATGTTAGCTGTTAAGCAACTGAATGCCAGTGGGTGGGACCTTTTGTGTGATGATGTATAGCTATTTGTCAATGTCTTGCTCTGGAGGCAGGCATATGCAAATGCATTCGGCATCACATCACAGATCACGCAATATCAGAACGAGATGTTTTTGGAGCTTGATTAAATAAATGCTTTGTTTATAATGAGGAAGGAGTTTTAAACTGTGAAACTTGTAGGATGTTTTAATTGTACAAAGACCTCTTACATTTCAAAAGATCAAGGCAAATTTGATTTCTCATTTCATATCCCTTTTTAATAGTCTATTTTTTTTTTTTTTACATTTGTTCATTTAAAAGGTATGTATAAAGTCTTGCTGTCCCTGCTTTGCAAAATAATGCAAAGAACATTTGTAATGCTTTGTGTTTTTTAAATCATTCTCAGAACCCTGTAACAATGACACAGGGACAAAAGAAACGAGCAACAAAGGGTAAAATAAATATCACATGGTTTGCCTCCTTGCTCTAATTTGACACTTTCCACAACTAAAAGAATACATATCTAAATCCGAATGAATAGTGCATCTAAACATGTGATTCAGCATCACTTCAGCATCATGCTGATAAAAAACATTCCCAAAGCATTACATTTCAAGCTCTAAATAAAGTCATTTTTAAACAAATACGAACTTCTGTCAATAACCACCCGTAAAATCTGGGAAACTAAAACTATGTCCCTCCAGAGACGCATCTATCCGGTCAGTGACTAATATCAAAGGTTCTCAGAGCAGAAAGCCATGCCTGCAACATAATGCAACATAATGCATCCCTTCTCTGAATATCCCATAATGACCGAAAAGGGCTGGGATGGGAATGCTAAACTGGGTTGTGTCTGTATACACCAAAAGTTGCAATGGGTTGTTCACTTCATTTTATATTCAACTGGGCATTAAAGGAAGAAAAAAAATGATATACAAGTGATGTAAAAAAATATGGGTGTGGATGTCACATAATAAATTAGTTGACTTAACTGATCCTGGTAATGCTAAGACATTTTGTTTTCTTTAACACCCTCATGATTACCTAACAATATTGTAAATGGTTCTCAACACTGTACACTGTACTATTCATTATTTAACATTCAAGCATTTGTAGGATTTACAATGATCATAAATCTGAGTGAAATATGACATTTTCAACAACATGTGACTTCTAAATTGATTTACATTCACTAGCATTGATTTACTACATGGAGGAAAATTAATAGACAAAATAAAAGGGGAAAAAAAGGCTGTCAGTAAAGTGGGGGTTGCCCGTTGAAACAATGTAGCTCTTTGTGATATTTTTAAAATTTGAAATCACAAGCTTATGATTCACCAGGACTGGGTAACCCATACCAAAGCTGAACATAATTTATTCCACAAAGGCCAGAGAGAAGTGCAGGAAGAGAGAGAGAGAGAGATGAGTGTAGCCAAAGCCTAATATTGAGTGCTGATTCCAACTTTCCCCTCTTCCTTGCACGCACTGACACACAGTTATTCCCTAATGTTCTGGGAACAATTACCATTTCCGAGGTTTAAATGGGGACAGAATGTCCCAATATGCGTCAGTGACACCTGTTTGAAGTGGTTACCAGAACCATACAGCAGTACTGGTCAAAAACAAAAAAAGTTAAGTTGCACACACACACACACACACACACACACACCAAAACATCCCACCACTGTATGGCCAGATGATATGCAAACTATGTTTCTTGACTGGATAAAGCAAACCAACGTCTCGCTTGCAAAGTTTTGATGGATGGGGATTACATTCAAGGTAAAGATGATTGCAGTGACGTACAGGAATCGTAGAGTAAGCACGCATAAGTCTGTTATTGATATGCAAACAAATGTATGTGGGCTCTCTATGCACTGAACAGACACTGTATTTATGCACATTTCAGTACATTCATGTTGTTTCCACACCAAGTGTACCGCAGAAGGCCTGAAAAGTACGTCAAAAAGTTCAGTGGGAGTGTGGGCAAGGCCTTAATACCACGGCTCCACTTCAGGCTCACTACTGCAGTACTGTTTGCGTAATCAGCGCAAGATGTTTGCGAAATATTGGGACATTGGTGGATTCCCGTTTCTACAATGGAAGAAAGTGTCATCCAACTTTTTTTACAATCTATGTTCCCCACACATTCAGAATGATGTCTTGATTTGTCAAGTCTACATTGCTGTGTAATTCTGACTGAATCTGTGTTACTGTAGTAGGCATGTGCAGTCAGGTCAAGGTGAATTGTTTAGTTTTTTGTTTTTTTTGTGGCCTTGTGGCATGGTCCTGTTTGGTATTGATAATTTGACAACTTGATTTGTCTAAAATGTAAACAAGCTGTTTGCTTTTGCATTGTACAAACACTAAGTTTTTTCATGGGTGCTTTGAAGTGCATAAATGTATCAATAATATGAACTGCTTATATAATTTGGTTATTAGGTGTTCTTTTAAAGTCCAAGTCCTTTTGGAAAGACCTTGAAGAAAAGCTTGCAGGAAATAATTTTGTGAGGATCGTACAGTTTTTTGTTAAACATGTGAAAATTTGTTTATATATATTTATATACATACATATATAATATAATGTTATTTATAAATATAGTTTTATTAATAATATTTTTTTATTTTATACAAAATATTATTATAAAATAATATCAGAAATCATCTCTACTCTAAAACTGTGATTCAGTATGGAATATATGATTTCAATAATGCAAAAAAAATGTCCTCATGCTGTGCGTTTTTGTGCAAAATAAGAATGCTATTGGAGGGAGAGTCTGGAGAGCCTCTGCCGAACTTACAGTAATGATTACTGGCACAGAATGTAGCATCACATTCTGTTTTCTGTTAGCTCGCAATATTATATGAGGGAGTGTTTATTGATGCATAGCAAAAAAACAAAAAAAAAAACAGTACCACAGCCTGTATCTACCTTAGATCCCCAATTAGGAGTAAATGAATGAGCCGCCTGAGTCTGGTGGCTGCCAGGATTGCATGGTAATGATGACAGTGATCCATCCCAGATAAAGCAGCTTTCTAGACCACTATACACCACGCAGCCTGAGGGTAAGAAGTAAAAAACATGTGGTTCTTCAAAAAGAACAAACAAGAAAAAGAAACGGGAGCCAGAATTTATTTAGTATTATGTTCATTTTATTAGTATTATTTAATATTTTATGTAAATATTGAAATTATTATTATAAATGTCTTTCTTTGCTACTTTAAATTCTAAAACCAAAACTACTCCTTAACATTTAATAGTTTGTAAAGAGAAAACAAATAGCTCATGTCCATCTGCAGTGATTTTTTTCTTAGAACTGTTTTCTTCGACGATTAATGTTCTAGAACAACAAATGCTTCTTATAGGAGAGCAGTTTCTGAAAAAACCAAGGTCAATAAATTTAGCTCTCAGGAAAAGAGCAAACGAGGCTATCATTCACCTGCAACGGGCTCCCTTGTCTTTCGGTCTCTATCATCACATCCACCCACGGCACGCCAACCAGGAAAACTTGGAAACCACCCCTGAGTTCAACCCTGAACGCAAATGCATCAAGGCTACTGTGTGAACTCCCCTCTGCCCACCCATAGACCACCCATCTCTACCCTAACTCTATTTCCAATCTCTAGTGGTAGCTACAGTCAGATACTGACCCGTTTCCAAACCACATAATGACTCATATGGAAATGAGAGGAGGACATTAGCCCAAATGAAGTGAGGGGAGGAGGGAATCAGAAGTACTGAAATAATAAACCATGCACCGTTGTCAAATATGCACGGTGGTCTGACTGAACTTGTCTTTTTAATGTTGCTTTTTCCCCTTGCTAAAAGGATCACTTCACCCAGAAATTAAAATCCTGTCAGCATTTACTCACTTTCATGTCGTTCCAAAGCCTGTGTGACTTTCGTTCTTTTGTGGAGCACAAAAGATGAATTATCGAAGAATATTATGAAATATATCAATATAATGAATGTGAATAGGTTGTAGGAGCTGTCAAGCATCAAAGGTGGACACTAAAGCACCATTAAAGTAAAATATTACATAATAAAAGTCCATACAACTTGTGAGCTGCTATATATTGTAGCCATATGATAACAGAGCAAAAGTGGTGGTTTTGTGCCTTTTTGAAGCTTGACAGAAATAGACCTTGTTTGCTTGTCTTACATAATATTGTGTGTGGCCAGGATATTTTTCCCAATTTTTTATTTGTTTATAATTCGAAAAGATAGCACCCTGTGGAACTTATTACTAAGTACTTTTTTGTTAAATATTTATTTTTTTGTGTTTTTGCCTTTATTCTGATGGAGTTGGAGAGAGGGCAGGAAACAAAGGGGGGAGGGGGGGACTCGATCTCGGCTCATCCAAATTTACCGGTAAATGTTAATTGTGCTACATGTTAGAACGCTGCCCATGAAACCAGTGAGATTTTTTTATTTTTTTATTATTGAGTCAATTTACTTTCTATTAATCATTTTAACTGACCTTTTTAATAATAGTCAAACCAGACAGCTGAAAATAATCTAATATTATACATTATATTATATTAAAAACCAGCATGTAAAATATAACATCACATTACAGGAGATTTTTCCATTCTTATAACGAGCCACTTTGTGGCACAAAGGTCATGGCAGATTATTTGTAAATGACAGTCTTTAAGTTTGTTTTGAAATGACTCATTGTTATTAGCAACTATCAAAATCTCACATCACTAAACATCCAAACAGGAAATGGAGGAACCACATCACCCTGCATGTGAGCTAAATCCATAGTCTCAATCACTACCCTCTCCATCACTCACAATGCATAGGATGTGAAAACTAATGAGGTCATTTCCAGAGCTGTGAACAGAGGTGCGGAGAGCCAGTCTAAGAGCTGAACACACTGTTACTCTCAGCACACCAGAAGTTTTCAACACCAGTTAGGCAGCCATTATAATAAAATAAAGAGAGGAAAACAGACAGGCAATGAAAATGGAGCCGTTTTCGCTCTAACAGCTACATATAGTCCCTCAACACATTGCTACTAGGGTGTGAGGCAGGGAACACAAATACAAAAACTGAAACATAACAGCAATGCTCCAGAATCCAGTCCAAAGGTTCATTAAATGTTAAAGAGGGGAGGTCTGATTTGATCATTTAAAAGTAAAACATTTAGCTTCAAAAGTGGAAACCATTATGTAAAATGTGGAGAAAGAGAGTTAGTGATCATGAAAACTGGCATTGGTAATGGTTCATCCAAAAAAAAAAAAATCATGGACTCCAAACCCGTATGGCTTACTTTCTTTTTCTAAATTACATTGAGATTATTTTAAACAATTAATTGCAGCCATTTAAAAAAATAAATTAATTTAAAAAAAATCTTAAAATTATATCAGTTATGCTATAAAAATTAGCGCAATTAATCCGGATTTGAACTTGAACTTGAACACACATCAGACAACACGTACTCCCTAAACAGTGCTGATGAAGTCACTCTAATTTAATGGCATAAAAATAGCACATGCAAGGCTTTTTACCAAAATTGATTATTTTTGTATAGCGCTTTCACAATATACATATAATTTCAACATATATCATTCATTAAAATCAAACTTTAAAGGCCCAACTGGAATGAAAGAAATAGAGATTAATTTAGAGTACTTAATTTGGGTACAAATATGGATTGGATAAAGAGTTAAAGAAGATATTTTATTAGTATTTTACTATCTTTAATTCTGATTATTAAATAATAACAAAAAACTATAAATAAATGGCACTGAACTTTTCAGCCAGTGATCACGGTGAATTTTCATTAGGGAATAGATCAACTTGTTCACTCATTCTATGTTCCATGGGAAACGTTTCAGTCAACATGAGGGATGGTACATGTTGACAGAATTTGTAAATGATCATTGGAAGAACTTAACCGGACTTACCAAATTTAGACATGTGAATGGGTGTGGAATGGGTGAGAATTTCTCTAACAGCATTATAGGAAAAAAGTTAATCCACAATAATTGTAACATAATGCATAATAATTGTAATAATTGTGGTCAGTGTAACATTTATTAAACGGCTTTTCCCCTTTTGTATATTTTTAAAGAGCAAAAGCCATAAAGTAAATTAATTTTTACTTTTTTCAAGTTTAGTAATATTAAATCAATTCTTTGTTTAAAACCATTTCCTTTATATGTTACCACAATAGGTTAAAATAGGTTTTATATCCTGGATATGATTACAAATATATATATTTTTTTAAATTCATAATTTACTCTCATGTTGTTCTAAACCTGTATTTATTTCAGAAGAAGAACTATTTCATTAAGATATTATGAATCATATTACGTATCTATATTTTCACAATCTATATTTTCCTTTTTTTGAAGTGTTGTGAGTGACCTTCTGTAAAGGCAGGGAGCTCAATAAATTATTTCCATTCTTTGTAGTGGCATCTCAGTTCTTAAAAGAACACCTCTGGTGAGGTCATATGAGGTAAAGACAAGAGTGGATCCTGCACTCACTATGGGCCATCTGGTGATTATCAGCTCATGAGAATGAGAGAGAGAGAGAGAGAGAGAGAGAGAGAAAGGCCTGTTAACAGTAAGCTCCAGCTGTCTGTCTCACCCAAGCCAGACTGAGGAGTTTAATGGTGTTGCAAGTGTGGGAAAGAGACATGGCCCTGCAACCTCAGGCCAGTTCTTGGGCTTGTGTTCAGAAGAGAGGAGATTACAATGGCTGGCTTTACAACTGGTTCCCGTGTACACGGCTAGCCACCCAACAAAGTGCCTCAGGGCAGTGACTCATGGCATAAGCTTCCCTTCGCTCTGCGACAGAACGAAAGGCGGAAATTGGATCCAGATGCCACAAGATAGCCAGAAACACATGCTTTATTGGCACTCGATGTTGACTGTTCTCTGATCAGGGTCTGAGACAGACCATTTGTACTGAATTTGGAAGTGTCAATCTGAGATTACTTGATTATCTTAAAGAGACCTGAAAAACCTGCTTGAACATCAACAAATTAAAAACAAGCAAACAAAACGTTCGGCGCCGAATTTAATAATCAAATGATCTCCTTTAACCGTTGCTGAATGTGAGAACAAGAAAAGTAATGTATGTCCTTGTCATGTTGAGAGCCAATCAGATTTTCTTTTTCAAATACCAACCTAGAACCTCAACAACTACGTACAGTGGGGTTTAGAAGTCCACGATAAAATCTTCAAAAACTAATGTCGGCTCAAATCAAATAAGAAAATTTGTGGCACTGATCATGAACTCCTTTGTATAAAATGTAAAATTTCTGAAAAACACGATCGGTTTTTGCAAAGCATTTGGGGCATCACAAAAAAGTAAGATATCTAAAATTCAAATATTTTTTAAATTCCATTTTCACATAAATGCTGATAATAAAATATGCAATGACATTTTCAATTAAATAAACTTTAGAATACCAATGTATTTTCACTCTAATATTTTTATGTTTATAATTCTGACATGTGACAGACATGTGCATGAACCTTAAAAGAAGATCATGAAAAACATCTCACCAGGAGACAAAAGAGAAAAAAAGTACCGCCTTGTCAAAGCACTGTGGTGCTGCTGAAAACACAAGGTGTCCTTGTACAAAGATTAAACGCATATTTCATCAAGAGGCTCTCTAAGACAGCAGCTATGTGCCATGCCCTCATTGGTAAAACATTAAAAGAGTGCAATGCATATTAATACAGCAAAACAAGTAGCAATTGCAACAGTTTATGCCAGAGATTCTTCAGACATGAACATTTGAAGTGAATAAAGACAAAGCTAACAGATAAGCTTTTGTTACTGCATTTTAAGCATGTCCTCCACTGTTCAGCACAAAATTATTTGTTGTTGCCTAAATTTAATCTACATTTAATTAAGTATTTCTCAAAGACAGCAAAATTCATTCTCAAATCCAGTGACAAACAAGAGCATTTATCTTTGTAAAGGCACTCACAGGTTATGACATTACATTTAAATTTCTATTAACATGGTCTGTTTACAAATTAAAGGGAAAACAGGATAAAATCTTTATAAACTATATGTATATAGCATAAAATCTTTATAAACTTTATATATATATATATATATATATATACACACACACACACACACAGTATATATAATGACTTAATTATAATTTATAATTTATGAATGACTTAGTATATGAACAAATCGGTGTACGAGCATGGAGGGTCAAATCGGTGTACGAGTGTACCCTCACCCACGCGCATTTTTGTGTGGAAAAAGTTCTAACGCTCAGCATCGTCGCGCGCATTTTTACTGGAAATTTTCTAAACACAGCCTCTCATAAAACAGTCACACGGTCCAACAGTCCAACCCCTTTATCACCCATTAACTCATTCATTCTCTCAGCGTCGCTTGGTTTGGCTGCATCATTCACCACAGTGATACTGTTATAAGTGATTTACAGCGGATTTACCTCCTGTTGTTAACATTAATTAATTGTTATCGCTATTGTTCATGTGCGTTCGTTTGTGGCTCTCCGTATCCCATGTTCCATGACCTTCACTCTGGATTATCACTTTGTTTGTTTACTGCACTATTATAATTTGCACTTGAATCCTTGCTTTCCCCCCTCCTCCCTCCTCTCGTCTCCTCCACGCACGCTGCTCAAAGCTGAAGTGCATTACAGTAAATTGTCAAGTATTTTTAGAGTTTAATTGTCAATTATTAATTAGTATTTAAATGATATCTTAACGGTTATAATTTTAACTGAAATTAATAGGGTAAAACCCCAAAAATATTTAAAATGGGCATTTGTGGTCGTGTGGAACGAGTAGATTGATTTTTAGTGCATTCTTATGGGGAAATTTGTTTCGGTGTACAAGTATTTTGGTTTACGAGCTCGCTCTTGGAACGAATTAAACTCGTAAACCGAGGTTGATTAAATTTTTACTGTTATTTAAAGTAAAAGTACATTTGGAAAGAAAACTATTTATATATTCAGCTATATTAAATACAATCCATACAAAATGTTAATTATGATTACAGATATCATATATTAAAAAATAACAAAACGTATCTATTTTTATGTACTTGAACATGCTCATAATAGAAGACTGCCTGATAAATATTTATTCATTCATTATATATTAAAAAATGTGTTTAATAATTGAAATGGTTTAATTTGTAATTTGACTTATTTATCATGCATGCACATACCTTTTTTTTTCTTGTAACATTATCAGTAGCACGTGTGGGTGTTAAGAAGGTGGGAAAAAAAATCTGTTCACAAGATTGCAGTATCATTACAAATTAAGTGTGCTCTAACTTCCTCTGTCTTTCTGCCTGAAATTAGGACCAAGGGATCTTGTCAGCAAGTTCATCGGGGGATCAGGTCTAAACTGATTATGGAACACTGAAATATGAAAAACAATATCAAAGCTAACAGGTCTTGTCGCAATATTGGGTTTACTATCAGACTCATCTTATCCGTATTCTATGTCCCGCAAAGCATCATGTTTGAAGCAGATTAAAAAGAGAAACTCTGTTAAATATAAAACGCTTTTAATATAACTAATAAAAAAAGCTGATTACGACTAACAAATGTATTTTATTTAAATCACAGACAGACAGATACACACACACACACACACACATAAAATATGCATACGCCCCAAACCAGATTAGTTCTGTCTGCTGCTTTCCCAATCAACCACAACCATGCATAAAGGACAAAATGCCAGAGTACCTCATTCTTCAAGTCTTATGGTCTTAATTATGATGCACACTTTTACGGGTGTCATTGTTAAGCAGAGGCACATGTGCAAGGTGCTTAAAACTCATTAGGTCAGAGGGCCAATTCAGTGACAGTGTAATCAAAATCAATAGGGTGCAATAGCATGAACAGAGATGCAGCTAGTGCCAGACAAAGTGTGCATAGAAGCTAACATGCATTAGCACAGACCTTTTTACTCTCTATGTCACTTCCCCCGGAGGTTGCCTTTGATGCACAACTGTGGAACACATATTCAATTACAATGCAGGCATTTTATTAACTAGACAAGACCAAATGCTTCATTGCTGCTGACCTTTGCAGAGTTCATTTGACTTTCTTTAGCAGCATGACATGCACTGTTTGCACATTTCCGAAGGAGTTTTTCTTCTCCCACTGAATGAAAGAAACACAGGCCACCGAGCAGATAAAGAGACTTACATTGGGTGTGTCCCAATCCATCTGAACCTACATTTCATTGACAGACTGTCAGAACTTGCCACAGATAGCACAGTACATGCCTATTATATGAAGTTGTACAGTCAGATCTTGTTAAATAAAGGTATAAAATCCCTTAATGGATGCCTCTAGGTGCTAGTTTTGTATGAACAAGGGAAAACACATTCTATTAAGTGTGTCGATTTACCCACTAATGCAGGTGTGGTGATAAGCAAGCTTAAAGAAATAGTTAGCCTTGTTCAGATACTAAGTCTAACCAGCTATTAAGAAAAATGAATCACTCTTCGATAGAAATAAAATGATGGCAACAAAATAAGCACTTAAAAAGTAAGCCTAAAGCTCCTGAATATGTATACGTTTGAGGATTACACCCAGTTAAATATGACAAAGGTTGCAAAACAACATTAAGAGCGTATAGATGGCGAGTTTGAATGAAATGTGGCATAATCACCTGCTTCTAGTTGGATTGATTATTTAATTGCCATGCAGTCTGCTAAATAAAACTACAGAGTGCACATGCAGTCTTTACCCGGCATAATCAGTCAGGCCCCCGGATAAGTGTTTCCAGACGCCATTCCGACTTTACAGTTCCCTTCAAAACAAAACCCCCTTGTAATAACCCCCCCAACTGTAATATATCAGTGAGGTGAAATGTCAGTCATTGACAAATGAAAGGTAATGGATAAATAGTTAGTTTATTATATGCTGCATAAATTATACATTTAAAAATGGTGTGCATCAATACAGGAAAACATCCCCAGAGCTACATTGGCTAAAGCAGGAAGCAGATCTCAACATGAATGATTCTTAATTGGTAAAAACAAACCTGACGCAGTGGGATGCTGATGCGGGCAACAAGATGAAGATATGCTTTATTTGGACCGAGCAGCAAGCAAACTAAATATCTGATTCTGGCTCCTCAGCCAGCTGGCAGATTACTTCAGAGCAAAACCCAATGTTATTAAATGGCACACATGACCACATGGGCCTAATTTTCGCTGCAGCTCAGGCCTAAAGTTACTCAGTCTAAAATTCAAAGTAAATATCAGAATATTATTTCCCTCAGATTAATAAAAACAATTGTGAATAGGATGGATTTTGAGGTGTTTAACAGGGCTCTCTCTCTCTCTCTCTCTCTCTCTCTCTCTCTCTCTCTCTTAACAGGGCTAATTTTAAGGCAATTTAAAGTAAAAAGACTGAAAATGACAAAATCAAAATAGTATCAAAAATTATGTTAAATAATTGATGATAAATTAAATTATATATATATATAAATTAGAAATTATAATATAAAAAAAATATTTTTTTCTAGTTTAATTCAAATAAGTCACAAGTTAGATTAACTTAATATTTGTGGAAAAACCTCCCATTCATGATATTGTTTGTAAAATTATCTAAATAGCTTTCCCATTTTTCAACGGAAGAAAGAACATCTGACCTTCTGTACAAGGGCATTAACATGGTTAATGTCACACATTTGATTACATTTGGTTAGTGAAGTAGTGGTCTGCTAAACTTTGCCTTGCTGGCAGACCTAATCAGGCAGGATTGTGATCCCAGAAAATTTCCATGTCCCGAATTCCCTTTTACTCCAGACTGAGGCTTTGAATTAGCAGCCAGATTCTTCTAAATTAGGCAACGCACATAAACACACATTCACAAACCAGAATACTCATTATTACAGATTGCATGACTAAAGAGAAGATGGAGAAGCTAAAGGTAGGAATTGAGGTGACATTTTAAAGAGACGTTTTGTCTTTCTTTTTTACATATTAGCTTCAAAAAAAAAAGAGAAAGAAGACAACAAAGGAACTAGAAAGCAAACATACGGGATACTCATTTAAATTTTTGATCATGCAATACTTTAACAGCATTGGTCAATTTGTATAAAGCAAGTGAAATAACTTTGGGATTGGACAGCTGGAAAGATCTCATCATTACCAGAGTTTAACTGACATTTGAACAAAGAGAGCTGTTGTCTAGGCAGTTCTTCCCAGGACAGGGTAAGTGACAGGCTCAATTGCTCTCCTACGCAGGGTGGAGTCTCCCATACATGACTCATACACAAACCTAATACATGCATACACTTACACACACACCCACACAGACATGCACAGTTTCAGCTTTTAAGGGAGTTACAGGTGAAAGTGTTCATGAAGGTCTGGCTGTCTGGCTGTCTGAAGTGCCCGATAGGGAGTGTGTGAGCAAATTTTGTTTTCACTTGCTGTCCGGGCAACCAGCCAGACCAAATAAGACTTCTACACTTTGTTTCTAGACCTCTCCTTTGTACGCAGGTCCTCACAGGGCTGTTAATTGTGTCATTTCCTCTTCCACGGGAGTGCTCTGATTAGTCAAAGCCATAAGCTGCAGTAACGTCTAAAGGCTGCCCGAGAAGTCCTTAGTAAGATACAATGCTCAAAAATCTGACGAAAATGGTAGAAAAAAATGTCACAAATTTAGTCGCAACAAATTTTGACAATGACTTCATGAATGAAATGTGAGGCAATTCGAAATAAGGAAATACAGATACACATCCACAAAATGTGGTTGAGTATCCAATTAAATTAGGCAAATTAGGCAAATTAGACAGATGTCAACATGGACAGGTTGTTTTACATCCTCAAACAAGGCAAACAAATTGTGCAAAGTAAAAGAACACTTTAAACATGGGTTCATTTGCAAAGAAGCCACGATTTTTGTTGTCTATTAATGAATTTTATGCAGTGAAATACTGGCTGCCAAGAGAATAAAAAACATTGAAATTCAATTTTGTTAATATGTTGGGTGGCCACATGATGTTCAATGTAAAATATCGGTCCGGCAGTGAACTATTGCTATAGATGACTTGAGCCATCATTTACACAGCTGAACAACAAGTATTGATGGATGTGGATATGTGGTATCTAGTTTCAGGGCAAGTGGGCTGTGATTGAGACTGATTGGATTAAGATGATAAAGTAGAAGCCAGTTACCTAGCAACACAAACAGTTATGCTGTAAACAAAACTCGGTCATTAAGCATAAAGTACATTGCTCATGCGTGTTTAAAACTGGGTTCTCATTTTGGATGATAAAAGGGCATGATTTAAGACAGAATGATTACAGATTATCATAATACCGTGAGATTGATATCTTGAGAATTTGATTCAAAATCTATGACAAGTGAAAAGAAAAATCTTAATGACCTAGAGTGCCTAAACAGTCAAATAAGGCCCCAATGCAGCCTCATTTTAAGGATCTTCCTCTCATTAAAATAAACATCCTGTATGGCCTCAGATACCACTAACTTTCTGTTTCCTTTTTATTTTCTAAACTCAGCCTCCTGCCTGATCTTTTGAGGCTTGTTTTGAGGCTGAAAACACAAGTTTCCTCCCATGGTGTTATTTAAGGAAAAGGCAGCCTCTCCCCTCCTCTCTCTGCTCTGGGATGGGTGTGGTTTTCAAAGACAAACTTCTGAATGATGTGTCCGCCTCCGTTTCAGTTCCTGAGTCTGACTAGAGGAGGAGTGTAGAGCAGAGCTTTGCTCAGGACTCTTACAGTGGAGACTAGTCTCCGCATGTATGGACGCTCTGTATGGCCCTAGTGCCATGCATGCTTGGCTGTGAGGATCACAACGGCCAAGGCCACAACAATGCCAGTCTTGGTTTATTTCAACTCTGAGAGTGCAAGTCACCTGGACTGAATTGTGAGTAAAAAAAAAAAGTTTTTGTTTTCTTCTTTCATTTTATGATGCAGCAGTTTGGTAACTTTCCATTTTGTCAAATTAACGCATTCATCTGCCTCTGGATTTGCCTGACCCAAACTTTTGGATTATACACCACAGGCTTGAACCTTGAGGCAGGTTTATTCCCTTTGTCTGCATACGGTATTGTCTTGTAATTTTTCACCTGTTCGAGTGTTTCAGCATGAACACGTCGTTTATAAATATATCAATAAAAAAGAAAGAATAATCAAGTGCTAGCTTGCCAATTTTGTAACAGCAGTCTTGTATTGTTGATAAAATCATAAACAATGGCATTCATTGTTGGATTTAAATGACATAGGGATTGCTGACTGAAATCTCTAGCATATATTTGAGAACAGGGATCTAATAATTGAAACAGAAAATTTAAGAGCAATTTTTTTAAATGGTAAAAAATAACACTTTGGAAAGTTATTTAAATTTATGTTTTTTGTTTTTAAATGCTTGCTAATTCATTCGTTTTTAAAAAAGCATAAGCATTAATATAGCATTTCTCCTCAGAAATTGCCGCTCATTGTAATGTAGCGGGAGACGTTTATGGGCCTGTGTTTATCGTGCTTGAAATGAGATTTTAATGCTGGAACCCCACATATTGCTAAAAACCACAGCTCCGACATAAGGTTTCACTGTAAACAGACATCAAAAAACTTTTAAAGAGGAAATATAAACAAATTTTAATATGCAATAAAACACTTCAAAGTTTAGCAATGTATTTATATGTCTCAATTTAGACTCCCAGCACTGGAAAACTGGATTTATATTGGGTTTAATAACGGCCAGATTCTGTTGATACACATAACAATTTGTTGAGGCTGCATCCAATATAAAGCAGACAAAATATTATATAATATTAACCAAAAATATTATTAATGAGTATATATATATATATATATATATTAGTAAAATTTAAAAAAATTGTTTTGTTTATAGTGTTTATAGTCATAAAAAAAAATCCCAAAAGACTTTCGTTTACCGTGGAAGAAATGTATATGTAATCTAACTCCTGGGACCCTCAACAGTCATGATTAAGAGACTCTGAGCATGTGCTTTGTCTGGCTACTTTTGCCTCCCTCAATTGGATCCTGGCAGAGAGAGAGGAAGTAAGCCATCTTTTCCACCTGACATCACTGACATGATTAGAACAACGGTGTGGCCTACAGCTGCACTCTGCCTCTGCTTACGCACGTCAATGAGCCTCGATGTACAGTCGGTATATCCATAAATAGTACAGTGTGTCTAATCCTTTAAAAAATGGCTGTGTCACTTAAAACTGGAGCATTTCTGTATGTTTATTGATAAAGATTTTCGAAAGAATAAATATTCTATATATTTAAAGATTGTAAATAAAATATAGCACATTCTTTTATTAATTTAAATGTGTGTGTATGCCAACAGATATAAGTTTAATATTGGATGGACTTTCTTTTCTCAAACTTTTCCTTTTTAACAAATTCTTGATATGAGGAAAAAATTTGTGAAATCGAAAAAAATATTTGGATTTTCTCTCAAATTGGAAATACATTTCAGACTCCTTTTAAATGTGCCACATTTTATTATAAAATTTATTTCATTTCCTATTGCTAAGTAGATGTATATATTTATAAACATATACCTATTCATTCTTTCTAAATATCGATAGAAACGCCTTTTAAATAATGATTGCAAACAGAATACTAATCTAAAAAAGGACAAAATGAGAAAGCAACAAATCAACTCTAAAGCAGTGTGAGCTAATTACTATTATTTTATCCCAGTGTGAGCTTAGTTTCATTTTAACACCATGCTGACTGCATTTAATAAAAACACATTAATTTTTATGCCCTATCCAAGAGGCCTACCTTAAACGCAAAGTACCTTGATTCATGCACTATAATGATTGAGCTACACTCAATGACACTCATGATGTCATTATTAATTTTCTGAATATTTACAGAATGTCAAATAAAATTGGAATGTAAATCCTGTAATTCTGCAGCTACAATTTACTGATGTAAATTACAAGCAACAGGGGTAATCAAGAAGAATTCAAGTTATACATAACTGCGTTGTGTTACTACTAGCAAATGGGTAACTGTATGAAAATGCCCCTTCCTGGCAGTTGAAAAGCTTCTAGAGGGAAAGGAAATGGCACATGATGTACGCAAACAAATTATAAGGAGAGGGAAGGGAAATTACATCATAACAGCCCATATCTGAGCAAATCAAATTAGGATTCATCACTAATTTCCTCAGCAATAGCAGCCTAAGAAAGTAACAATGTTAATTAGCTGCAAAATGTAAGAAACAAAATGTAAGGAGCAGAAATGATCTACATTAATGAGACTTCACAATGATTTCATTGTTCGAGTGGGAGATTAGCAAAATAACTTATCGTATTTATTTTATATTTAAGCACCATCTTTTCAAACCCTTCCGAGATATCAAGTGACTAATCGCTTATATTTTAAGATTTGACAAGTAAATAGCAGTATTCAAAATAAATCCATGGAATTAGACATGATAATTCTTCACAGTGTCAAGGGCCCTGCTAAGTGTTGCAGTGATAATGTGAGTAAGAGCATGAAGGCAGCAGGCAGACAGCAGGCTAAAAAGAAAAGAGGAAAATAAAGATGAAAGGGTAATTATGGGCAAAGACCTGGTGTGAGAGGTTTTGTTCTCTACGACTTGTTTACAGGAAGTCTTCTAAGGTCCAACAGATGGGTGCATTCAGAGAGAGAGATTTTATTGCATTTTTCCAAGTCCAATAAAGTCCCCAAATTTTCCCTACCTTCATTTATGCGTGGGAAAGCAGTGCTGAAGCTACTTGTCTCAGCGCCGCTAATCAACGAGTGCAGTTGGCGAGAGTGAGCAAGGTTAATTGGCCAAAAATCAGCTATTAGCTATTATTTTAATAATTGGTATTGCAGTGTTCTTTGTTTTTCTTTTTAGGCAGAGTTGGAAGAAGAAAAAATATATATTTTTGACCTTAACACAGGACACCCGTATTTTACATTTTCAGAGCCATATGATGGCACGCATTAGGTTTAAAGCAGTCTATTGAAACCTCGGCTGTCCTTTCATATGATATTATACATATTTGAGGGCCGTATTAGGCTTATGCAACCATGTTTTCATTAGTCTGAGTCTGATTACGCTCATCCTCTGTGTCCTCAGAGAATGTTTTTTGAAGTTCTGTAGCATATACTCTCCGCTTTGAAGTAAATAATTGTCAAAATTATTATGCTACCAGATAGCTCCTTCAGCTGAAGGCCTGTTAGATATTTAGGTAACGAAGAGTGTCTTTGAAAGTACTTTGGCAAATGTGGTTCAACCTTGATGTGGATGTTTTTTTGTTTGTTTGTTTTATGCTATCCCTTTGGAGGAAAAAATTGTAAACCATCCATGACAGACTGTGATAAATTCCTCTGAGCGTGTTATTCCAAGGTTCTAAGATTACCATTTTATTCGATATGACTAAATATGAAATAATCTTGATAAGTATTTTCAAGATGTACAATTACACTAAAACTGTAGGAATATTATTGTGCTAAATCATGCTCAAAAACATTTTTTATTACACAAATACACGCTTTAAAGAAAAGTGGTTTTATGTACAGCAAATGAAAACCGTGACCTTTTCTGTTTCATATAAAAGTTATGGTTAATAACATCACAAATCAGTTACAGTTGGCTTAAAGTTACAAACAAGTACTTCAAGTATATTTTTAAGTAATTGCAATGTGAAATTGCTGTGGTAACAAAATACTGGAAGGGAGGCGACCCTCTAGAAACCGGCAAATCTCATTTTGTATGTGTAATCACCGATATCCCTGATTATTTCCAGAATATGTTAATGACAACTATAGAGCCACATTTATCAATTTGATGTCCAAAGCTTCAGGACACATTTAATCTCTTTTCCTGCAAGCTTATTATTTGTGTACTTGTGTGCTTATTGATTATCATGATTATCAATAGGTTGTTGTTGACTCCTTTGCCCTTAGTTTCTCAACTCAACATCATGTCTCTGTCTCTATCTGCATATCGGTTACCCTCTTTAAACCCCAGCCCCCTGCCAAAGGGCCTTTTCCATACGCACTGGGCACACAGTCAACTTTATCTGCAACATCAGCTTGGGAAGCCCGCCCACCCACTTCCCAGCATGCAATGCCTCCCTTTGTCCGCATAAGTGTTTCCTCCCCGCCAGGACAAGGCAATGGCGTCAGAGCGGCCAGACCAATCACGTGTGTCCTGGGCTGCCCCTGAGGCTGTCTAGCCATAACAGCTGAGACTGTTAAAATCATGTGTAATCATGGGGAGAGGGGCGCTGGCATTATTTCAGACATGCAGCACAAGTCCTGTGATTGTCTGCCAAGGGCATAACAGAGTGTCAAATACTAGATGCAGGCAGAAAATACAAGGTGCCCGAGCGGGTCCTCAATTGCCATAATTTCATAGGCATGCTGCAGCAGCTCAAGGAGAGAAGATGATAGACATTATGAGAGCAAGGGAATCTGTCACTAAAACCCCAAAGCATGTTTTTTCAACAACATTGTTGAAATTGATATCTTAATTCAAGCTCCCGGGGATTATGGGAAAAGATAGCAAAATAATGTTGTTGCTTTTTAAATCACAAGAAATGATGAGCATGCCAAGAGTTTCAGGTTTTTTTTTTTTCCGAACTCGGCAATGTGACTTTTGTTCACATGGCTATTGATGAAACCACATGAGTCATCGTATCAAACAAGTCCACTTCCAGTGACTGTATATTGAAATTGTCTTATTCGATGTTAACTATTTTATAGCTTAAAATCATACAATTATCATATTGAAATGTTTAGATTTTGCTCCTTAACAGAGTTTTAGTTTTATTCACTTCTTTCATCACAATAGCACTTACTCTTTGTCAGATTAGACAATACAGTTGAGCATGAATTGAACAATAAACTGAACAATTAAAAAATTGAATTGAGCTTTAATTGTCTGGATCTGATGAGGATTCTGAAAGGTGCTTTAGTCATTTCAAATGTGATGTGACAATTATTTGGTTTCACTGATCTTTTTCTCTGGCACTGAACTATGTAACCCATATTAAGTTTTCAAGGAAAAATGGAAAACACAGTTCCCCCACTTGCATTGAAACCATTAAAATACTAAATCAGTAACAGGGCTCAACTAAACTTTGCCTTATTTGTCAATCAAGAGAGATCTATTAGTCAGACTATTACAAGATCTGTACATACATCTGACATCAAGTGTAGATCACAATAAGGACTAATATGTATAAAACATTTTAATATTTATTATCTTATTTAAAGAGTAAATACTTGAACTTGACAAACACTTACAAAGGGAAAATGTTTGCAAGTCAATGTACATGTATTTTAAAATATGAATTGAAAATAAAATACACAAACTCACATATTAATATATATATATATATATATATATATATATATATATATATATGTATATGCCAGTGTGTGTGTGTGTGTGTGTGTCATACTTCTCAAAGTAAAGAGGAAAAGAGTATACACCATACATATATTTATATGGGAGTCAATGGGATACTTGAAGTACTGAGTATCGTCAAGTAGGGTAATGACTATGATATATTCAAAATATACTAAATTATGTTTTATTAACAAAGATCAGGTGGAGCACGTTCAAAGGATTAATGCAATCAACTCGTCATCAGCAATTACACCTCATCCTATCAGCATGAGAGGAAGCGTATCTATATAGACATATTCGACTCACCTACATCTCTCGACAATTTCCGGCATCCCTCCACCACACTGACTCCTCACACTTGATTGTTCCTATCAGAGCCAGGAATACGGGGGGGAGTGCTCTGGGTTCGGGCTAAATACCGAGCTCGGAGCCCTCTCCTCGGGCAGCACGCCAAATACACATACCATTTACCGCACCTGAATTATTTGTAAGTGTGAACTCGTGAAACTACATTCTGGTGGTTATTATAGTTTTGTTTTGTTTTTGTAATGTCTGGCCATTTAACAGCACTTAACTCAAACTGAAACAATAAATGTAACTCTATAAATGAATATCACAGCTTGGTCTATAAAACTATGTGGAAGTGGATCTGTGCACATAACACAAGAGACATTTTCACTGACTAATTCACACGACATTAAGACATTATGAAGGACATTCAAACTGCTTTCAAAATGAACAAAAACATCTCCTTCTCTTTTTTTCCAGATCCTTTCCATAATGGAGATAATGTCAAATAGACAGACTTGGGTGAGTTTGCCTTCATGAGAAAATGTCATGCTTATAAATCAGAGATTCAGAGACATGTTCATTTAAAGAGATATCAAAAGGCAATTGTCAAAGAACAGAGCAGCACTTCCTTTCATTTTAGGTCACCCTGTGAATTTCACATGCAGTTGCCAATATGACACGAACCCTTCATAATAGAAACCCATTACCCACTAATAAAAGCTCCAACAGTTCTTTGTAAAAACATCCATTTGCATTTTTAAGACAACTGGCTTCTAGCTTTAAATGTGGCTTCTAATGCAATTAGTTTCTGGCTACAGTCACAGTGATGAAAAATCGCAACATCTCCATGGACATGAGAGGAGGAGCAGCGGCCGATCGCAATCATGGCCCCATGTCGTGAGCCGCCGCACAAAACAACAGTCCTGGTGATTCATGCGGAAAATTAACTCTTTTATTTAGCCGTTGCAGTGACCCTGACAATTTTCTGTGTTTCTCATTATGTCAGTCACTTGATATGATACACTCATTCCACATGATGAGCACCATTTAACAGGGTAATCTCTTTGATGTGTGGATCATACTTGGCTAAAGATGGTAACAATTTGCTGGCGAGAGGACAAAACTTGTCAACAGAATCTAATGGCGAGGTGGACAGACACACACACAAATACAGACACACACAACCCAGAGTCATGTAAACAGAAGACACTATAATTCAAAGCTCGTTTTGTCAAGAGTACGCGTGAGCCTGGGCAAATGATCCCCGTGAGCGGAGTGTGAAACAGAAGACACGTGATAATACAGCATTGAGGAACGGTGTGTGTCCCCAATGCTTACTGGCAGGCTATTACATTAGCTGCTGGTTTTCATCCTCACAATCTGCCTGGTCATCTCATCAATGGGCCGGCTGGAGGGATTCCTGGCAGAGTGATTTGGGATTATATCATAAAATCACATTGCCAGGGATTTCCAACCAGCTGTGAACTGTTTACTCCAGGAGAGTCTCTGTGAGTCGACCATGCTTACACTCTGATGGATGAAGCTGTAAAATCTGTATTTAAGAGAATGGAGCAAAACGTTTTTTTTTCCGTCATACCCGAAGGAATGAATAATCTACCCTCAGAATGAACCATAACTGAGGGGTGAAATACACCTAAAGAGAAAGCTCATATCTATAGGCCCCACATATATTTTGTTCACCACTTTTGGTTCATTGCGTAAACACTGGCTCTCGTTTTATGACTGTGGTTTTGGGAAACTAGAAAGATGATACTTGGCTATCATGCCTTACAGACATATGGCCCAATGTAATGTTAATATAAAAAGCTGTGGCTTCAACAGCTAAGGCCATCTTTTAAATGGGTGGCACACATGGTAGGTATTGGAAATGGCGCCACACTGCTTTGTTAATTCGATGTTTGAGGAAAAATGTGGTAATGGGTTCATTAAGTAAAGGATGAGTTGTTTTTAGAACTTTTAAAGTCTTAGAGCTCAACAGTCTACCTTGCTCTTTACTCAGGACTGGAAAACAAGGATTGCCTGATGGCCCATATCAATGTATATCAATATGTTTTGCTGCTTTTTATACAATTTCTATGAAGGACAAGATATTCTACAATATGTACTTACAAGCACCATAGAAAAATCCAGTTATTTCTTATTTGCTTGTATGTTTTTTTTTTCTTTTTCATTTCTAGCGGCGTCATTTTCCCATCACAAACTCTCTCTCTCTCTCTCTCTCTCTCTCTCTCTATATATATATATATATATATATATATTGTTTAAAAGCATTCATTTGGTGAAAATCACAGCGATAGTTAACACATTTTCAGAAGAAAAAAATGTATTCTTTTTCATCTTTTACCTAGTATTTTAAATATCCTAAATATATTTATACTTTTAGTTTCACACTGTGTAAAAGTGTTCAAAAATATCTATACTTAACATTTGAAAAGCAGAAAAATAACCTTTGAAGGTTTGACAAAAAAAGTTCAAAATAGTTTTGCACAAAATGAAAAACACTACATCGATACAAAAGGCCCAAAGTTGAAGAAACACCCATACATTTTTGGTAAATACAATACATATGTGAGTACAAAATAAATATATAAGCAATTTATCTCTCAAAAATAATACATTACTGAGTGCCAAACTACTTTATAATGTTTATACACAATGACTTAATTGTTATTGAATTGAATTATAATTTAGTTAACATTCTGGAGAGCATCTGGATTTGTATGTCTGATGAAGTTTCGTGAGGTGCAGGGCTTAGCTCACTCTGTGAACAGATCTCGGATATCCTATGTTCACAGTGGCTAAGTTCCGCTCCTCTGAGGCCTACACTCAAAATCAGCCAAGAAGTGAGAAGACAAACATGACGGCTGGACATGCTATAGCAAACCGGAAAAAGGACACAAACCTGTTCCAGAGGAACTACGGGAAATGACCCGTCAGGGAAAGAAGTCATAGTGTAATCCTCAGTCCCACCCGCCCTGTCAGACAGGGTGGTCTGTTCAAGCTTGCGTTATTAAAAATAGGAATGGAGCAGAGACAGTACTGAACTTCCGTAAAGTCCCTTTAAGTTTCTGTCAATCAATAAAAAACAAATTGTACAATATTCTATGCACATATACAGAAATACAGATTTAGAAAATTGCAATACAAATATTTATTGATTTGTTTATTTTTTAATTCAACGATGACAATATGATTTGAAGAGTAAAAAGTCATGTTCAATTGACAATAACTAGTTATCACAAACCTTTGGACCCCACTGTGCATTAGTTATTTTTGGGCTTTGAAACTTGAAATTTGTGTTTCGAAAACTAATTATGGATGGATGGATGGATAGTTGGAAAAACAGATGAAAAAAATGTGATATATTTGATGTTTTATATGGCCAGGCAGATATATTTTTATGATTTATTACGCTAATACTTGACTCTGATGCTTTATATCTTCAATAAATCTGCCATCCTGCTGCTATCCAGCTCTAATTTTCATCATGATATAGACTTATGATCCATCAGAAGGAAAAACTGGAACCTTGTAGAGAGCCTTGTAACTGACAGAGGCTCTCTGACTCAGGTACAGCACTGGGTTCAACCTCCTGTGCCTACTGAGCTGATAACAGTTGATGTATTTAGCACTGGCTCAGTTCAGCAGGAACCGGAGTTAAGCCCCTTAAGACCAAGAGCGCTTTCGAAGACTCTGCGGCTTACAGAAAATGCAGTCATCTGTATGGCTCATACTCCTAAGAACCATTTTCATTATCTGGCAAGATCTAAAGACCATGGAGGAAGGCTGCTCCTGTAATTTGAGGTTTAAACAAATAATAGGAGCAGAGTTTTTCCAGATACATTTCCAACTGGATCATCTATTAAAGGAGAAATATAATAATCCAGCTTATTGACTACTAATATGTCAATCTTACTCAGCTCAAGCAAAGAACTCGATCAGGTTTCACTTCCACAAGGGAATGAGGATCATGAACTATAAGACAAAGAACAGAGATAATAAAAGAACATTTTAAACTGTAATTTGCCTCTTTTTGTTGTTGTTCGTTAATTATTTTTTGTATTAATATATGCAAAAGGTGCCAAATAAGAAAAAAACAATCTTCTTCTAAATTAGTCTGGGTGTTGCAGAAAGGCTCTAAAGTTTCATAACAGGTCAACTGATGAGACATGAAGAGGGACATTCAGGTTTATAGAGCACACAGATTCTTCGCAGCTGTGGAGCCTCCACAGTTACATAATAAGCGTTTCAGCTGCTCGCGTGTGACGAGATCATCTTCTCTTCATCCCCTCACTCTCAGAGAGAGAGCAGCGACAGATGGCTCTTTGTTAGAGATATATGGTTTGTGAGCTTAAGGGAAACTTTCTGTCAGAAAGAGGTAAAAGGCTGTCACAACTATCTGTTGCTGAAGCCTGAAATGTAAATTTATTTGTTGCTTTTTCCCTGCTCTAAGCATCTTACCAGCCTGAAGTCAATTAACCAGCTGTCGAGGGGTTGCTGTACACAGTGCGCCGTGTTACTGGATGAAATTGGATTCAGATAAACAACACTAGAGCAGGACCAAGAGTTGCCAGATCTATCAGAAGGTAGGTATTCACACTGCAAAGCTGTACTTGTTACAAAATCAAGTAAAACAGTATATCAAGCAAATAGGCATGCTATTAATGAAACCAAAAAAGGTTTTGTTTCATTAGAAGAATATTCTAAGAAAGCTAAGACTTAAAACTGAACCTCTAAAAAATGTCATAACGCTATAGGCCAAAACAGAAACTATTGGGCTTTTTGTTTTACAGAAATAAAAACTGTAGATGTTCTATTAGCCGTGAGATTATCTGGTTAGTAACAGGGCCCTGGTCAATAACTTAGAAAACAAAAACCAGAGGCCCTGTATAATTTAATAGCAATGACATGTAATTCTCATGCTGTAGACTAAATGATACAAAGAAATGAATCTGGACAGTTTCTAAACCAGGGGTCGCCAACATGGTGCCCGCGGGCACCAGGTCGCCCCCAAGGACCACATGAGTCGCCCGCAGGCCTGTTCTAAAAATAGCTCACCATAGCGCTACTTACCAGTGAGCTCTGAGCTGCATCTATTTTTCTTGCTATCCTTTTTTTAAATCACACCCACAAATTAACTCCTCCACTTCACATAATTTAACATAATAGGATAACCTAAAAAAAAAGCGAGCTGCACTGAATACAGCAGTGTTTTTCAACCAGTGTTCCGCGGCACAGTGCTGTGAGAGATCGTCAGGTGTGCCGCGGAAAATTATTCAATTTCACCTAATTTTTCAACAAAAAAAAAACATTTTGAGCGACTGCAAGCGTTAATGGTGCGCGTCTGTAGTGATGTTACGTCTGACACCGACGCTCCGAAGCCTGCTTCAAACTCGAACGGGCTTTGCAATGAACCACTGCTTCGGAGCTTGTATCATTACGTCACTAGTCACGTGAAAATGACGTTTGAGATAAACACACTGCTTCACTCCGGCAGTGAACCACCTGACTGCTCTGACAGCCCGATCAGTGTTGACGGGTTTCAAACCTGGCGGTTGTATTTCTTATAAAAGTGAAACCAAACCGTGGGTTGTAGTAGACGGTGTTTGCATTTGCGTTATTGTTGAGGAGAGTGGATTGAGTTCATTTCAGTGTTGTATATTCAAAGCAATATATCCTCATTTATATCAGCTTTCTAAACTGTTTTTGTGTACACCTGCATCTGTTCCATGCGAGAGAATGTTCTCTAAAGCTGGCGAAATAGTAAAAAAGAAAAAAACAAATCACCTTTCACCAAAGACTGGAGAAAATAATTTTTCTGAATAAAAACCATACCATTTCATGAACACTTTGTCTAAGTCTTCTGCATGTACCCAAAGCACACCCTCTATTTTTATTTAAATTATTAGTGGCTGGTAAAAATCTTGTAGAAGTGATCATTTGAAAATGTAAATACTTGCAGAGATTTAGAGAAATAAAGTGTTGCATATTGATAGGTTTCCTACCTTGTATAATCATTGTGAGAAATCATTAACATGATCAGTGTCTTAACATAGATGAATATCATTAATTATTAATAATGACATATAATTAAAGGTAAATTCAGCAAATTTGATATTTCGGAAGTGTGTATCAAACTGGTAGCCCTTTGCATTAATCGGTATCCAAGAAGTAGCCCTCAGTTTCAAAAAGGTTGGCGACCCCTGTTCTAAACTCTGTAAAATAAAATGAGGCAACTTGAATACTAAGCCTTCTTCAAACTACTACAACTTTCCTATAAAAAAAAAAATATATATATATATGTTTTTCAAGAAACAGCACAATATATATATATATATATATATATATATATATATATATATATATATATATATATATATATATATATATATATATATATACACACACACAAACTCACTTAAAGGATTATTAGGAACACCTGTTCAATTTCTCATTAATACAATTATCTAATCAACCAATCACATGGCAGTTTCTTCAATGCATTTAGGGGTTGGTCCTGGTCAAGACAATCTCCTGAACTCCAAACTGAATGTCACAATGGGAAAGAAAGATGATTTAAGCAATTTTGAGCATGGAATGGTTGTTGGTACCAGACGGGCCAGTCTGAGTTTAGGACCGAAGTATCTGTTCAGTTACTGGTATTTTCATTAGTGATGGCGAGATGAAGCCTCATGAAGCATTGAACCTTTTCAGCCAAATGGTTCACAAAAGGGTTCATTTCTCAAAGCCTCATTTGCTCACGAAACCATCTAGTGGCCAAAGAGTATAAAACAATCAGATACATTACAGATGTGCCTGATGTGGTGTGTGATACACTGTGTGTATATATATATATATATATATATATATATATATATATATATATATATATATATATATGTATGTTTATTTTCTTGTGATATATAATGATTGTATTAACATAACTTTGTAATAAATGTATTGTCTTGATGTATGGGACTATCAAATTTAAATTTGTTCATAGGCAGACAGGGCAAAATTATAATTGTGTAAAGTGTCTGGGTTTAACTGGGCAGAGGGCAGTGAATGTGCTTGTGTATCTTGGACTGTGATTTTTGGAAACAAGACAAATAATGAAGAGGATATACTTTAGGAGTTTTTATTCAAGAATATTATTATATCATATTATTATATCATATTATGTCATTATTATTAATATTATTAAACTATTTTAGGGCTAAGGCGATTTCTTTCTTTTATTGACACAACTTCTGCCTTTGAAAACACCCTTTCACAAGGTACAGATGAAGCCGAGGTACATAAATACTTGACCTCAAGCCTGTACAGATGTGGAAAAATAACTTTATGTCTCTCTCAGTACTGAAGTGGATCCTCCAATCGCCCAATATTTGTTTCGGCAAGATAATTTCAATGAAAAAAGAGAAATCAAAATTTTGCGGCAAGATACAAACCGCTTACTGAACCACTCAGGCGGAAGCGAGGCTTCATACGTCATCTCTGATGTCATTCGTCTAAACCGATACAAGCCTCGATACACGCTTCACTAAAAGCTTACAGGATTTCTCGACACACACTTCGAAGCCTCGGCACAGAGCATAACATCACTAATTTTCACGCACAACCATTTCTAGGGTTTACAAAGAATGGTGTGAAAAGGGAAAAATATCCAGTATGTGACAGTCCTGTGGACGAAAATGCCGTGTTGATGCTAGAGGCTGACTGATTCAAGCTGATAGAAGAGCAACTTTCACTGAAATAACTACTTGTTACAACCGAGGTATGCAGCAAAGCATTTGTGAAGCCACAAAACACACAGCCTTGAGGCGGATGGGCTACAACAGCAGACCCCACCGGGTACCACTCATCTCCACTACAAATAGAAAAAAGAAGCTACAATTTGCACAAGCTCACCACTGTGCAGGCTGGTGGTGGTGTTGTGATGGTGTGGGGAATGTTTTCTTGACACACTTTAGGCCCCTTAGTACCAATTGGGCATCGTTTAAATGCCACGGCCTACCTGACCATGTCCATCCCTTTATGACCACCATGTACCCATCCTCTGATGGCTACTTCCAACAGGATAATTCATCATGTCACAAAGCTTGAATCATTTCAAATTTGTTTCTTGAACATGACACTGAGTTAACTGTACAAAAATGGCCCCCACAGTCACCAGATCTCAACCTAATAGAGCATCTTTGGGATGTGGTGGAACGGGAGCTTCGTGTCCTGGATGTGCATCCCACAAATCTCCATCAACTGCAAGACGCTATCCTATCAATATGGGCCAACATTTCTAAAGAATGCTTTCAGCACCTTGTTGAATCAATGCCACGAAGAATTAAGGCAGTTCTGAAGGCGAAAGGGGGTCAAACACAATTTGTTTATTCTAAGGTTTATTGCTCACTGTATGATTATGAGCAAATAATAGCGTTGATGAATGTCCATAAAAGCTTTTGTGTTCTGCAGTGGGAAAAAATACTATACAATATAATAGGTTTGGAATGACATGAGGGTGAGTAAATAATGTACATTTTTATCTATGGGTGAATTGTTACTTTAAGTCATGATGACTGGTACCTACAGTTTACAGGTTTCAACAAGAAATAAAATGAAAACACATGGCGTCTCTCTGTTTTACCAATGAGTCAAAGCCTTCTAGAGAAGAATATGACTGCACAAACATACTTTTCAACTTTTATGTAGACCAAATTAAACAAACACTTAGCAAAATAATGTAATTTAATGAAATAACAATGAAAAGATGTATGTCAGCATGTAAATAAAAATGAATTTCCATTTTCTCCGTATTTCTCTCATGAGAGCAGATGGTTTACTTTTTTATTTATTTTTTCAAATCTCAGTGACATTCAGCTGCTACTAACATGTAGACATGTAAGCACATCAGAGCGGAAACATGATGAACAAGGACAGTATTGTGTCAAATCTGTCAGAATACCCTGAAACATTCTGTTGCAGTAGACTTTGCAAATCAAATTTATGAGAATCTATATTTTGTGATCTTTTGTAAGTCATTATCAACAATTCATTAAATGATGTTGATAATGATGTTGTTTTAAATTATGGGTTTTTGGTGGTGGGTGGTATATGTAATATATTTTGAGGACTCCATCCCACTCATACATCGAAGTCTTTCACTGCCTTACGGCACTAAAAAGTTGATAGAGAGAAGAACAAGAAGCCATGGTGCAGGTTGTATTTATGAGAATGTCTTTTGCATGGAATTTAACTAACTGAATTATGACTGCTATTGAATTAACTTTTGAATCAATGCACAATGTCGAGGCTCATTTGTTTTTACAATTCAATAAAGAGTGCTCTGCACAAAGAGTGCTCTGCACAAAGCTTAGTAAGGAGGGCTATAACAAATACTAAATCTTAGTCACTAAAATAGCATGGAGAAAGACAAGAAGTGAGAAGACAATGCAAGGATTCTGAATTTTATTCAGTCATCACTGATTTACAAACACATTGACATTTGGACTGATTAAATCAAATCAGATTTATAATATAAAATGTCTGGGAACAAAAAACAGCACTTATAGCAGAAGACTGAATCATATCACCAACCATGTAGAATTATGAATGCAAAAATTCACAAGACTCACTACCACACATTTATGACAAAGTAGGCAGTTCAAATAATTTGGTGACATTAAGGAAATGATTAGCTTGAACTTTCATTCGCCACCCACCAGTCATGTTTACGGAGTGTTTCTTTTGAATGCTTCAAACAACACTGTGACAAAAACTCTTTTCATCTGTCAGTGTGGTTCCCTTTTTTTTTTCAAAAACAAAACTGGAAAACAAATGTGGCCTTTCATGATTACAGAAAGGGACTAAGACGAGATTAAGATGCATTACATCATTCGATTCAGCCCAGCAGTTAAGGAGAGTTCTTCTCTGTATACATCTATGTTCATGAGCAGCCCTGGCTCAAGCCCCAGTGATTTTCACTGAACTCAGACTGATGAGTGGGTGGAGGAGACGGCAATGTCATCTCATGAACAATGTTTGATTTGACAAAACTCAGACGGATAACTACCATACACACAACAAAAGGTAGCCTCCCGCTAAGCTTCCACCAGTGAACCATTTTGTAAAACAAATGACTTCACATTACAGATATACGTTACAATTAAATAAAACATCATTACTTAAACTAGAGAATATATATATATATATACACATATATATAATGTAAGTATGTGTGGTTGTGTAAGCAATAAGGTACAAGAGGCTGTACTCTTTTGTGAATTAGTCAGGCTGAAGAGCTTTGTTGGCACGAAGCAAAGTGGAGTGCCTGCAACCCTTTCAGCCATGACTTATTTACAATACAGTACTAGCCTCTTGTTCCTTACTGCTTTTATGAAACAGTTACCACACAATACAAATATTAAAGCAAAAAATATATAATTTTCATAAAGTAAAATCACTAAAAGCTTTCTGCTGTAAAAACTCCCTGACCGTGAACAACAACAGAGGTTACATTACTACAAAGACTGTCTTTATGAGTGAGTCACTCAGTAACAAAGACTTTTACACTAAAAGGACTTAAAATTATTGTGAACATGAAACAAGACACAACTAACAAATCTTTTGACTGGCACTGTCATTAGCTGTGTCCAAATTCGAAGGACGCTCTCCGACGTGGCTTTTCCAGGATGCACCAAGACTTGTTAAAGTGGACGAATTGTTAAATTGTGATTGCGTCACGTGACAAAGACTGTCCCAATTCAAAGACTCCTGTGAAATGAATGATGCAACAGATGGATCCTGCACATCCTTGCCTTATGATGACAATTATTTTTGAGAAATTGCCAGATTACACTTTTAAATGTAAGCATTGGGTTTCAGTTTACTCAAATAATCGAATGTATTAATATAAAATAAAAATATACAATAAAGGTTCAAATGTTGACATATGTTACCAACAGGCGGTTTTAAATACAGTAATACCTTAGGATCTGAGCAAAATCCGTTCTAGGACAGAGCTCGTAACTCGAATTGCTCGTATCTCAAATAATTTTTCCCCATAAGAAATAACAGGAAAATAATTAATCTGTTCCGGCCCTCTAAAAAATGTCCTTACTAGTGCTAATAACAATGCTAGGAAAGGATGAAGCATGAAGGAAAATGCTAAATGTGAATAAAACACAGCTATTGACCAATCAGAATCAATGACTGGAGCTAACATTTTTATAAGCATATATAAGTTATACTATTTATTGAAATGCCAATAGTTTTTAAATGTCATTGACAAATTGGTATAAAGTAACTTTAAATAAAAATTACGATTTTGTAATTCTTAACCCCACAGTATCTTTAGTTCTGTATTACAAATATTCATATTATCACAGAAGTACAGGGATAAAAGTTTATAGTTCAGATATAAATACTGATGTACTGTATTCAGAAGCAATCAAAATAGAGCAAATCACTTTTTGAAAGTATCTTGACATTTCAAATAATGATTGTTATCTTATAATAATGATAGTTGCAGTTAAAAATATATTCATCATTGAATCATTCATTCAAGAGTTTTGTTCAAGTATTTATGAGTGATTCATTCATTCATTCAAACCATTTTTTAATTCATTCATCCAAATTAATTAAACATTTTAAATAGACAGCAGACATTTTGTCAAAACCTCTAATAAATTACATGTTATTTTGTTTCACTGTCTTTTCAGAATAGTAAAATCAGAATCTCTGTTTGAAGCAAAAACTTGATCCAGAATTGTGCAGCTCGAAACAGAACTATTCCTAAATAGAGAATAAAACTATTGCTGACTTGTTCCCACCTCCATTCAGTTCCATTATCAACTTCATGCTTATTATACAATCAAATATCTAATTTTTTTTATGTTTTTTGTGATGACACCTAGACTTCTGAATAAGCAACAGAAATCAGAGACACTATAATGAAAACCATGCACATCCCAAGTGTGTCAGTGTACATTTGACATTATTGTGTGTGAGAGGGGAGGATAATTATCCTGAATGCATGCATTCTGTGGTGAAGGAGGGTGGGACGGCTCGAATGTTGCCTTGTAATCAGGCGGTAAGTCTACGTTTTAAGTTACCTCATTGTCATCTCAAAATAGGCAAGCGGAGCGGATGGGCAATAGCAGAGGTGGAACCTCAAATAACAAGATGCTGTTTTTTTGAGCTTGATGAAGTTTTTCCAAGCTCAGAGCATGCCTGTTATTTTCCTCTGATTTATGAATCATGAAAAGCCATCATGTGAACACTGCAGAAGATATACATTTAGTGAACAGTTCAGATATGCAGTGGGGTCCAAACGTCTTAAAACTGTATTAAGGAGGGGGTAAAAAATTTGTTTCTAGGCCACTAATCAAACGGAGAAGGTGACCGTGTGAACATTAAAACAATAGATGTTCTTTGGATCATTCTCAACTTTTTGTTTTGTACAATGCAGCTTAATTGTTGCTGTCATAAAAACAAATGGGGACCCAAACAACTTCTGACTTTTGGAGCCAGACATCTCTTAAAGAGAGAAGGAACATAGATGTTTCCTTTTTATTTATTGGTAAGATTTCGAGAAATATTTAGTATAAGCACTGAAATAACTTCAAAGACATTTTCCTTGCTGATTATGGAGATCCATCAGTCTGTGTTAGTAATTTATGCATTCGTTTATTTAGTTTTCATGAGCGTATGTTCTCTTTTCATCAATGTTCACATGCAATCACCACAGGGGCCCTCAAATCCTTATCCCGTGCCACCGTCTTAATGTAATATGAGCAGCATATGGTCCTGTAACCACCCACCCCACAAATGGAAATTCGAAGCAAGATTTATGTTGGCAACTGCGATAAAACATCTCTTCGAATTCATTCACCGATTCCACGATAGTTATGCTATATTGCCATTATTAAATCAATGCCCTAACCCCACATCTTCAAAAGTCTGTTCTATCTTTAGTATTTTTATTGCAGTCACAGCCTTTACTTGCAAATGTTCAAAAACTTTCATCTGTTTCTCATCTGTGAGCAAATGGTTCTTCTGTGAACGCAAGCTAGTTTTCACGATGTTCTGGTAATGTCTGCAAAGTATATGTTGTTTTTCTCTCATAAATGTGCTTCCAGTGACAGACTTTGCACATAAGTAGAGCAATTATGAAATAGGAGCTACAATTCAAAAGACCTCTTTCATATTGAGGAAATTTTGTAGTGTAATGTAAGGAAAATTAACTTACAAACTAATCTTGATCAACAGCATCTGTAGCATGATGTTGATTACCACTAACATAATATTGATAGCCACTAATTTAGTTTATGTTTTTTCTGTTAAAACTTTGTATTTGAGCTGTAAAATGATTTCAATATTTTTTTCAGTTGTTTATGGGGTTGTAAAAGTTGTAACTTAACACAGAAAAAGGTTAATAAAAAGATTTTGATCCACCCATATTTAATAAAACTTGCAGCTACACTATTAAAACAATAAGCATTTTAACCTTTATGGATTGGCCCCATTATCCTCTATTTTAGTACCTCGGTAACCCTTACATTTGCTTTTTTTGTGTGGGAATTAGTCAAGTCACCTTTATTTAAATAGCACTTTTTACAATAGAGATTGTTTCAAAGCAGCTTTACAGAGATAACAGGAAAATAATGCAACAAAGTTTGTTTTGGCTGTACAACAGCTCTAGAAGAGCAGGACAATCAATAATAATGATGAATATTAAGTGTTAAGTGTCTCACCAAAGCAAGCCAGAGGCGACAGTGGAAAGGAACCCAAACTTCAGCAGGTAACAGAATGGAGAAAAATATATATAAAAAAATTACCTTATTCATTTGAGCATTAATTTTAGCTTTGTTATAACATACACAACATTACAACAAACATTCAACAACTTTATGAGATTTCATGAAATGTCTATAAAAAACTGATCAGAAGTCAATTAGACTTTTAGTACTCAAAGTAATCTGTTCACATATCAATCAAGCTGTTGCTGAACTTGAAACACGCATTATAAAATGGGTTGTGAGCTCCAGCCACTGGGAACCACCATTCTGTCTAGAAGCATGATGGAGCTGTCATTCACGATATGATGTAAAAAATTAATAATAACAACAATAATAATAATATTGAAAAATATAAATAATGTCTGCTATGATATAAAAACGGCACTCAGTGTTGTGAGGTTCACTACGTCTGCAGTGTAAAATACATTTTTCTTATGATATTAAGATATCAGATTTCAGTAGCTTGACGACTGCCTAATGAAAAGATCATTTTTCTTTGTAATAGTAACCTTGATGTTTTATGCAGCAAAATACACTTTATGATAAAGATACCTGTTACACTATCACATTTGACTGGAAATGTGCTTTTCCAATCCCCTATAGGAGGGGGAGGCCAGAATCATTTCTACTTCAGTTTCTACTTCATCGATTTTAATGTGGCAAAAACCTTTTGCCAAGTACAGTTCTTAAATGTTAAAATCTGCCAAGTCCTCCATGCATTTTGCTTTTATTTTAATTGTTAACAATGCTTTAATTTTTTGAAATATAAAATGTGCATAAAAAAATGCTTGCAGCTTTTGTGCACAGTTGTAAATACTACAATTTTGCTTGTTTTGAGCAGGTGTGTGCTGCTTTTTATGTAAATTGAGATATATGCTGATGTGATTTCCCAAAACATACACAAAACTAATCATAGCCTTTTCTTTTTCTTTTAAATGCTAAGCCAAGAACAGAGACAGGGCTATCGGTGTGGAACAAAACAGAAGAACAACATACCCGAAGGCTTATTTATCGCAGCAGATGGGATGTGCATGGAAATAAAAAGTCAAAATTAAGGGAACAATATATATACTGTATATAAAATGGGGACAAATTTTGAATTGAAGGAAATTACCGTAGTACGAATTAGTATGGAAGGGAACAGCTTAGCAGAGGATACGTGCAAGGACAAGTACGGTCATGTCACTAGATGAAAACTATTATAATGATGTGAAATCTATATGAAAGAACAACCTGATTTCTTCCGGCTTGGGATTATGTGAAAATGTATGGTCAGGCTTTTATTTGCGCTACATAAAACTTTAACATGAGCGGTCTTGAAATGGTGATCACAGGAATATGGGAAGCCTCACTGAATCACTTGGTTTGCAATGTTTGCAATGATCTCATCTGGGATGGGTAACACCTGAATACAATATGTAAATCAAAGAGGTACAGATCCTCATTCTTTTGCGTCTGGTTAGAACATCTTCCCTCCCAGTCTGGGAATTTTCAGAAAAGGGTATACAGCAATAGCACGAGGTGGTTGTCGTTTCTCAATCCGTACCTGAAAAACAATTGGTGTGCGTATTGGTATTGCAATGACTGAAACTGCTGCCACTTCCTGTCATTTTTACGACAACTACGTCACTTTCAGGATTTTTACTGCAATAAATGACGTCACATGGTAGATAATGACAGATGTGATAAGAATTCGTTGTTCTATAATCAGCTTTTTTAAAATAATTTTTTCAAGTACAAGGCAAATATAAGGCATTGTAATACAAATTCAGAGTAAATAAAACAAAGAGTAAAATGAAAAATTAACATGGATATAAGGAAAATAAAAGCAAAGGAACTATGTAATCTTAGGGCAGTTACAAGAATTTGAAAAACGTATACATTTTTATTATTTTTATAAGCTTTTGTTTTGGGATTTCATGTTTGAAAGCATTTCAAAATATATTGCGATGTCGTTGTTTTAAAAGGAAATATATGAGGATGTTTTTTAAGTTATTTTTGTCTTATGACTATAAAACCTTGCCAAAATAATTAAAAGATTAATAACATAACGTATGTAAACATAACTTGTTTTATGTCAAATGTAATAGGGTTCAAAATTACGATCTGTTTAGTTTTCTTGTCATGTCTATTATAAAGTAAGTCCAAAAAGAAACAGAAAAAGGGCAATAAAAAAATAAATGTTCAGTATATTCAAATGACATGTTACAAAAATTACATTAATCACCAACAGTATAATATATTTACTAATGGTTACATTTACAGGATAATTTTGTACTTTATTAGAAATAACATTTGTATGGTTATGTCCAAATGCTGTGCCAAGAGATACAGTGACGTTTAAGCTATTTTGATTTACATGGAGTGGATCCAACATTAAAGGAATTTCTTATCAAATTGTTATTAAAATGTTTATCAAAAAAGTCAATTTACAAAAGGTTTTATGAATAAATAATTACCTTAATCTTGTGTTTCTTAAATGCAGACATTTGTTAAAGTATACTGAAATAAGTAAAACATATCTATGGAAAATTAAATATTAAATGTAAGCTAATACACAACATCTTATATACACCACTGTATTTCCCAAATGGTGTATAGCAAATATAAACTATTTAGTTTAATTTGATTCTCATTTTTTATCTTATTTAATCAACTTAATTTATGCCATATATTAACCTTGATATATTTGAGCAAAAAGTAATATTTCCGGTACGGATCGGGTAGTGTCAAACAACAACTGCCATTAATTGTTTCAACATAATTCAGACAGGAAGTAGATGCATTTTCACATATGCGCATTTCAAATGTCCAGCTCCAGGTCACTTTCTTTTACAGGCAAAATATATTTTTGTTTAGCTCAAGAGTCCCTCTAGTGCTATTTATTGGTATTGAACAAAAACAAATGCAATAACTGTGAACTGACTTTCAGTCAGTTATCTATTTCAATTATCTATTCATTATTTATCTGTGGATGAACAAATACACACAAATATAAAGAAATATAAAATACAAATATAAAGAAATAGAAAAATGCATGTTTTCAATTTTATTATATACTGTATATATATATATTATATATAAATTTAACAGATTCATTTAAGAGGGCATCTTTCTTATTAAATCTGAATAATATTCAGTAACTATCTGTCCTAATTTAACAGTTAAAGGCAGAAATGCATTCATTTTACATGCCCTCTCCAATCAGTATTACATGTAGTACACAGTGCAATTTTCTAGTCTTCTTTCTAGTTTTCTAGTAAACATGGACATTAATATCTACCAAATATATATATTGAAACAACTATTAAAGCAAAAACCACACATTCAACGATGTTAAAGAAGTTATATCAATGGTGTTCTATAGTTCTATGCATAAAACACTGAAGACCTATGATCTACTTTAAACCAGTATCCCTCTAAAAGTTTTAATAAAAAGCACCTTTTCAAAGTAAAGCCAAAGTCAAAAAAAGTAAATAGAGCAAAAATATGCAATAACTGTTTTCCTTCATCTTCTAAAGGAATTTACCACTTTTATATAAGCCATGGCTTAATAGATGATCACGATTTCAAAAGGACTACCAAATGAATATGAAAAATTGGTGGTACAATAATAGAAAATTTTGTTTGATAGTTCGTGACATTTTCTTTTCTCATATATATACTATATATATACCTACATATGCGAAAAGAAAATGCCTTTTTTTCTTTTCACCTTGAAAAGAAATGTCACATTTTCTTTACTCACATATCAATATGAAAAGAAAATGTCACATTTTCTGTTATTATACCATCGAATGTGTATATCTATACACATACCATACATATGATTAATGTGTCAATCTCATAAAGCCTTTACTGGCACTGATTGTGTTTGTTCATACACTTTTAGTGTAAGTTTTAGCTACAAACAGTTAAACAACGATTATATAAAAGTATCAAGTATAACACCAAAAAATGTGAACACATCAAGACTTCAATGTGAGATAATGGTGGTAGAATCACTCACTGTGGCTCAGCAATAAACTCTGACAAGACAACTCTGTTTTCCATCCAATCACAACCTGTAAGCAATAAAAAAAAGTTTACACTGTGCTATGTTTTTCAACCTCAAAATGTCATTTATTTTAATAACTCAAATCATGTCTAAACTGTGATTTAAAGTATATAAAAAGCACTTGCTTTTAAAGGTGTGCTTTTATTGTGGTAGTGACCTGGTTTGGAAAAGGCAAACATTACTAAAGCCACTGTAGAAATGGCACATTATTGTACAACATACTATTAAAAAGAACTATTTACTATTCACATGTCTACATAAACGTACTTTGTGTAATTTACACAACGTGTGTGTGTGTGTGTGATAACTTTTTAATGAGGGAAATTTTTAACAGCTTCTTAACAATAATTTAGATAGTTAAAGAAACGCTTTGCACTGTTTAACACGGTATCAGTAGTCGGTTTGTCTGATTTATTATTTTGTATTAATTCAAGGATTTTCCAAAGTGACGTCTATGTATTTTTATTACTTACTCGACACCATTTTGGATGTCAACGTCTGATTTCCACGAGTTTGCAAGTAAATTCTGTTCTGCGGTCAATTTGATGTTCGTGCCAGACTTCTCTACTAATATTGGTGCACTGAAATGCCAGTAATTGTAAACTGCGCTCTGATTGGTCCAAATGAAGCACCACCTACTTAAATAATCCAATAACTTCCGCTGACGAATTTTGAATGCAGGGCGGTTAATATTGGTTTACTACGCGTAAGGGTAAAGTAACAGGAAATACTCATTTTAAACTCTGAGATTTAGAAACTTCGGAAAACAAATTTAAACAACAAACCATATCTTGAGATGGATCCAGCATTGGTGAAACTACTTATTGGGCTCGCTGTCAATATAAGTCGTAGTGATGGTAAGATGATTGTTTGCTAGCTGCTAATGTTACGTGCACGAACTACATTATCAAATCAGTTGATATCAAACCAAGTAAAATCTGATTAAAGTGACTATAGTGCTTAGAATTCCAACATGTAGTAGTGATTGCTACGGGAGGTTTCAAAGTTTAGAAAATTGCTCCGATCAACACTAAAAGAAAGCTAAAGCAATCTGTTGTAAATAATGAAATAAAATAAATATTGTCATGTACTAGGATTGCTTCAGAAACACACACATCCTAGATTTTTTTTATTTATTATTATTAAGGATAATTCACTCTCACCACAAGTTCGTGTGTCTACTGTACATGTTTTTACTCCTGTTGTTAAATCTCATTTTATTCCAAACTTTAACCTAAATTATTTAATATCCTTTTGTTAAATAAACGGAGTTATGATCAATGACATTCCCTGTCAAAATGTATAGAAAAAAATGGAAAGCCAGTCATAAACTTTCTCAAAGTTCAAACAAGAGAATGCTGTTTGTTCATTCATTGCACTGTTTCCCATCAATGCAGGGAGAATACACAGCGCCACTGTGAAAACGGTCGATGTCGCTAAAGGCATGGTCAGTGTGGAATGGACTGAGGAAGGCATGACTATTAAAGGAAAAGAGGTTGGTACTTAGTTTGTCATAACATACATTTTTCGTGTGTGTGTGTGTGTGTGTGTCTCACTGCATAGAGCAGTTGGTATGTTGACTACAGATGTTGTTGGTGTTTGAACAGCCAATGCTCTAGGATGTCTTGGTTAATTAGACTATTTAATCAATTGTACTCTAGGTTGGCATGGATGAGCTTGAGAATCTCAATTCTGATCTCTTTCAACACATTCAACCATATCGTCAAGAGGAACCATGTCCCACCCTGGGCCCTGTTGCTGCCAAAAAGACAAAAATGGCAAAAGTGAGTTCTGTATTCTTATCCTTAAATTCTATACATATGTGTTTTTGCAACGGACTAAAGTTGAAGGGAAAAGTGAAAGTCCAGTGTATTGTAGCAATAGGGGCTTTAATTGCATTATCGAGTGCATGCACACTAGCCGATAGCTTTAACACAGCAGGTTAAGACACAACAGAACTCACTATAATATGTAGAGCTTGTTGTTTTAGAGTGGACAAAGCACCATTTTATTTGTTCTTTCTTAAAGTATTCCCAAACTGATGATCGCGGTCTGGCTTTGTGATAGGTTCATGCTCGTGAGCAGAAGCTGCCATTATTGTAAATGATTGCAAGTGATGTGACTCGTTGCTACAGCTCTAGACAACATGTTGTAAATTTACTTTAAAAAATAAACATTAACTGTGTTTTAAATAACTATTGATTCTAAACTAATAAGAGGTGAATTTATTTAAATCTGATTTCACTGTTCTATGCGCAATTGACAGCTTAGTCATTTACATAGTTGTTATTATGCATGTTTCAGAACTTCAGAGCATCAGAGCTTCCTTCAAGGTCATCAAAAATACCTACTTCAGAACGTAAGTTATATAATTCGCTGTTTACTCCAATGCATACTTGTACTCCTGACTTGCAACAGTGTAACCTTATGGTGTGTTTCCTATTTGAAGCTGCTCCTCAGGATTGTCCATCTGAAGAGTCAGGTTTGCATGAAGTGCATGCTTTCTTCATGCCCTCCAATCACACTCACTCAAGGCTGAATTGAAATCTTCTCACTAGACTTAATCTGGGTGTCTCTTCCCACTGTCTATGTGATCTTTTCTACAAATTATCATCAAAAAATATGACTGGCTATAAATTCCTGTCTCTCAGTCCACAAAAGGTCACATATGGCAGAGATGGTTATTAGTTCTAGCTGGAATCAAAGCACTGGATGATGGCTTCTCACTTTTCAGTTTCATAAAGCAATGACTGTTCTTTTAACCATTTTAGAAGGTGCATTCTGTTCTGTCTGCATAGTCATACAATGAGAGTGAAAGGATGATACTGTGGTCCAATTTTATTGCTGATAAAAACAGACGGTTTTAAAGGTTGTGGTATTGTCCATAGAATCACCTTTGGATTTAGTAGCAGTTTTCACAATTCTACTTTGGAAATCCTTTATTACCCTGATGTGGCTAAACATGGATCATAGATTCAGTTACACTGAATTGCAGAGAGCTCATAAAACAATATTTTTTTTTTTGCCCCTTTTAGCCTCTAGAAGGATGACAACACGTCAGACCTGCTTGTTCCGACAGTCTGCCTTTACACCTGCGGTCTTGGCATCAGCTGCAGAATTTCTCTCTCAGGATCTTCCCACATCTACGATCCCTAAACCTTCAGGTCTGTCTTTACATCAACCTGGTCTTAAGATATGGAGTCAAGAAACGGGTTGTTGAATTGGCATGAACTGATACTTACAGGTAACTAGGGCTGCAACAACTAATCGATAATGACTATTTTCATTAATCGATTAGTCATGTCTACCTACCATGCACGAAAAACTTATTCTCCAGTTGTCAAATTACAGCTCTAAAGAATGCATTTATTTGGACTAAAACTAGTGGTAGGAAACTTAGTGAGCTGTTGCGGGATAGGTGCATGATACAAGCTGCCAAAAGCATGTCGTCTTTATTTTAAGCTTCAAGCGAATTCATAAGCGTAGTGTTTGCATGGCGCAAACATGCGTGTCTAACGGCATTAGAGAGGGAGTCCATCAATACTCGGTGCAAAAATATACAGTTAGTAGAAATGTTGTTGGATGTAAAATTTAAGTTTAAAAGTAAACATGTTTCAGGAATTTTATGCCAGTGGTACCTAAAGGGATAATGGCGTGTAAATGTTAGTCGTTTCTTGTATATACAGATCTGAATAATCGACAAAGTAATTGTTAGTTACAGCACTACTGGTTATCGTTGTGAGGTGAATGGACCATCATAGCCATATAGCTTATGCTGTCATCTTGGAGACTCTATATTATGACTTAATAATATTTCTTTTTCACCATCTGGATTGACAGGCTACCAGAGGAGACTTGTTTCAAAGCCAGCTTCTCCTCTGTTACCCACTATTGAGGCTATATGTGAAAGTGAGGCTTCCAAATGTGCTCCCATGGGTCCACCAAGTATGTGCGGTTTTGAGTTTGTCACGCATGCTATGACATCATGGATGTCGTGGGTATTAACATTTACAGCACGTTTTTAACTGATCTTCTAGGCCATCGCATGTCTCAAGTCTCGGAAATCAACAAGGTGGCAAACAAACGGATGTCGCTAGCTAAACATCCTGAAGAACAAAAGAGAGGAAAGGTACCGCATTTAATCCAGATATCATGCCTATACTTCTAAGGCCTTTTCAAACCAATTCTTTTCACAAACGTTTTTTTAAATAACCATTTATGAACTTTTACCCCCCTTTTTTATTTTATTATAACTACAGATTATTATAGTCACTTTTTCTCTGCATTGTTAATACTAGTATGAAAATGAGTTTGTCATAAAATATTATAATTTTTTTTTAGACTTTTATAATTTACTGCATCTATTTTTACTTGGTTTTTTTTTCTCACAGAATTGAAGTAGAAATATGCAAACATTTATTCAGTTTACTCATTCATGATTTTGTTTCTAGGTTGCTGATACAAGTCGCCCTAATACAAAGTTTTACCAGATGATTGAAGAATACAGAAAGACCCTGGAGAAAGTACCCACTTCCTTGTCTGATGTTGTGAGTTAATGAGCATAATAATAATATTGTCATCTGTTTGTTCATATTTTAACATGAGGTGCTTTGTCTTGTTTGTTCTAGGTCAAGCCTCACCGAATATGTGTCTGCGTTCGCAAACGTCCACTGAATAGAAAAGGTAGGTTGTTGATATGACCTCTTCAATTGACTCGAGTTGGATTTTTTTTTTCTTAATAACTTTGTATTCAGAGTTGGCAAAGAAAGAGATCGATGTGGTCACAATCCCTGGTAATGGAGCCCTGCTGTTGCACGAGCCCAAGCAGAAAGTGGATCTGACCAAGTACCTGGAGAATCACACTTTCCATTTTGATTACTCGTTTGATGAAGACTCTACTAATGACTTGGTTTACAGGTAACCAAGTATTTTCAGTTTAATTTATTACTGTATTGTTCTGAATATAAGATGAATCTGATTAGAAGATGCCCAGCACCCTGTCCCCCCCCCCCCCCTTTTTTTTTTACTTAAAGTATGGCAAATTCTAGTAAAATATACCAACAATCACATTTTAAAATAATTGTTGGCATGCCATAACAATAACTTAACTGTTGTATAACCCATCTGAATTACACAATTGTCCATCTCATAGTGAAAATCAATTGTATTAACTATCGGAGAGACACTTGTAGATTTGAAATCTGTGTACCATCTTGCGTTTTAATATCCCGTACAGGGAAGTGAGGCGTGCAAATGTGAGTTGCTTTTTCTTTTTGAAGGTCTTTTTGCGCTCGTGATCTTAGTGTTTCTTGGCATACACATTTTATGTATTTGGGTCACCTATTGTTGCGGGTGTATTGACATATTAAAGTCTAGATACTGAATGGAAGACAAACCCATTTTTTTCCAGATGTATTTCTAAGAAAAAAATTATTTTATTCTGAACAATACTGTGTATATAATATAATTGATCTGTTTACATGACAGATGTTTATTCAAGAACTAAAACTTGTTTCACACAAATAATGGCAGAATTTACATTTCATGGGTGAACTGTTCCTAAGTAATGTTTAGTTTTACCATAAATGACAACTTGAACAGTGTTTAACCTATAAAATATTCAAATTGTTATGAATTGAACTTTTAGGTTCACTGCTAGACCTTTGGTTAAGACAGTTTTCGAAGGCGGTATGGCGACATGCTTTGCCTATGGCCAAACAGGAAGTGGAAAAACTCATGTAAGTTGTTTAATCCTTTAAAAATAAAATCCAGAACTCTTTCCATGTTGTTGATCTGAGGCATTCTTTACAGACTATGGGTGGAGACTTCTCTGGAAAGAGCCAAAACACATCTAAAGGGATTTATGCTCTGGCAGGTGATTGTAACTGTCAAACGTACTTTACATGGTGACTGTTAAACTTGTACATGTTCACTCTGGTATTAATCTGTCTGCATGCTCCACAGCACAGGATGTATTTACCCTCCTGATGCAAAAGCGTTATGCCGATATGGACCTTTGCCCATATGTCACCTTTTTTGAGATCTACAATGGCAAGGTTTGCTCACATTGTATTACACTCTTCCATAAAATTTCTGTGGTGTCTTGTCAAACAGGTGGCTTATAGTGTTAGTGATTTTTTTTTTTTTCTTTCATGTAATTATTATTGTAAATGAACCTCACATTTCCAAAAGATTAATGTATCTTTATGGTCAATTAAACAAGTATGGTATTTGATTTTATGCTGATTTGTACATTATGGTTGCAAGCATAAAGTACTTGTTCAGGCATGGTGATGAAATGTTTGTGCACTTCAGGTGTTTGACTTGCTGAATAAGAAAGTGAAGCTGCGCGTTTTGGAGGATGAGAAGCAGCAGGTTAATGTTGTTGGCCTGCAGGAAGTGCCCGTGTCATCTGTTGATGATGTCATCAAGCTGATTGAAAAAGGAAGTGCATGCAGGTAAATGTATATTTAACTTGAGTTTTAATTTGCCACCTTTTATGATGCTGCGTAAATCTCTGCTAATTGCACTCTGACTATTGCAAATCAAATGTTTTAGTGTTCCACAATACAGTTTCCAAGCAGCTTTACAGAAGTGTATATAATGTTAGGTCAATAATGCCTTAATGCGTCTACTAGTTTTAGGCCTGGGCGACATATTACAATGATGTGAGTAATCATCTGGATTTAGGTCTACCTACCTATCATAGGCAGACCACAGGCTTTGCGTTTATGCATTTCCCTGATTTTGGGTTAACATTTCTAAGTGTTAGGAAACCCAATTCCTGGTCACATGTAACACCATTGAGTCCAACTTCCATCAATTTAAGTTAATTGTTTGATTTATACCCGTTTTCGACGCTTCCCTTATTAATTCCAGCAAGGTTTTGACACTGTGGGGTTATTATGGTGGGAATATTATGTCAATGCAATGGATCTGTTTCAGTTAATTAGTTCAACAGTTACCCTGTATCTCACTCTATACCAGAACGTCTGGCCAAACGTTTGCCAATGCCAGCTCATCGCGTTCGCATGCGGTTTTGCAAGTAATCCTAAGGCGGCGGAATTTCCTCTATGGGAAATTCTCTCTGGTGGACCTTGCTGGGAACGAACGTGGCACTGATGTCAGCAGTAATGAACGGCACATCATAGTGGAGACTGCAGAGATTAACCGCAGCCTGCTGGCTTTGAAGGTACTTTATTATACGCATTTATAATTCATATATAATATTAGCAGTTTTGTGTACAAGATTATTTCACTATTGTTTTATTGATCAGATATGTTATTGTTCTCACAGTGGATTGGTCCCGTTTTGGTTTGTGGTCTAACCCAGAATAAAATTTCCATAGTACGTTAGCCATGTGTCTATGCAAGTTACATGGCTAAAAAACAATCATGCTTGAGCCCTAAAAACCCAGAGTTTGCTCAAACTAATCTCAAACGTTCCTGGGTAGCAATTGAAATCTAACAGGCTTCTGAGGATTATAGCTTTTGTTTGAGGCTCAGATTGCAGGAAAATAATTTCTAATTGCTTCACTGTTCCTTCAAACAAAAGTAATGGGGCAATAACATAATTTTAAGGCAGTAACTTTTTGGCTTGTCTTACCTGACTCCTCAGGAATGTATCCGGTCACTGGGTCAAAACAGTGAGCACATCCCATTCAGGATGAGCAAACTGACCCAGGTGCTTCGAGACTCCTTCATTGGAGAAAATTCAAGGACCTGTATGGTAAGATTGTTCATTTTAGCATGCCATTTAATGCTGTATTTTATTGTAACCCATAATCTCCTTTTTTCTATTTTTGCCTGTTTTAGATTGCAATGATATCACCTACCATGGGATCTTGTGAATACACTATGAATACACTACGTTATGCAAACAGGTGCTCTTAAAAAATATATTTATGATCATGTATTTGAATTTGTTGCTTCTGATTGACTGAGGCCCTCTGGTGGTGGAATTTTAGGTATTACAATCAGTTTTGTTTCTGGCAGGGTAAAAGAATTGAATGGCATGTCCAAGGGAGCTGCAGTGGACAATTGTACACACCTGGAACTTTCTGTGGAGGGAAACTCCTCAGAGGAGGTGAGTGAATCAGGCCGTGCATATAATACAACTCTTTTCCTGTCACTGACAAATGTCCAGCTTTTTGTGTTTTCACGGTGCTATTTTAAGGGATGCTATTACACAACTTCTGGAAGATGATATCCATATGTAAAATAACGCAAATCGCCAACATTAAACTGCGTTTAAAAAAACTGCCTAATGTTACTAAATGGAATGTCTACCCAGGATGAGCTACAGGGATTTCGGTTTCTTGCTCCATAATTTTATTTATAAAACTTGTCCACATTCAAGTGTTGATAAAAGAGAGAATGCATGACCCTAGAATAAAACGCTTTTTATGTGTTTGATAATTACATGGTCAATAAGATAATGTATGCATGGATGAATCATTCACAATAAGAAATCAGATCAGAAAGATGCATTTAGAATTGCATGTCTTCCCCCCCCTCTTTTTCAGGAGACTGTTGTCCCAGCATTTGAGGCTATATCACAAGTGTCTGAGCTGGAGGAGAAGTTTTATGAAGAATTAATGGTTTGTAGCTTTCTGGCTCTCCTGGTGCGTGTTGTGGTAAAACCTGTTCCGAGTGGGCTTTGTTTTAAACTTCATCACTTGAAAAGTTGCAAAACTCCCCATAGCAATGAGATTATAAAAAGTTCCTTTGCTATTTGTTTACCCCTGAATGCATTGTCATTCAACTTCTCCAAGACCTTTTGAGTCATTTCTGTTTCTCAATCCTTTTCCAGGGGTGCAGTGAGGTTGCCAAATCCATGGAATATCCCTCGTTTGATATTGTTGCAAATTTACCAAAGTTTGACGCATTCATGAAGAAGCTGCAAGGTATTTCATACGAATCCAAACAGAGAAATACACTAACATTCAAAAGTTTGAGGTCGGTAAGGTGTTAAAGGTATTTGGGAAAAAGTCTTTTTAACCAGGCTGTATTTATTCTTGCATAGTGTAATGTTCCAACTGTCTTATTTAATATTATTTATTCTTGTGACGGCAGATCCTCCTTTTTAACAGCCATTATTCCAGTCTTCAATATCATATGATCTTTCAGAAATTATGCTGATTTGGTGCTCAAGAAATATTTATTGACCATACAAAATCATTTTTTTTGACGTGCATATAATGTTTTATGGAATTTAATTTGCTATGAGCATTCTGCATCAGCACACAGGATATCTAACGGCCATGCTTACAACATTGAAATTGTTTTTCTTGTAGAGTCTTACCAGGCTTTGAGATCAGCTATTGACGCAGAACAGATGACCAGTGTGTGACCAAACTAATCTAAGATGAGATTTGGCTGTGAGGAACTGCAAAGAAACCTCTTAGAAAAGAAACAATGTTTTTTATTTGTGTCTGTGTGTACATTTTAATTGTCTTGTGTACTGAATAAAGGTTCGCTCATCTTGAATCTTTAGTAAATTATATTTTGAATGCTGCAACTTGGTTTTTCAACACTATCTTCACAACTCGTCATATGGACATACAGAAGGATTCTAATTCTCTTCACATCACCTTGAAATTGCTGCTTTTTTTTTTACTTTCCTCTGATTGGCATGAGTAATGAGATCCTCACCATGCCCAGCCTTGACCCTCAAACCACCACTATATATACAAGCCACAAACAGTGTATACACTTGCTCTGCGAGCACAAGCTGACACATGACAAATCAAAGGCCTAATAAACAGCTCACACAGAACAGTTTACCTCAACGGCTGAAAATAAACACAATCGACCTGTTAGTGGGTGGCCCTTACATCTACGTGTGAGGCCTTGAAGCCAAACTGCTTCCTCTGAGCTCTTTGGGTGGCATTTCCCACCCCCTCCCAAACTATTTACCCCCTATACTCTGTAAATGCCTGTAGTTGTACATGTATTGAACCAAAATGCTAAATACAAAATGTATCTTGTTCTAGCACTACATTTGATGTTGATGTTCTTCTTTTACAAGACAGTTTAATGCTTAATGATTGTTATTCTCAATCTATTTATCAGAGTATAATTGCTGTCCAGCTTTCTTTGGTTATGTATGAAATGTTGAAAATAATAGTTCTGAATGTGTACGTTAACATGTCAACCATAGTGATGTTGTGGTGAACTGATTAGGTTGTTGGAATTTTTTATGGAATAAATCTGTTTAAAGCTTTTTAGTCTAGTTTAATATTACATTTATGCATTTAGCTGACGCTTTTATCCAAAGTGACTGCATTCAAGAAACTCATTGACATTCTAATCAATTCTTGCTTTCCTTGGGAATCAAACCCATGACTTTGTTGCAAACACCAATGCTCTACTAGTTGAGCTACAGGAAAGTCACATATCCGCTTTTGCATGATTAGAGAATTGGACGTTCACCTCAGGAAAAACTGCTTCAGACCTCGATTATAACAGAATACTGCACTGGTTTTAATAGACTGAAATGGTTTTATTCATCATGAGTCCTTGGGATGTACAGTAACTAGCCAGCTTTGCTTCTGAAACAAAATAACCTTCTTAGAATAGCAAAAAAATGACCACTGGCTTGTTACAAACATGGTTCCTTCAGTTTGGTTATCCACCATGCATTTTAAAGGAGACCGGAGAGCTGAAGGAGCTTTTGCTGGGATTTTTGATTTGGAAATGTGTTTCATGTATCTGTTGGCCCTGAGTCTGTTTGACTCTGCTCTCTGAATTCCAGCTGTCCACATGAATATTTTCTCAGTGTGAAGAAAATTGGCAGTGGCCAATGCTCAGTTCCCATCACCTCCACAGACTAAATAAACAGACAAACCACCCAGCGAGCCCATCGGAGGAGCATGCAGAACAACCTCTGTTTTTCTTTTCCTCCTGACCCCTTTCTTTCTTCTCTGTCATTCTGTGGCTCTGGATTGTCTGTGAATGGATCTGGATGGGGAAAGTGTCCATCAACACCAGGCCTGTGGCAGGGCTGCCTAAATGTGTTATGGTGTTTGGAGATGAGCCTGTCTATAAACACATGGAAATATTTTTATTATTTGTGAAATAGGCCATGTGTTGTTGTTTTTTTTACTTGAAAAACACATAAAGGCTATCACATTATGTATATAAAATATAAAGTCTCATTTACTCACTTTACTTTAAAAGATATTTGATATTAAAGAAAGAAAGAAACTCCATATGAATCTTGTGCAAAATCACAATATAAGAACAACCAAATACGAAAAACTTAATGTCTTAATTTGGTTCATTACAAATAACTGGTTCAAAATAACGATTTGTTCACGGCTTAATTTTCAATCTGACTGTCCCTCACAAATATATATCATTTGGCTTGAAAATATGGCACAACGAATCATACTTTAATGGTTTCTTTGTGGGTTTATTTTGTCATTTTTGCTGCTTGACACATATGTTTAGAAACAATCTGGATGAAAATTCTTCAAAACCTTTTTTTTATTGTTGAACAGGAAAAATAAATGGGTTTGGAACAACATGAGGGTGAGCCATTTCATCAACCAATTTAAACCCATGTGAATCGAAACAAATAATTACTAAGATCTTGATTCGCGTTTTGTCTTTATCTTGAACATTCTTATTTTTTAACAATATGCACTGAAATTGATTGAGAAACTAGTGATTACGCATCTTTATTCACCTTCAAAAGTTTATCAATTATTATGGTGCCATTCTTATAGTTGTTAACTTTAACTGTTCTCTATTTTGATATTTTCATGGATGTCACAAAGGCGGTTTTAATCCTAAATTTAATTTCCTAAATTTTCCTGCTGCATAAGACAATTTCCTACCAATAGAGGGCATCCAAAGTATGCACACAGACCTTTTACTGAACTCACTTGTTGTGTTAGAAAAAAAGGTCCTGCTGTTGTAATAGCGTTGAAGAATTCATGTGCACATTTATTTATTTGCTTTAGCATGTTTACTCGTTTAAAAATCCACGTGACACACTAGGAAATTCCCAGCATCTTATTTGGCCCTGATGCATCAGAATAGTTTCAGAGTCAGTCACATTGGCCCTTGCTTATTTTGCATGCAGTTTGGCATCGACTGCCATACTCATTGGCACCGGCACTGGGTGTTGAAATTTAATGTATTCACAGAGGTGTTTTAATATTTGATTTTATTCATGAATGCTACACTGTTTTCAAGCAATTGTTGAATACGCCTAATAGTAATCTAGAATGTTTCCTATGTCTTTTGAGATACTTTTGCTATTTTTTTCCAGGTGGAATGATCAAAATATGCATGTCTGTGTTGGTGTTCTGTGTGAAAAGATACAGGGGCTGGCAGCAGGCCTGTCTGCAGGGCTGTGGCGTGTCTGGGTTTCCCCAGCTGCGTATGTCTGTTTATGCTTCCATTTCAAGGCGTCTAGAGGACAGCGTGCCCCATCAACACAGGTGTGCAAACCACAGAGTCTAACAAAGAGAGTGTATTATTAAAACTCATGCAGACATTCATCTTTTAAGCTTTTATATAAATACACTCTGCAAGGAATAGAAATTGTAACATGTTATTATGTTTTGATGGGCATTCTTTAGTCTTTTAGTCTATCATTCGAAAGACGAACATTCAGCCTGTGAAAACTTGGACATTGCTTTAAAATGAAAACAGAATTTTAAAACATTTTAGCTGGCGCAGTTTGGAACAAATTGAAAAAACAAATCTGTAACTTGGTTTGACATATAGCTTTGATTTTCTAGCCATTTATATTACATTATATGTATATATTGTATATATATGTGTATACTTAAAGTACTACACTTTCATTTTTTCATTTATTTCTATAAAAGAGACCAACCTTAGGTCTGTATTCCAAAGCATCCATGAATTACATCCATTTAAGTTTAAGTATCTATTCTCAAAAAGGGGGGTGACATTTAAAAAGGTTAAGTACAGTGTGTGTGACATCTGCTGTACTTTAATGGTCAGTATGTATCTTTATTGCACGACTCTCTGGAATACTTAATCCTAATAAATGTTAATGACTTAAAGACAAACCATTACGGTGTCGTGTAGATCGTCCCAGAGGCCAGAAATGTTTGCTGGACTTTCACTGAGCCAGTTCAGGACCAGTCAACACATACATGCATACACTTTCTCATTTAAACATCCAGAGAAAGAGGGACTTGCCTGTCTCCGCTGCAATAGGTGATGAGAGGCATTTTGTTTGGCCTCCTCGTGCCTTGGCCTCATCCCTTTGGAGCGAACATGCCGGACTGAATATATTGCTCTGAATGAAATAACTCCTCTAGTTAGGTAGCTTACAAGCGTACATCATTTACTAAAGTACTTTTTAGTGTGTGTATCCAAAGTAACTGAATGAAAACTGGAACTGACTGTTGTGTGTCGCTGTTTTCTTTTGATTTTGCAGTCTTTATTACGGCATAGTCTGAACAGCACCACCTGGTGATTAAACACCGTCATAACTTGAGGTTTGAAACTTCCGCTTGCAAGTTAATGCATGAGTTTGTGAATTCTTGCATTTTTTGCTCTACAACATGAACTACTTTAGGTCCTCATATAAACTACAAATAAAAATCTCACTGACCAGATTTTTACTGACCAAAATAGCTTCACATTGTGAGACAAACAAGTCTCTTCTTCCATATTCCTCCATCTTGCGTTAGCAGGCTAAATCTCAAATCCTATAGTTTACAATAAGTGTTTCATATTGAGTTAGTTCTTTTTTTTTTCTCCAAGCAATGTTGCAAACATGGGAGGTAACGTCACATTTAATAATCCTAAAATTACAAATCTGACCTGCAACTTCTAACTTGCTCTGCAAAGAAAAAATCAAAGTTTGATTTTTGGATTGTCTTCACTACCCACAAGGCCACTTCCATGTCAGTACTATGAATGCGTTTCAAAAAAGTGCAACGGTTACCATATATGGATAGACATTTAAACCCAGAGCACCCGAGGACACATATGGCGCGGCTTTCAGCACTACACAACATGTTGTGCTGGCCACATAAAATGGCTCTGCCTGTCTCCTCACTACGTTCATTACGTTTTATTACCTCTCACATGTGTTTAATTATAATCTGATGGTCTTTTACCCAGAGTGCCATACTGCACACAACTGCTTTATGATTATTCCCTTTCCTATTTCGAACGTAGACATCTCTGCCCTGCGAATTGCTGTGCAATTTGTAGAGAGCAGTCCAGAAAGATTTACATCCCCAAATAAAGCCCTCGAAGCACACAATGCAACTCTAACATGGCTGGCATTCAAACTGTTATTGTTTTAACCAAACAAACCACTTCTAAACACTGGGTTTGCATTACAAGTTCGTATTTAGGCCCTTCTGTAAACATCGCTGGGCAGAATGAATCAATTAAAAGAGCATTACGTTAGTTCCTGTTTATTTAAAACATGTTTACACTGCAGGGGCCGGCCTGAAAATTCATATTGTTTCTGCACTGGAATAGGACCTAGAAATTGCAAACACATTTGTTATTTTGAAGCAATTTCTGAAATATTGATTTGTCCTCTCTATAATGAGGTCGCTGAATTAATGAGGATAGTTAGATGGATAAACAAGACCTATAGATGGACGCAGACTGATTGCTTACTGTGGCTTCTCAGGTGATCTTAACGTCTGGTTCAGTATATGTTTAGTTTAGATGGATGGTTTTTATGCTACACATGTTTAGACATTATAATACTGCATTAGTTATTACCATGTACCAGGACAAAATAGCTGACAGTGATGACAACATTTTTCATTGCATTAAAGATGTACATATGAAATGATGAATATGTTTTAAATGCAGAAGACATTTTGTTTTTCTTGTGTTACGAACTATTAACAAAAGCTATTTTAAGAGGGAAACCAAACTCACCACTGCCTGTGTGACCTAACTGAGCTCATAGCAAATTAAATATAAACTGTCTGGGATATCACAAGGTTTTTAAATGTTTTCATAAATGTCAACTATTATTATGATGACTATCACATGTAACTATGAATTAATTAATTAATTTATTTAATATCTAGTGGCTCCCTCTTCCATGTAAGCGCTTTGAGTGTCTATGATAAAGTGCTATATAAATGTAATGAATTATTATTATATAAATTACATATATTATTATATATTAATAATATATATAATAATATTATTATATATTAATAATATATATGTAATATTATTATTATAAATTTTACATTCAAAATATTTGGGTCAGTAAGACTCTTTTAACGTTTTTGAACGTGGCTGCAGTTATTTAATACAAATTATAACAAAACCTTTATTGAATACTGTGAAATATTATTAAAATGTTCAAATTTCAGCAGTTTTCAATTGCAGTTTGAATTTTCAGCATCATTACTGCAGTCTTCGGTGTCACATCTGAATATTCTGATTTGGTGCTTAAAACATTTCTTAATAATATCAATCCTCAAAACAATGGTGTATTTTGTGGGAACGGAGATACATTTCTTCAGGGGGAAAAAACAGCATTTATTTGAGATAGAAAACTTTTTATGTAACAGTGACTGTGACTTTTGATCAATTTAATGCATCCATATAAAAATATATCCAATAAAAACTTTATTGTTATTATTATTTTACAGACCACAAACTTTGCACAGTAGTTTGATCATCTCTCATTAATTTAAATGTGGAGGTACTCTTGAGTTGTTTTTGCCCCATATCCAAAGAAAAAGTAGCATCTATTATTTCACAGGCCAGCTTTGTTATGAAATATTTATCACTACCATCTCTTTCCAGTCACATCAACCCTCCAAAAACCATAATAATGGCTAAAAGAGATAAACAGTGAATAGACATCTAATCTTTTTACCCATTTTCATTCAAGATAGACCAGTCACCTTAAATGCAAAGCGAGCACACACACACACACACACACACACACACACACACACGTACGCACACTTTTAACTAATCAGCCCTATTGAATTCAAGCAACAATGAGCGCTCATCCTCTGGCCACCCAAGCAGCACAGCAGATCATGTGTTCCTTCTTTTGTTCTCACCCAATTTTTTCCCTCCTCCTTTTTGCCAGCCCCATATAGACACTGCTTTGCTCCGATTGTTGCCATCCAGACGCAGCTATCTGTTGTTAAAGGTGTCAGCTGTTATCTCACCCAAGTATTACACACTATTTAAAAGATTCTTTCAGTTTGTGCCAGCTGCTGCCCTCCATTTCTGCAGCACAGCTCTCTCTAAACTGATCCAACAATTGAGTTCTCTCACACACACACAGCTCTGTCTCTCTCTTTAAATCTCACTCTCAATCTGCTCTGATAGAGTTTATAGAACTGAATGGAGAGTCAGACCCCCCATTTTGTTTTGCACAGTGCCAGTGTCGTTTGGCTCCCGCAACTCACGATATCCTGCCAAAGCCAGACATGAATGAGAGACAGCCCTATCGCTCCTGCGATCAGCACTCTCTCTCTCTCTCTCTCTAGTTTCCTCACTCAAAGCATGTTCAGTACGTCACAGAGCTCCCCAGGAAGATGTAGTTAAACTACGTCAGCTCTCCTAATCTCAGTGCTTCCCAGCGGAAGCCGTTGATAGCTCTGGACCTCCAGTGAAGATATTTGGACACTGCTTGTTTTAAAAAATATGTATATTGCATTTTTCATGGTCACAAGCTCTCTGTCTTGGCATGCTCATCAAGGTATTTCCTATCTAGATTTGGTGGTTATAACCTGTTAAGTGCTGGAGGATATAGTTTAAAGTCACATTAAACCTTTACACTAAATAAATTCCAAATTTAATGTGGAGGCTGCTGTTCATGCATTATGTAGGAAAACATAACTGTTAAGAATGGGCATTTGAATGATACTTTATAGTGTGTTTAAACTGATTTGCTGGTTGGCCCACACATTTCTCAATATGTGTGTTTAAATACACAAATTTTCGTCAGTTTGAATGAATTCAGTCAGATTTGTTTATATGAGCGAATATGCACAAGGTATATTTGAATCTGATTGAGAAGATTCTGTTCAATTAACCCCCCCCTCCCCCCCCCAAATCAGATTATTTCAGGTCTACACCACCCCTTTTACTATGATCCAAACTGAATTCAGATCAAGTTCAGATGGATCAATTGAGGTGCCATTAAGCCATTACTAATGGTGCATCTAAACGTAGCATAGCAAGGTATTCTAGCTTTCAATATGTTTCTTCTGATAAACTGAAAATCTAACATGTAGAATGAGATCATGGCCCACAGTTTTAGCTGTTGCTCTCCGACTCAACGAGCCAAAACCCTTGACCGGCTCTCTGTCCATCCTGATGCTAAGGGGCCTCAACAGTAACTTCAAAAGCCAGAGGTGTATCGGATTCAGACAGGCCCGTGGAAGCTGACAGATGAGCCCGTGTTGTGGGAAGCCAAGGAATTTACAGCACACGCCTTTCATCTCCATTGGTGGGCTTATTGTACTGAAGACACTAGCCTGGGGAGTCACAACAATAAAACAGGAAGTGTGGAGCTGATACGTCTAAACTGCCTTCCCTCACCTAATCACTTATCACATCTTAATAGTACTTATTCAAGTGACAACATTTGTTTGTCCATACAAACAACATCAAAATATGATGTTTAAAAAAAAGCAGCCATAGAAAAAAAACAATCAGAGTCAGATTCTTTTTTCTCTCATTTATTTTGTTAGTTGAATTCCTATAAAGGGTGAAGGAAATGATGGTCACAAAAGGTTTTTCTTTTCTTTTTTTTCTCCACAAAGTTTTCTGAAGTCACAGTGTTTTAGACAACAACAAAACCAGTAACTCTTCAAATCTTTACATAAAAAAGGAAAGGCAAAGAGTCTACAAATAATGGACAATCATAGCCACACCTTTCCTTCATTATTTCCAACACATACATGAACATTTCAAAGTCTGCTCCACCCATAACACCCCCCCCTCCCCATACAAACAAAAAAAATCTCAGAAACAAATAGATAATTATATATTTATATTTATAATATATTTACTCTTTAAAAATATAACTTCAGTCTAGTGACTAACATCTGTACAAACTACAAAAATAAAATTTTTATATAAATAATTTATATGGCATGACATACATTTGAAACAAAACCCCTATGCAGGACCCCCATCCCCTATACCCTTGTCTCCTGTCTGCCCATGCCACTCCTGTCCTTAAGCTGTACATGTGCTTTAGATTGCTTATTTTGCGTTGTCTTCCAGATACAGTAGCTACTTGGTTTGTTTCTGTTAAAACATATTTTGTTAAATAAAGAGATAGAGAGTGAGAGAAGCTGCCACTTACATTAACACTTTTCCCTGCATTTATTCTGGCAGTGACTTGACCAATACTGAATGAGTGAGCTTTTGGCTGAAACTGGACCAAAGAAAGAACTGCATTGCAGACAGAATAACAGGAAGACTAGCACCATAGCTATTTATCTGTCCCTACACTGGCCTTACGGAAGAAGCTTAGAGGGCAACTATCAGGTAAATGATTGCGCAGGGCTTTTGATATGTGCAAAAGCAGCCAACAAGATGACAAAAAAAAGAGAAAACAAACAGACGTCTCATTTTGCACTCACACAAATTTCCCTTTCTGAATGATATTTGGGTAAACTACAAGTCTCCCAAACTTTTGCTGGGGCATATATAGTGAGAAACTGAAGCTTACTCGTGTATGGCTAAAATAACCATAGAGGAAAAGAAAAATATAACAAAAGAAACAAAAAGTGTCAATCAACCACCCCTTCAAGTATATAAATGTAGCCTGCAAATGAGTATTTAACGGAATAATGGAACAAGACACATTAGACCCATAGTCCTGCAGTTAACTGCACACTGTAGTAGACAGAGCATTTCATGCTAACAAGGAATGAGAAGTCATAAAACAGATGATATCATTAAGCTAACAGTCCATATCAATGACAATGCTGATCCTTAACAGTATAATGATGCATATAGTGATGCAACAGTTTTACAAATTAATTTTTGTAAGATTAAAGTTAAGAAGGCACAATGGTTGCAGTCAGTAAAAAAGGTCAAATAAATAAAGTAAACAACCAGGAAATTTAAACTGAGAAAAACCAATATCTATATAGGTATTGATTTTGTACAGTGCAATCAAATATAAATCAACATCTTTGAACAAAGCAGATAAGCTTCCTATTGGCTGCAGTTTAAGAACTTGTTAATATAAAGTTAAATCTTGGCTTATGTTGGAGAAAGGGGCACTGCATATTTTCAAGACACGTCATCTTAAATTTGAAGAGTAGCAGCAAAAAAAAAAAAAAAAAAAAGAGAGAGAGAGAGAGAACACTGACCTTGCATTTCAATAACCAATATCAATTCACTTATTTTTACATATAGCACAATTTATAATCTATACATCTGACATTTACACAAGAGAATACACAAGTTATACAGCACATTTTAAAATAGTTTCCCTCTTTTTAGTATTAAAATATATATTTATAAATGTCTAAGAAGACCTTTTTAATAATTTTAAGATAAATCCTCTTGTCTGTGTGAGGTCTATGTACAGTTCAAAGAGATAAAAGACACTGGGCTGGGGTTGGGAACTTCCCAAAAGAGCCAGAGATTCCAGACAAAGGGATGTGGGGGCTGGGAGCAGTCTAGCAATCTTTGGCTGCTTGAATCCATGTACCACCTGCAACACACGCAAAAGATAGAACATGGTCACGATCAGTATGACTCTTTCATAATAATCAAATCTCTAGTTTTGGATATTTGAAATATTAAGCCAAAAAAAGTTAAAGTCTTTACCTAGTGTCTGGTTAGCTTGATGCTGGCCTTTTTCTGTGGATTCCAGATCTTGAAGTTCCAAAGAGTCCCTATTATAATGTGTAGCTTTCCCATATGTTTGAGAAGTCCTCTTAGAGTCGTCAAAAGAGTCTGACTCGTTATCCTCAAAACCCTTGTGCATGTAACCCTGGTACGACCCCGGCAAACTGGGGTGCACTGCCACTGTCACAGAGGCTGTTGCTGTAACCATGGTGATGGCATTGTTAGGGCGCTGCAATGCCCCAGGGCAGTGTGCTGGGGCTGTAGTCCTGTTTTGCTGCTGCCCTCTCCCTGGTTGCGGCCCTGGGCCACACTGAGTAGTCCTACGAGGACAGTGGGTCCTGTCGCTAGGTAAATGTTGTCTCCTCTGCCCTTGGTACTCGTGTTTGTTGTCACACCGTGTGATCTGCGAACTGACTGAGTTGACCGCATTCTGCTTAAACTCGCTGTTCTGACCCTTGGAGCTGATTTCATTAAAAGGTTTCACCACCTTGGAGGAAAGAACAAGCATAAAAACACATTACAAAAGTGTTCAAAGGAGCCTATATCGTAAGCGGTTTGATTCCTTATGTCGACTTACTGTGAGTTTAGGGAAGCTGGGGTTCTTGCTGGCTTCCAGCAGAATATGAGAAGTTGGAGGTTGAGCTGGTGGTGTGATGTATGTGCTCCTGTCATAGTATTTGTACTCCTCCTCGCTGATGCCAGAGGTTGTCGTAGTTTCAGAATAGTATTCGGAGTCAGAGGTCTCGGAGAACGCCTGGCGCGGTCCCTTGGGGATGTGCCCAGTGTAGTACTCATGGTGGTTCATAGGAGGAGGCATGGGTTCAGGAGAGGCACTTTGCAAATGATTGCTGTTGTTTGCGGGTATGACCTCAGCTGGGGGGCCCATAAGCGAAAGCAGTACAGGAAGTAGCACCAAACCGTTCAGGATCCCCAACAATGTCAGGATGGCCAACACTGCAAAGAAGTATCTGCAAAAGAGAACACACATGAAGAGGATATTAAAGTTAAAGCAGCAACTAAACATCCACAGCATGTTCAAACAAGATATGAGACAGTGTGGTCATAAGGTCATATTTAAGCGTTCTTGTAGGATGCTGCTTTCCCTCTTATCCATCGTTTTCCCCCTACATTTCCCCTCCATGTTTCTTCTGACAAAGCTGTTGAGAAATTCCTGGGTTCCATCTTTCTAGCTAGTGCTCACTCTCTCTCCCTCTGGGAGCCCTCTATCACCACTGCCCTGCCACTTCCTGAGGAGATGTGTTTACATTAGTGAGCAGATTCTACGCATCAGAAACACTCACCCCTCTCCATTGCTTTTTCCCCTCTGCTTCCCCCCCTCTGGCCTACAAGCTGCCACTGCTGTTAATGTAATTTTCTCTTCAGCAACTTAATACCCTCTCTTATTAAGATCCTATTTCACCCTGGCCAGGGCACGCCACCTTTGTGTTTACACTAGGAAGGCCAGGCCAGACCAGACCTTTGCTTTCTACCTTTTTCTTACTCTCTCTCTCTCTCCCCTCCTCCTGGCCCTCGACAGCCATGTTGGTTCAAGAGCTAATCACGCAACACTAGCATGGAGATCTGCTGAAAGGTATTTCTTTCACATGTGAAATAAACTGTTCAGCACAAAACCTCTAAAACTCACTCTCGAGTCCATCAACAAGTGTTCCTGCAGTCAACAAGTATTCTGTGAGTGAAGGGGATTTGTTCTGAGAAATATCTCTCTTATAAATCCAAATCGTTCTGAGTAATACTAACACCAGTTATTTTCTCAGTGGAGGTGACTAATGCAGGAACCTAAGTCCAGTGCTGAAGACAGGCAGGAAGCACCACCCTCCACCTCCAAAGCCAAGACATGGAGGTCTGGTTGGCACAGGCGCTGGCGGGTCTGGTGGAGCAGTGTGAAGTGGTGCAGAGTTGCTTAAGGCTGAAAACGTTGTTTGAACGAAGGGGCCTAGGGAGAGGGTGGTGAATGAGGTTTCCCAGGCTTTAGCTCTTGGGGTGACTGTTAGATGTAAGCAGTAGAGGCTAAAGATATAAGCCTGGAAGAGCATTAGTAGTTTCGCTCTGTATACTGGCTTGCGTGTTAACATGCAGAGCTCACTAATAAGCTGCAGGGCTGTGAGGGTGTCTGCGCCTCTGTGCTTCAGCTCAGAGCATTGAGGGAGGGCTCTGATTCACCACAAGAAAGACAGTGCATGAGAAAATTATAGAGCACTCCAGTTAAATGGTTACACTAAAAAGAGACAATTCAGCTGTTTTAGCTGTGGTTCAGAATTCTGGAGGTAAGAAAAAGAGGAACAGAATCTGGAAAAAAGTCTGGAATGTTCTTTTAACCTCCCACCCTCTGACCATTTTTGCTTCTGTTGCATCTAAAAGAACCTTGGGTTTAAGAAAGAAAGATGAACAGGGAAAAGTTAATCTTCGGCATATCTGCTTGTAGCATTCCACACATACAGTGGAAACTACTGTCCACTGACCCGTCTCCTCCAATGAGGCCATGTATTTAGTTTGGCTGTCTGAGAACCATCAAACAACTGAATAAAAAAACCCTGTTAAAAAGATTACAGGTCTGACGGTCATCGCACCGCTGAACCTCCATTTTGGATCTATTTTAGTTTTTCTCTATCGTGGCTCCCAAAGGAACTGAGACCTGTACTGTATCACAGAACCTCTGGTTTTAAAAGACTATAATTACCTATTTTCAGTCATTATGTACAATCAGGGAGAGGTCATATTTAAATTGACCACTAAAACCCACATTTCCAAGGTGGGCCTTCAGGTTTGTGTGTAAAACGCGGCACTAACGGAGACTACGGTCAGAATTATGTGCCACATTTAGACCAGAGACTGATGGCAATGGGTTTCTGACAGAGACAAGCAGGCCTGCTTTTATTCCCTCCACTCCGTCGTCTGATTTCTCTCATGTCTGTTTTATTAACATAGACGAATAAGACAGCTTGAGCGTGAACCATTTTCTTATTCAGTCATATCTCTCTACAGTGATGGTTGAAAACAGTTAGAAGAATCACATAGCTTGAGTGACACTTTGATAGGAGTTTGAGAAAGGTTCAATCATCCTTTCGACAGAATTTGTAATGTTTGATGAAAACATGAAGGCTGTTTAAGAATGGAAAAACCATCTCTGGCTGCACTTATGTCCACCTTTTGTTAGTTAAGGCGCTCATTCTGTCTGACAGTCCTGTATACATGAAAAGATTGGAAAAGGGGTGCATGTTTATTTTAATAAGTCAACATTCCGAAAGTGGAGCATGATTTATTTAAGGAGTACAAAAAAGAAAAAGAAAAAAGGGGGAAAAAAGACTAAACCATCCATGGGCCCCGCCTGGGTTAGACCTCCAGAGTAGACCTAGTGTTAGGAATTCTGTTGTTTATATAAACTGTAATCTTTTCCATTCCAAGTCAGGGGTTGGAAAGGGTGGCTCATTCTAAGAGGGGCCGCTGAGCTTGTTCTCCTGTTTATTCAGTGTCCCATAGCCAGGAGATGTTTACAGCAATGTATTTATGCTACTCCCCAGCTAGATGGCCAGACCTCTCTCTCTCTCTCTTTCTCTCTACATCTAAACAGGACCTCCCACTGTGATTGCTCCAGAGCTGGCACACCGCTTGCACCAAATGGTTTGCTCCAATACCCAACCCCCAATCTTTCCTCCAGCTTTACCACTGTCCTAAAGCAATCTGCTCTAACACCCCCCTGCAGTTACCTGGAGACCCAAACCTCTTCCTCATTTAAGTTACTCTTTGGGGCAAAATGTGGATTCTTGAAAACAAACTATCAAGAGGCGCCTATGTTGTGCTGGATCCTCCAACTAAGTAATTTTTATGTTATGGGTCTGTTTTAGGCGGCTCTCAAGCTTGTGGTTTGCTTTCAACCAAATCCATTTTAAAGAAAAAACTATTTGACATCTTTTTTCCTATGAAGCAAACATTAAACCAGGTGGAAAAGCTGCACAAATTCAGTGGCTAGAGACAGTTCACAATCAAATGATGACCTCCTCCCCACAATCAGGGTGCAAGTGTGTGCATGTTCAATCACCCCACAGTGGGTTGTATATTTACAGCTGCTGCACTCCCATGATGTTTCCTTCATTTGTTGTGCATTCAAGCAGCTCAAGGATGTTTGTAAGAGTGCCGTGGTGGTCTAAGGGCAGTTAGAGACTGACAACACCAGGTGATGGGGAGGCAAACGTTACCACCTGTACCCTAGAGCCATATGGACGCTCAACTGTCTTCCTAACACCATTTTGCCACTGAGGCCTGTTACCATTTTGAAAGGCAGCATATGGGCTGACCTCAGAGACCTTCCTTGAGAAGTGTCAATCACTCACCTCATGATGAAGTCAAACTCTGAGCCAGCAAGCATGAGCACTCCAAGCAGTGTGGAGATGGCACCGTCAATCACAGGAGCGAACATATGCTCCATTGCCACCGCTGAACGAGTGTTCCTGTCTCCAATGGCAGTCAAGAAACCCTACAACAGTGAGAAAATAGAGAGAATGAAAATGCTCTATTCAATTTCCCTAGCAGAAATACAAATACTAATGAAGTATTGTGCAAGATGGTCTTACCAGTGCAATGTGTACAGTAAACTCCACTCCAATACCAACAGAGGCTATAAGGATGACCACAGGAATGGCACTCAGCTTGATACCAATTAAGCCCATGATGCCAAAAAGTTCCACCGTCATCATGGCCAAAATAAAGACCTGTGGATTAGAAGAAAAAAACTGCATGTTAGTAGCTACATCACAAGAAATTGTGAACATGGAAATAACTCTACATGAAATGGGCCTCCCTGGGCCAATATCTTCTACATTTAACTGTCATCTGCCCCAAGTATTAAATTACCTAATAGCCACGTCCTGGCCAATCCCCAGGTATTCTTAATTTCAGAGATATGGAAATGAATGACACTATATGGATAAAAGAACATAAGGGCCATTCTTTCCTACTCATGAGAATCTGTTTTCATACAATATATTGGGCACTTGGTTAAATATTTGCCCTGAAAACCTTTGATGTTGGCAGGGGTTCCAATTTGGTCATGCTTAAATTAGAGATAGTAAAATCAATTTTACTGTGGGTACATATTAGCTGTGAAACTGAAGACGACAGAGCTGATTTTAAGTTAAAAAAAGTATATATTATAGCTAAATCAGAAATACATGTCAACCATGGCCAATGGCTACTTCTAGTTTTCTTGCTTCTTCATGTTGATCTGAGGACCCCACCAGCCTGTGTGAAATATGTCCTAGCTCCTAAACTAAACCACCCACCCATTACCCCCACTATATCCAGTCCCTGATGGATGGGTTTAACAGGCCAAGGTCGTGACTGGGCAGATCCGTCCTGTCCCCAAATTTCTGGACAAAGGCAGTCAGAGGTAAAACCTTTCAGGAGAGCTGTGCATTTCTTCTTTAGAAAGTCTAGCTGCACTCATTTGAATGACAAAAGAGATGAGGGGGAGAGTATGTATGTGTGTGACTGTGTGTGTATGCAAGCAGCACCCTCTAGACAACCCGCCAAGACCCTCCTCAGAAAACTGCCCTGGTGGCAAAGTTATTGAGCTGTGTTGAGGGGATCAAGTGGGGGTGGGGGCAAGAGAAATAAGAGAATAGAGGAAAAAGCTAGAAAAGAAGGGAGTTAGAAATGGATTAGGGTGAGAGGAAGGCAGACTTACAATGATGCCTGCGGTCCAGGGGTTGAGCAGGAGGATGGCGCACACCAGGAAGGTGCAAGCAAGCACTACGCTGATGGACAGCAAGAACCAGTGGCGCAGACCAATGTACTGTTCCCAAAACAAAAACGGGTAGCCGTTGGGATAGTTCTGTACTCCCTGCCGCATGAACTCCTCGCAGATTGTGCGCACACTCTCAATGGCTTCAATGAAGTCTGAGGCTTGTCTGAGGCCATTTAGGTAGAAAGGAAACTGAGCAAATTCTAGAGGCTCTGCTGCAGGGACTGCAAGAGAAGAGAGGTAATGCTCTTAGACACAAACACATGCTACTTCTGAAACACATATCCATAAATATGACTTTTGAAGGTGATCATGAATGTTACCACCTGTCTAATGTCATTGTCTAGGTTTACTTACTACGAAGGTTCTCCCCAGTGGTGTCATATTTATCATGGATCCACTCCCGTGGATGGGGGTAAAAGTTGGCTTGGGAGGCAGCATAGCCCAGTGGATCATTACTGACCCATACTGTCAGGTAGATGTAAAAAACTTCTGGCGGAATGAGACCATCCTCATCCACAAGGCGACGGGATGTAAGCTTTAAAAGAAACAAAATGTGTAAATATTTTGGGATAGACTGCAGGTAGTATTTAATCTGAATGCACCGATAGTTGACCACACACCTGGCTGTAGTTGAAAGGGTCTTTCTTAGAGCCAGTTTGTATGAGAAGCTTGTAGGCCAGAGCTCCATCCTCTGTGCCATTGCGATAGCTGTCAGAGGTGATTCTGCCAGCTTCCCAATCAGCATCAAATGTAGCCTGAAGACCTATATGGATCATGAACATATATAATTGGTGAGACTGTGAGAAAGACATTCAATCCTTCCTTTTCTATTCTCAACTCAGTAAGCTATGGCAGAAGGCTGTTAAAATCACTCCTCCCTCAGATAGGGAGCAAAAAACTTGGGGCAGATTTAATTTAATGCCAATCCACACACACAAACAGGCATATAAACCAAAAGCAACCCCCCCCCCCCACACACACACACACACACCAACACCCCTCCCTCCCTTTGCTGGGTTCTCCATCTTTCTGCCTGGTGCTGAATAAATGTGTGTGGGCTGAATAAACTAACCGAAGAAAGCCTTTCGTGCTCTCCAAATTACAAAGTCTGGCAACAGCTGAAAAAGAGTTTCCACAACCATTCTGTAATTACAGAGATCTCCTCACGAGAAAAGGAAATAGCAATGGGGAGAAATAGAGAGTCTTTCAACTACCTCCAGTTTCCACAGCCTTTCAAAATAAATAGCTTCTTTTCAATTTGTTTGGCTTTAACTGTTGTGGATTCACCTCACGGTTAAGCTTTTCAATACAAACTAATGTGAGCAAAGAGGTCACACACAGTCTGAGATAACCCCTGACCCTCTCATATTCCTCTCTATACCCAGATTGAAGGAACACAAAGGCAGATGACAGAAGTGAACTTTCACTGAACTCTTTCTATCACCTTCAGTGATAAGAGCATTTCCCACACAATGAATGAACACAAATGCTATTTTATGTGGTATCTTTCACCATATTCATGCAAATTTATTTTATAACATTTTGTAGATGCTGATATATCCTAATCTATGAATAACATAATAGTGCATGAGATGAGTTATGGATTTAAACTTAAAAATAGTCATAGTAGTAAATGAGTCACCTTGGCAAGCACTGCTAACGAAAAATAACTCATTGTGAAACGAACCTTACCTTTGAGCCAATCCTGGAAGTAGTGTAGCCACATTCTTGGAAGTTTGTGATTGCTGTCTTTAACTACGTATTTTACAGAGTTGAAGGCATTGTGAAGTTGTAGAAGCTGTCTTTGAGAACGGGCATAGTCGAAGCCATCCATGGTAACCAGGTACATGTTATAGAAGGAGAAGTATTTAAACTGTGCAGTGATGAAATCATACTCCTTTGTGTCCCTGGGGACAATATCAGTCAAATAAAGTCCATCATGAACCATTGTGGTACCATAGAGGCTGAGGCTCAGAAGAGCCACAAAAAGGACGACCACAACAGTCTTAGTCTCAGGCTTCAGCAACAGAGGGGCATACTTTTCCCGTGCAAAGCTTGACAGATTCCAGCGAAAGAAGGGTAGAGGCACACACTCTCGTCCCTCTTTGGGCTCCTCCACCTGAGCTAGAAGGTCTCGGGTGGAGCTTGATGTGGTGAACAGCTGGGAGCCGTAAGGGTCAGTGGTGGGAGTGGGTGTGGATGGTATCATGGATGGAGGACTGGTGGATATCTGGGAGGTGGGTGGCAGGATGGTGACAATATGTTGACCAGCTGCATCGCACTGGGTGAAGGCCTGCACAGTGGTGGTGATGTGGGTGCTGGTGGTTATAGTGGACCCAGTGTAGGTCGGGGTGGCCGGAGAATGCTGGTGGTTGTCGTTAGCATCAGAAAACTCCTGAGGCCGGATCTGGATCACCCGTGAGGAACAGGGACTGGAGAAAAGAAACACATCAATAAACATCAGGCTTTGGAATAATCAAATTGACTGAGATTAAGTAAGAGGACAGTGCATCTTAGTTACCTGTAGAAACAGCACAGGATGTCAAGTCTTTTGTCCTCCCGCCTTTGCAAGTCCAGGCTCAGAATGGCAGGGAAGATCAGCAGAACCATGGCAAAGTTAAAGACCACCACAATTGCTGCCTGAAATCAAGAATGAGACAAAAAGAGAGACTTTAGGACAGAGGCCAAGTCTTTTCGTTCATGAGTTCTACACTGCCACCCGACTCCACAGCTGCTGTCTGAACTTGATAAAAAAACGATGCATTCAGGATCCCTCGCTGTTTTAGTGCCTCGGATTGAATCCCAGAAAGTAAAATATGCACCCTAAATCAACCAGCAACCCCCTCCCCATCACTCCACAAATAGTCAACACTGCAAGGAAAGGGGACTCCCAAGGTCACAGCGAGTCTGAGCAGAACCAACCCCCCAACTCCGCCAACCTCAGACAGACGTTACATTCCGTATCATTACAGCACAGACCACCCAGGGATAGCCTGGGGAGATCAGAGAAGCACAATCTGATGGCTGGGTGATATACTGATATATTCACCCATCTCATTACCCCTCTCTCTTTCTGTATCCCCTCCCTACCTGAAAAACAGGCATTAGTTGGATGAAGGGGCTTGACCATAAAATAGAGAGAAAGAATGTGAGAAAGCGAAACAACAAAGGCCGTCCTCACTTTCAATTAACTTTGACTGCTCATTTATTAAAGCCACGTTTTAGTGCCCTTTTCAGATGGTGATCACTCCTGCTAGTTTTTTTGAATGGGCATCACAGAGCGCAATGGTCTATGACATGTGCTCACACACAAAATACACACTCATACCTGAAGTGAGAAGGCCCGGAGAGCAGGAATAGGCACTAGGGCAGCCATGAAGAAAGCAATCATGTTATTGATGGAGGTGAGAGCCACACTGGTGCCAGTTCTTCTCAGGCAGTCACCTGTTCTCTCCTATGGAGAAATGGCAAAGAATGAGCTTTGACCTTCAACAAAAGAAAGTCTAGACAACACTTTCGTCCCCTGCTAGGCATGATCCAGAGTGTGTTCTTGAGATACCTTGAATGGGATGTTGGATCTGGTCTCGGTGAAGGAATGAGCCAGCAAGAACATGTCATCAACTCCAATGCCCAGGGCCAGGAATGGCAGCACCTGTGAAAGAACGCAAGGATTTAAATTACAGCCATGCCCTGAGGGTGAGCGTGAATTAAAGATGTTTAGGTGTGTATTTACCTGTGTGGTGGCAGCATTGAAGGACAGCCCCAACAGTGAGCACAGTCCAAGTCCTGCAGCAACAGATAGTGCAACTAGCAGCACTCCTGCCAGCCCTACAGCACCCTGAGACTTAGCACAGTCCCAGCGGAGCATGGTCACGCATGCGTATGCCAGCTGTGTATAAAAAGACACATGTAAGGGAATAGCTCCACACATATGGAGACACACTCATCACATTTCCATTAGCCTTAACTAGAGTTTCCACAGTAATGGATGTCTTACCATGAGCAGATAACCACCTGCCACCCTGATTACACTGACATCGGAGAAAGACTTCATGATGTCATTAAGAGTGGTGGTAGAGAAGGCGTAAGCATTGGAGGACGAGTTCTGAGGAATGCTCCCATGAACAACCTAGAAACAAAATCACAATTTTAAACATCAATCCAGAGAATGCAACTACATGATTTTCAGTATTTATATTGGAAATAGCATATCTGTCTGTCAAATCAAAGATACCTCTTGTGACTAAATGCAACTGAATACATTTCAACATGAGCAAAGGTGCTTAACCTAGCATTGAATTTTGAATAAACTCGTGCACACATTGCAGAACACAGAACAAATCTTGAATTACTTATTCGACAAGCCACACAAACATTAATTCTTCTGTGGGCTGTACCCTCATCCACCTCTTATTTTACCCTAATAACACACAAACAAGATAGCACGAGACCCTATGAAGTTTGACAAGCGAGAAATAACGAGCACAGATGCCAGAGGGCAGAGGTCAGATGGATCAGATGAGATCACATGGTCTCTCAGGCTACTCCATCAGCACCATGAATGGCTGACAAACTTAAGAGGGAAAGAATACCTCTGCACTTTGTTTTTACAGTGCCCTATCTCCCCCCCCCCAACCTCCCCTTACTTCACTTCCCCTTCTCTTGCTCTCTTTCTGAGGCAGTAGACATTATTGAAGGCTCTTCCCTCTCTAATTCTCTCTCTCTTTCAGTCAGCATACTGGGTGTCAGTTATCACAAAAACAGCTTGTTCCTATAACTGGGAGTTTGTCAGTGGTCTCCTAGGAAGACTCCATTTACTAGGCAGCAGAGGATTGATGGAATTCAGGCAAACGTTGCCATCCTCTGGTCTAAGGAAAACAACCTTCTTGCACCACTAGTGTCCTCCTACACTCTTTTTACCTTTACAGCCCAGCCAGGAACCCAAAGTGACCGTTTAGGTGTGTTGTGAAATAGGAAATTACCTCAACAAACTTCCTCTGCCAGGACTCCAAGATGGCAGTGGCCTTGTCCTCATTCCAGTTGATGTCATGGATCTCATAGTCATCTTTAAAGTGCTCATAGAGCTGTTTGGGACTCATGAGGAGGAACATGGTTTGAAGAGCCTCTGCACTGTAGGGGGAAATACAGAGGACTGAGTGAGATCAGAACGTACAAATATGCATGTGAAAATACCATTGTGTAGCAAGGTGAGTGTTAATAGGCAGACACGCCATAATAAAGCCTGGAATGATGCGTGTGGTCCCTCTCTGGCTGCTGTAAATCACACTTCCACTGAGATTAGAACAATGCACAAATGCTGGGCAGAAGGCCAATGTCCTGCTCTCTGCAGAGCCTTTCATTTATTACAGATTAAACTCTGCATTGAAAATACACAAACGCATATGAGATTAAATTACAGCTGTCAAATACATTTGCTTTTGCTTTTAGTTTACACACAGTTTGTTTACTTTGTATCATATACTCTTTTTTTGTGTTCAATGTGTTTTCATTTTCCTCCATTCTGCAATTCAGATCCGTCCATAGGTTATGCGGCTGTCCATCATGTTTAATTGGTCTTTCCTATACTGGGGTCAGAGGTGGAAACTGATCCCTCTTCATGTAAGGAATTCCTTGGATGTGTGAGGTTATTAGGAGTCAGAACGATTCCTCCCTCTCTCTCCACCTCTGTCTCTTTCTGATTTTCTCTCTCACTTTCTCTCTTGTCAGGGCCTCCTAACAGAGGCCCACCCACATACCCCCTCCTCATGAGTCTCCTTCTTTCTTTCCCCCTTTCTCACCTCTGCAAGGCATTCTGGGAGTCCTTTACTCTTTCACCCAGGATCAACTCCTCCTGCCAGTGCATGAACTTCTTGGAGAAACCATGGCAACCGCCCTGAAGTTCAGCAGCAATGTCGGGGACCTAAATAAAACACAGGCTGCACATTTAAAATCTATAGATTCATATTAATCAGACATTGTCATTTGCATTACAACACTGTTCCCACCTGCCATGGGTCCTTATTAGGGGCACTGTAAGGGCAGTCTGTGTCGTTGGGATCCAAGCATGGGCGGTTCATATAGGCATGGCCAACCTGAGCCTTATCCAGCATCTCTCGGAAACCCTCTAAAGATGTAAACTGGCTCAACTCTTCCATTAATTTGAGGGGGTCCAGATTCATCCACTGAATGTCAGGCATGCCCCTACGACAAAATAGAGACATGTTTTAATTAAGCAGGCTAAATCAATTGTTGAACTTTTTCAAAAGATACCATACTTTTTCCAAAACAAACTCCTTTCCCCTTTCCCCTTTCCTGCTGCTGCTCCTCTGAGCCTGCCAGCATCAGTCCCTCCCTGGTGGTGGTGGACTACAGATGCCACATAAAGTAGCGTTTATTATCCTGTTACACGGAGGGGCATAATGTGCCGGCGGTCTACAGGCTGCTGTCTCTTAACTTTGTGCATCGAGTCATAACGATTACCTCTGCCTCTAAAACATCTTGATAAGGATGAAGGCGGGCAGTGAGAAGGGCTGTGCCGACTGTCTTGAATGCTGCTTTGAGCTCAGTGTTCTCAACCCCTCAGTCTGCAGGTTTTAATCTATCTTCTCTCAGTCAGCGGGTATTGAGAGAGTGGACTGTAGTCTATTGATGTGCCAAGGACTAATTCTCTAGGTGTAGTAAAGTTACAGTTGAATTCTTTTAACATTCTAATTTGTTACATGGGAAGTCTTCAGCAGGGGTGGTTCTGGGAAACGCTAATAACAAGAAGACTGCACATTTTTAACAATATTGCATGATCAAGGCCTTGAAAACTATTAAACATCACAAGAAAAGGAAACAACACTCCCAGTCAACACCTGTGTAGCTAAAAAAATGCCTCAGAACCCAGAGTGATACCCCCTGAGTGAGAGAGGGGCCTTTCACTGTGATGAGTATTTGTGGGTAAAGAAGAATAAAAGTGAATAGTGTCCTAACTCCAGGCCCAATCTCACTCTAATAACTCATGAAGAGCAGCTTCAAATAAAGCTGGTCCTCTCCCATTCCCACATACCAAGTGCCTTTGCTCCTGCTTGCAAAGAGAGTCTCCTTTATCTCCTATTTTTTGCTTGAGTGAACCGGCCTGGGCCCTTTTGTTTTTCCATAGATTGCTGCTCTTTGTTCCCTCAAGTTTTTTTCTCCCTCACTCACTCTCTCCCTCCCTTTCTCTCTCGATCTCTCTCTCTCTGTCATTTCCCTTTAGAAAAAAACCCCAGCTGAACTGAAGCGGAAGCTTGAGAGGACATTAGCCTCAGTGGCTAGCTCAAGCCCTCTTCATGTGGAGAAATGAAGACAACGTATAAAAATATTTTTAAAGGCCACTCATTCTTCTCGGAAAATCGGGGATTTTAGTATTCTAGATTCTAGTTTTAGTAAAGAATATCTCTATGATTTCAAGCAATGAAAAAATTTGTTTTTTATTCAGTATGACATAGAATACAATTTAACTTTAAATAAAAAAAAAAACGAAATATTAAAGAGATGTTAAGAACTACAATGTCCAACGTCAACAGTTAATTTCTCCCACTTTTTCCTCCCTCTTTTTCTCTCTGCGCCCACGACTTGAATAATGCTCATTTTATTTGTTGGACAACTTACAGCTCCAAGCCTGGGCGATTACCATGAGAATGCACAGTGTTACCCAATGCTGACAAAGCCGGGCCCCCTCCAGGGCCCCCTCACTGATGGACACTCACTCGTAAACTGAAAGAATGCTTACCATTGTCTGACCCAAAAGCTCCCCTGCCCCCCCACCCTTCCCTCCTACCCACCCAGTAGCAGTCATCTCTCTCCCTCCTTCTCTCTCTCCCCTTTCCATAAGGGCTTCTTCAGGCTGGGGGGGATTGGGTGGTGAGACAGGGATGCAGGATCAGAGATTGTCCTGTAAAGCCCCCTCACCACACTGATGACAACTCAAGCCCCAGTGATGACGGAACCAGGCTTCAGCTTATCAACAGACTAAATAGAGCTTTTGCTAGGGGCTTGATGTAAGGGTTTGTCACACTCAGCGCCGTTTTGGTTGAAGGTAAAGTCCAATTGTTATAGAAGCGTGTGTTATATTGGAGGTGGGGGGCGCAAATGTTTCAGAGCTACAGCTCAGGCACAAACCCTTGTTCCATGGTTAGTTCTTATCTCTTGAACTTAGATATATTAATAATAGACTAGTTAAGCTATGCATGACTTAATTACAAATATCATTATACATTAATTAAGAACAAGCAGAATGCTTACGGTAAGTAGGCGGAGCCACCCTGCAACTTGGAGCCTTCCCAAAAGCAGTCCAAAGGAGTCACGATCATGCAGGGGAAAAGTTTGTCAATCATCTGGGAAAATTAGCACATAGTAGTATTTGGTAAGGCAGATTTCATGGCACAGAAAAAAAGTATTTTTAAAAGTAAAAAAGCTAACTCATTTAAATAAGCACTATAATAGCTGTCTGAAGCACTAAGCAAAAATAAATAAGAAAATGGTTATGGAGAAAGTCAAATAATGCATAACAAAAATATGCTTACCCTCTCAATCATGACATTTTCAATAATTGGAACTCCAGATTTAAAGCAAATTTTATTAAGATCCCAGGATCTGTGGGAAGAAACCATACAACCACATTAAAAGATTGGCCCTCATGTATGTATGTGTTTGAAATTCCCTATAATCCTTCTTGGGGGGTGTACTCACTTTCCATAAAGAGATACTTGAACTTTGCTGGCTGACAAAGCTGCCTCCAGGTGGAGCAGCAAAGCCTCCTGGGTAAGTATATTGGTTCCTTCCTGTTTGGCTGTCTGTATGAGCATCTGTGAGGTGAACACTGACTCCTCTCCCTGCTTCTCTTTTGTGTAGCGTAGCTCTTTGCTCACCCGACTGCCAGCTGAAAGGGATAGACAACGTGGTTTGTTATTTTCAAACATTCAGTAAGGAGACACCTTTGCAGTCATGATTCCTTTTGACTGTATGACTAAAAACAAGCCAAAGGAACAATATAGTTCTATGTTAATGCTCACACTCCAAAAGTAACATCCATGATCCTCAGTGAGAGGTTAATGTCATAATTAAACCCAAATTAAACTGGAATTAAACACGCTACAGTTCTCATTCCTCTGTGTACTATACAACTAACCCCAGAAAACAGATGTGTCGATCACATTTGTGTCTCAAACACACTAAAGAGTGGAAGTACTCATGACAGGACCCACAATTTCACACAAACAGACTTTTGCACAAAATCCCTCATAAATTCTCCAATGTGGTTGGATAAAAACTGACAGAAACTCTTTCACAGTCTAATCTTGGCACCACTGGTTTAATTAATGGTTAACTCTACACTGCTTAGCACAGGCTGTGGTTCCTGTTAGGAAGGTCCCTCAAGACTTTAGGTCTTTCTCGAGCTACAGGTCAAAATGCCTGGATCCAAGATGTGAGCAGCAAATGGAAGGAGGCAAAAGTGTACAGGCAGAAATGCTGTTCATTTGGTATGTTGAGTCAGAATGAAAAGCATCAAAGAGTACAGAGGAAACTCCAGAGTCCAGCCTCCTAATTAACGGTGGTAAAAAGAGGACGCGGAGTATCTGCGGACATGCCAAATGCACATGAAACACACCGGCCCAGATCAGAGCCTGCCTGCTTGTCTGCCCCTCCGCTTCCCAATACATGATGACAAGCCTGCAGTGGCTGGCTGAGCCCACCGAGCAACTTTTTCTCCCCGGCACATCTCGCTTCCTGACTCGGTTAATTGAGAGAGGGATTGCAAAAGAAAGAAACAGAAGAAAACGGAAAGAGAGAAAGACAGAGAGAGAGTAGTATGGGTGTTGTGAGGGTAGCCCACAGCTTTGTAAGTGGCTAAGAGCTGAAGAGAAACAAAGAAATTGCACCACAAACATAAACTCCACGTAATTTGCCCTGAAGCTTACAACTTTAAGCATGCAAACATTCAACCTCCTGGTTCCACTCATGCAACTATCTGACATGCATGACAGATTACATAAACTCATTTTTTTTTTTAAATGTGGCAGCCTAAATCTGAAGACCATATCCCTTTGCAAAACGCAAACACGCATTTGTGTCGATATACAGACAGCATGTTCATATTTAATGCATTCAGGCATCTGCAGGAATTGAGCTCCAATCCTTGGGCCTGTAATTACAGGGGCTCCTGAAGTAAATTATAGCTATTTGTGTCTGGTTCCTCCCATCTGGACCACCCAGCTTGAGGCCCGAGTAGGCCCTGCCGCTCAGTCACCGCTCCACTCAGCCACCCTCCAGATGGGAGCTTTGCTCTGTTCTCTCGGCTTACTGCTGCCGTACACTTAAAGAGACAGACACACAAATACTTTTACAGCCAGAAACACAATGTAGGAGGATGGAAAAAAGAACTGCAATGTGCAAGAGTGATCTGGGATGTGCATTTGAGATTCAAACTGCTAGAACTGTCAAACACAAACACCCGGGGGGATTTTAAAGTACTTTGAGTTACTGGGCTATGAAAGCTTTTATGTAAATCTAAGAAATTTTTTTTATAGACATCAAAGTGACGGAAGGTTTTGTGTGATTTCAATCCAGCAATACTCCCATACTTACTCCTTACTTGCTATCTCCCAAGCAGAGCCCCTCCTTCCTTTGTTACTTTCATTTTTCACAGCCTTGGGGGTGACATCACCATCACAGGCCAATTATCCACGAGGAGGGTTCGATCAATGTTCCCCAACATAGCCGGAAAGGAAAACAGCCTCAATGTCTCATAGATTAGATAGTTGTATGGCAGATCTTGTACATAACGTCTAACATATGAAAAGTTGAATCTAATCTATAGACTGCACTAACTGGCTGGCACACAATGCAAGATTGTCTTAAGGTCCCACCCAGGAACAAACCAGCAAAATGATCTGGTGTGAGGAGGTTCCCTCCCACTGAGCAGTTTGGAAAGTGACATGTAATTAACTATGAAGAAGCCCCTTGCTCCCTGATGTCACCCCGCCAGTGGTCCCTGTCAGCTCCAATCTCACTCATGTCCACCCTGGCTTGGCCACCACAATGCTCTGCAACATATCACCCACAACTGCATGCTCAACATTGACCTAAAACTGACCTATGGGTAATACTTTAGTTTAGGGTCTTTTATTAACTAGTTGCTTACTATGCATATTACTAGAACATTGGCTGATTATTAGTACTTAGAAAGCATATATTAATGCCATATTCTGGATGGCATTATTATTGCATTCCTAATCCTACCCTATTTCTACAAAATACTTAAACTTAACAACTACCTTACTAATTATTAATAAGCATTAACTGGGAGTTTATTAAGGCAAAAGTCATAGTTAATATTTAGTTAATTAATTAATGAGAATTGGAGCCTAATCTAAAGTGTGACCGACCTAAGTAACAGTTGCCATTTTGATCTATAAATGGGAAAATATGTGGTTTGACTGAGAAAGGTAAAAAAACAAAAACATTATTGATTTATTTATTTTTAGTTGTTATTTTTATTGCTTAATCATGCTAAAGATCATGCTAAAATGAACTTGATGTAAAGATGCAAAAACATCACTTTACTGTCTAGGATTTGAGCATCTGAATGTGGCGCAGTAGCAATAAGCAGCAATTTCTGAAGCCCAGTGCTTTCTCCATTAGAACAGACCACCTTCAAAGTGTTGTGGGCCAGATTAGAGGGATTAAGAGGCTTCTGAAAGGACTCACGCTGTTCTGGAGGAAGTCCCACAAGGAAGAGTGCTGAAAGAGACATTTTTACCTGTTTTCACCACCCAAGTAAACCCAAGAGCACAGATACACAGCCGGGTGCCAGTGCGTGCCCACGCACACACTCTCGCATCCATGCATTCATTCTCTCTTTCTGTTTTGCCCTTTTCTCCCACACACATTAGTATATGAAACCACCAAGAACAAAACAAGCCGGTCCAGCTCTTTCGCCTTGGTCCCGTCAAGCCCCCATAATGTCCATTCCAAGCTCTTTGTTTGATTTTTTCTTCCTCTTCTTTCCAGACACATTATATAGACAAGAAGGATAGATTTGGCTCAAGTACAAATCTTTTTAAACATTTCAGCTTCACTGCAACTCTTAATCACAAGGAGTCTCAATGGCTTGAGCATGACTGAGAGAACCACCCCATTTCGCCCCAGTACAGTGGCAGATGGAGACTGATCCACCTCTGCCTCTATGAGTGCTATCTCAAAGCCACCAAGAGACTCAATGCAGGTCTTTGTAAACCTAACCTTTCAGTCACATTCAGTTGTTTTCCCACAAACAGGAAAAAAAAATAAGAGAGAAGCTCACTACAAATCCAGATGGACCTTGTTTTTTCCCCAGCAGATAAAACAATGCTAAAGAGAGGGAGGAAGAGCTGGCTTCATAGTTTGTCTATGTGTGTGAAATGCATAAGCACACATGCAATATATCCTCCTTTCCATCTATTTGATATATAATGATAAAAACGAACATGCATCATGCACTTTAACTCTGGTAAAAATATTAAAAACAAATCAATATGGTTAAAACTACGCTTGAGCTACCCCATTCAGACCTGATACTTCTGTCAGCATTGACATAAATTTCCACCGGTTCTGGCATTTAGGTCCTGGCCATTTCCATATGTATAGCCTTCCCTGTACTAATTATGCTAATCAGCCCTAGTGTTGGCTGCTGTGAAAAATACCCACATTAGGCACTCCACTGGCTGCTAATGCAGCCTAATGTGTGGTTGAAACATACATTCATCCCATAGTGAAAAGCAAAATTTTTCCACGTTGCTGGTTTCATTCAAACTGGAAATGAATTTATTGAGCCTAGAACCCATTTCTTTTCCACCACGTACCAAGAAAATGTTTTTTTACCCTAACCAAAAGGACAAAGTGTTGAGGAGGACAAAAAGGAGACTTTTTTTTCCAAAAAGTGACCAGTTTCTCTTTTTTTAGCATGGATCAAAGAGAATGACCCTCATTGGCCTGAATGTAAGAAATACTGTCTGAATCAGGCAGCAAGAGGGGCAGCTTCTTGGGGGTCTGGACTCATCCTGCCTCTACTGGCGTTGTTCTAGTAACATTAGCTTAAGAATATAAACAGAAAGTTGTACTCTACACTTCTGTAATGCAGTTAGACCTCTCTACCCTAGATCTAAAATGTGTTCTATTGCTACACTGAGAAACTCTGGAGCATTGTTGCTTACAACACCAAGGTCATGGGTTCGACCCCAGGGAAGGCAAGAACTGATTTAATGTGTCCCTTGAATCCAATGTAAGTCGCTTAGGATAAAGTGTTTGCCAAATGCATTAATGTAAACTGTATCATGCTCTTAAGCACCAAAAGGTTAAAAAACAAGTTCAATGCCAAACAAACTGATTTAGTTGAGAGAATGAACACCCTGGCAGAGTGAAGCGTTAATTGGTGAAACCAAATTGGCAATGCTCTGATTTGGGCTAGAAAGCTACAAAACTCTGAGAAGGGATGCATTCAGTTCGTATGGCTGTTCTTGAGTAAAGGGGGCTGGAAGGCTGGCCTGTGTGGGGTGGAGGGGGGGTTGAAGTAAACATTTTCAACTGACCCAGGTTGACTCTAGCCTTGTTTGTACTTTCTACTGGTGAGGTCTAAGTCTCAGCAGTTAGAGTTTATTTATGTAGCTGGGGTACTGTGGCTCTCCATTCACCTCCAATAATGCTTCATAGAGCTTTCTTTCTCTTGAATCCAGCACCAGGACTGGAAGACTGTGTGTTTTCTAATGAATTATTGCATTTGCCTTGCATTTATTTTTTGTTTAGATAACTGCTCTTAACACCAAACGGTCCACATGTGTCTGTGTAAATTCTGGGCCGGTTCCATCAGTCCACATGCATGTGGACAAGGTCATTCAAGCAATGTGTGTATGTTCTTTATTCCTCTCTCCAACTGCCTGGTGGCTTCATAAAACTCAAGCGGGCCTGCTACCCAGATATCCCTGCACACATCTGAGTAATATTTGTACAGCTTGTCTGTGTGTATACATCTGTCAGGCACACAGAAATCGTGTCAAAACGGATGAGAAAAATTATGCATGTATATGTATATGAGTACATAAACATGTCTGTCTGTTTGAAAAAGTTTGCTGTTTGTTTAGCCCAACACACATTTTTGCAATGACCGTTAAATGCCAACAATCCTTTTGGGAGGCCAGCATTACTCAAGCATATAATCACATATCAAAGTCTGCTTTTTTCACCCCACACCGATAGGCAACTTGTCTCTGACAAAGATTTCCTCAGCCTTCCCTTAAAAAAAACTCGATCAAATATTAAAATCTGCACAATTAAAACAAGATGTGGTACTTTTCGGAATGGATTCAGAAACCAGATGAAAAAACTCAAATTTTCTCAATCTTTTCTCCCCCTGTCTTAATTCTCCAAACAAATTCCCCACTGCAATCCGACACTGCACATAAGAAGCAAACATGAAATCCACAGTAATTTAAGGCTGTAGATTCTAGAATGTTTCTTCACTCACCAGCTCCCAAAACGTCACCCTACATTTCATTTTATCACCTCTTTCTCACGCCTCACACAGCTTTCGAAATCACACTTTCATAAGAATCAACCAATGACTATTTGAAAGGATATCTCACCCTCAAAACCTTAATGACTCTCATTTTTAACTGGACCACAAAATAAGATATTCTGAAGAATGCCTAAATTGTCTTTCATTGTAGGTACAAAAAACATCAACAGAACATTCTTCAAAATACAGAAGAAAGAAAGTAATACAGGTTTGGAACGACACAAACGGTTAGTAAATGATATTCAGTTACTCATGCTTTCTGTTTATTTAAAGGTTTTTATGGACTAAACCTGATTACTAAACTTCTTCATCTTAGGTTCATTTTTACATCTAAACACAAGGTTTCTGCTTTTTGCACATCATTTCATGGAAGGCGGAAGCAATTACGGATGGCCTGGGTGGTCTCTGAGAACAAGGACACTTGGTGGCCTGTATGTCATTTGGGTGGGGGCTAGAGCAGAGGTGAAAGAAGGACAGTCACTGCCTCAGGGCTATGTAATGAGGAGGTGTATTCTCCAAAATGCACAGCTGGGCAAGTGTGAGATCCACAGGCCATGGCTGCTTTACTATTCTTTACAGCTATTCTATTATTTATCCCCGACACTACAGATTTGAATTGAGCAAAAAGGTTGCAATATTTAAAGTGTAACTGATCTATCCTTAATCTTTGAAATAGAGCAATGCCTTTGCCACATAAAATGTTTTGGCTTGGCGAGTCACTGCAAAGTCCTCTTGATATATGCAACTATTCAGCAGTCACTAACAGCACCAGGGACCTTTTTGAACTCAATTCCCAATCACAAGACCTATTATAAAATTCTTTTGTTTGTCCCTGTGACTTTTTATGTGTATGTGTGCAGAAGTGAATGTGTGTGCCTGTGTGTGAGAACTAACCTCTCCTTGTTACCATACTACTTACTCCCCATTCAGCCCAGAGCAGCTTTGTCAATGGGCTATTGGGGGAAACAACACAGGCAGAAACTTTAGAAACACAGGCACTGCCTCTTAAAGGCACAGCGTTCCTTTTCAGCACTTTGGCATTTCACTCCAGGAGAGCCATGCTTTATGCCTACTTTACATTAAAACACAATTTTCACTGACAAGTCCCTTTGCTTTAAGCTCCATCTAACATTTCCATCAGAGAGCATTAGTTCATTTATCACTGCATTTTACAGTTCTGTATATTTCAAAAGTAATTATAAACTTGTTTGCCTTCTGACTTGCTGAGAGCCATATTATCTGACTATATTGTTAAAAAGCATGTAAAAGTTCCGACCATTTTTTTTAAACAAACCAATACTGAGCTAACATGAACATCTTATTTTCAGGTTCTTATTTTCAACTACAAAAGTACAAAATAACACCCCTTGCGCGTGTGCATGAGCGTGTGCATGTTGTGTGTGCGAGTGTGAAACAGGTGGGGAAACTTCAGCTGTATTCACTTTTTTGGTAAAGGGGGGTGGCCTTTATTGTTGAATGGAATCCAAGAATAGTGAAGGACCACACAGCGAGACTGAGGGGGAGGGTCAGCACCTCAAAGATGGCTAACGATTCACACACAGCCCATCTGTGCAGGGGATCAGCAGTGTGGCGAAAGCCTAGGGGGCTTAGAAGGAATTTGGCAGTGTGAAAACCAAATAAAGCTGCCTGAAAATGCACAGATAAGTGAGGTGCACGGAAAGGACGTCAAACGGGAAAGGGGAGAAGAAGAAAAACATCAAGCGCAGCACCCACCGCAAACAATATAGGCTGATGGGGAGAGAACAAGAGAAGGCTTGCATGCGCTAAGAAAAAGAATGCTACGTGTGCGTGACAGGAGATATGGAATTCCAGAGGCCACGGTCTATGTCCGCTCAAAGATTCCGAGACTTCATATCAGAAGCCCACACAAGGTCTGAGTCTATATCGCCTGGCAACTACAGCATAATCACATTTTCAATCAGCTAAGCTAAGCAGAGACAGTCAAACTGTTTGGGAGAGAGATCTAAAATTGAGTTGCACTAAAAAGGACCACGTAAAACAGTATGTTGAGACCCTAGGCAAAGTGAGAAGTCACACCACACAGCTCACAAATAACTTGTTCCTGCCTCAAAAAACCACCCACACAGCGAAACATGAAAGCTTGGACTCACCTTCCACCCATAGTTTCTCAATGTCCGTTTCAATGGCGGCGACCCGCAAACCAACAGACAGGGCTCCGAACACAAGCAGTCCAATGAAAAGGACTTTTCCACAGTGTCGCTGGATGTGACAGCCCAGAGAAAAGAGAAAAGCCTGGAACCTCGCCCGAATCCACAGTGGTGCTTTCTGTCCCACAGCTTTCCCCTGAGACACAAGAGAGGAACACTTATTCACATGTACAGCGATGCTATTTCAGATCAGTTGTAACACACGGTGCCCTGCCAGGATAGTGAACTGTCCTGACAACGTACAAATCAATATTTAGAAGAGAGGTTACTTTGTTGTTTTTGTACAACATTTTATTTATTGTCCAGAAGACAATGTAAAAGATGTTTGACTAACTACACAAACAAAGAAAACCAAATCAAATCAATTTGTGAATAACTTCAAAAATCAGTGTGAATATCAGTGTGACAATACCAGAATGGTTTTCTCAGTAATTCACCCTAACCTGTACTAAACACTGAAATTTCACCAATTTCAAGTGTTACTATATAAAATGGAAACTGACATGAGTTAGAGACCTTCGTAGGTCTGTTATATATTTATATCTAACTTGTTGCAACAATTTCTGCACTTTGTCTTTTTTAATTTTATTTTGTTAAATTAATAAGTTCAATGAACTTCAATTTTAGTGTATTAAAGGACTAACTCCAGGCCTGAGGTGCTCTGGATTCAGTGCTCATCTTTTGCTAAGAAACAGGACTAATTTTATAATGTTTAACAATATATCATACAGCATTACAGTTATATAAACGTTTGTTAAAAGCTCTAGCCTTAAACATAGAATGCTAAAGCACGATGATAAGCATAACTGTTTAAAAATACTTGGCTGTTCTGTAATGACAAAGAAAATGATTTTGTAAGCAAGTCTTTCCAGTCTATTGAATCTTCCAACATTTAAAAAGATTATAAATGTATCCATTATCTGCAACGACCTCACAAGTGTCCTGCCTGTAACTGGAAGTCCTATCTGCGGTATAGCTGGACATGTTTTGGTTTCACTCATGGGAGTTTTGACACATAGCCAAGCGTTCATGCGCTTCACTGATGCTTTGTCAGATCAAACTTAATCAGTGAATTCCTCAGCAGGACGCGCGCATTGTCAAACAAACACGCTATATTGTATCTAGACCAACCGGACTGAACACTGAGGCAGTATTAGGGACGAATTAAACGAGAAAAAGAGCAAAAACGCGCGGATAGAAGAACTAAATGAATGGAGACTCGGCTCTCATTCATAGAAGTCGATGTCCGCACTCATACTTTCATATTTCGCGTCGTTTACTCTCCCTCTAAAACGATTCCTCCAAATTAGATTTTGAGATGTAAACATTGCCTGTAAATAATTTCTTCCCACTCGCTTAAAAAGAGGAGTAAATTGCCAAAACTACGCCGAAGAAAGATTTTAACAGTTCCCTGGCTCCCTGAAATAACACTATGTTATCGCGGACACGGTGAACAACACAACAACGTAGTGTGTATTTGTGTATATATTCCAGCGTTTGTCACCTTAGAAATCTGTTTTAACGCAAAAGCGGCGTGGCAGTAACTGGGTCTTCGGAGGAGATCTGAGTTCACAGGCGGAGGAGAGCGTGTGTAACTTGGGGGTAAATCTCCAAAAACACCATCGGCCGGTCCCGGGTCTCTGGGATCCGAGGCCATAGTCCAAACGAGAGGCAGAAGAAGCGCTGAAGAAAGTTAAGGGCAAACGCGGTGCGCTAGGCGAATACGATAATAGTAATAATCCAAGATTCGCGACGCGCGCATCCACCGGGTTCAACTTTAAGAAATACTCTCTAGTCTTTCCTTGAGCCAAAGTCTTCCAACTCCATCCCAACATTATGTGCTCGAATCCGTATAGATCCTTCGGTCTTCATTCGTCCAGCTATAGCGCGTAACTCGTTTTAAAGCAGAAGAAATTCGCGAGCGGATTCCGCCAGTCTACCTCTGATCCTGTTGCAGTAACATTTGGAGAGGTAGCCCCTTTGCAAACCATGAAAAGGGTGGTTTGATGGAAAAGTGCTCTGGTTCTCATTGGCCGAGGAAGAGGCAAATTACTTTGCAAACATCTCCTATTATTAGCTGCTAAGCAACAGCTCACCAAAGTGGAGAGAGAGGGAGACCACCCAGGCCGGCAGCCCCTCGCATCAGCGCCGGGAGGGGGAAGTGCTAGAGGAGCTTTTTCACTGCACTGCTGTTCCGCGCTGCACATTCCCAATAGCCTCGGCTCGTATTTTAACACGCTATCACACAGGCCATCTATTGATACTACAGCCACACATTTCTTTTATACTGACAGTCGGATGCAGAGGGAGACTTTACAGATTAATCGGCTCTTGCTTCATATAAGATAATTATCATTATATAAAAAAAAATGAATTATAAATGGGATGCAACAATACTTTAATAAAGATGAAAACATGCATAGATTCTGTGATTTTGATCAACAAAATTTGCTTGTAAACGCATCTTTTGCTGAGCTTAACTGTCAAGCAAAGCAACCAATGCCAACTTAATATTCAGCTTGTCACACTTTATGTTTTTAGTCAAGAGTTTTTCTTTAATTTAATTCAAAACTCTCCCAAAAAACATTGTGAACACCTTGACCATATTTAGGACAAATGTTAAACGTGTGTCATTCTTTCACATATCTACCATTAGTACATGACCTAAGGGTTTAGGATAATGTGTTTTCTATATTTTACATAATTTTGCAGGGTCAACCATTCCAGGGATCATTCATTCAATGAAATCCTTCAACTAATTCAGTTGTAAAGCAATGCACAGACTTGGCACTGATGCAAAAGCAGTGATTCTATTCATTTCTATCAAGTAAACCATATAATAAAATGTACATTAAAGAAACGTTATAGGCAAACTCAACATATACAGACACACAAAGAATTCAAATGTGTTATACAGAGGTTGATAAGAAGGTGTAGAGAGTGCAAGGGCCCTTGTTTTTGTGCAAACTATAATCACCGTATGAGCAATCTGTTCCACCTGTCACTTAAAGATTATTTATTTTAATACGGTTGTAGTGAAGATATTATTTCAAACACTGATTTTATTTTTTTACTATAATGAACTAATGTCATAAGGGAAAGGACAAGGGCATGTACGTGTGTATACTATGGCAGCACTGAGCGCATTTCTCGAAATTGTTTAATTTGATGAGGGTAAGGGCAGCTGGGAATGGGAGCTAATGTGGAATCTGAGGAATTGCTTCATGCGGTAGGGGCCCCCTTTAAGCCTAACAAACTGAGGGAGGTCCGGGCCGAGGTCTAGAGGCCTTGGATAAATAAACTGGGGAGATGACCATGCGCTGTCCAGAAATCTGCCATCACACAGCCCCTTAACATAAACGACCACAGCCCGTCCCAGCTTGTGTAAAGGTAAGCTCCAAAAGAACGAACAGCTGAGAGGCTCCGCAGGCAAAGACGTGTTTATTTTCCCCAAAAGCTTCAGGGCTGAATTTATTTATCTTATGAAGGCATCGGCACCGTGAACGAATTGCTTTGAAACTACCAGACAAGTAGGCTCTAATGGTAGATGACGACTGTGAGCACCATTAACTTCTGATACTATATATATGTGTGTGTGTGTGTGTGTGTGTGTGTGTGTACCTACACACCTTTATATTTATATATATATATATATATATATATATATAGGTACACATAACTTTATTGTGATGACTGCTGTACTACAATTGCCAAGCCAAAGCAATAGCTGTTTTTCATAGTTTTGGAAATATTTTGCAATAAAAAAGTATATTTACACTATATGCTATTCATAATGGCATATAGGGTATATATATACATACACATATACATACACAAAATATAGACAGAGCGAGAGAGGGAGAAAGACTCACCTCAATGAGAACACTATAATCTACATGTAATTTTTGTTAGCATGAACCTAATATTTAGGAAAAAATACATGTTTTGTAAGTGGCAATTATCATATTTCAAAACCAGGAACTTGACTAATTTAGAAAATGACCCCCAAAGAAGAAGAAAAAACATAAATGTTATATTGAATATATGTTAAAGCAAAAATGTTTCACATGAAATCAGCAATGTGCAAGTTTTTTCAAACCACCACATAACTACATATACTAAAAACCTGTGCCATTGTGCTCTGGGAATATCCTTGAGAAAGGAAGTCAAAATTTGTATTCAAATTGGTAGTGGCTGATTGTTTTGATGTGGATAAAAGCATGGGGAGACACTAGCCTCCTGCTAACATTCAGGACTTGTTTGGCAAATGTTTACAAAGCTTAAAATATTCTTAGCCCCCAAAGTGCTTTGTGACACACTGATGTGTACATGTTGGCATTGTAAGGGTCCGTCAGTCTCAAAAGGAAAAGACCCGCCACCCACAGCCACAGATAAGATTAATTATGATAATGTATTTCTTTGCCCTTTGTCATCGTAATGAATGGCTCGCTTAAAAAACTTTTTCAGCCGTCTTTGTTTGTGGCCCTTTAACAGGGGTATTGTTGGGACAAAACTAGCAGGTGGTGAGATGAAATCAGACCCCTTTGTTTTCTTACTGATCTCTCTCTAATTATTTCATCCCTGTTGGAGAGCATGTATAAATTCTATATGTATTCAATATAATGAATCAAGCCTCATCTAAAACTACAAACATACTCAACTCGATCCATTGAGGAAACTGCAGGAATTGTAGAAATTGTGCATGTCCATCCCAAAAAGTTGGGTACAGGTGCATAAGACAAAGGTAGAAGTACTGATATCATAGCTCCAAATTCGACACAAGCACAATGTTTTAACCATTTTTGCAATCTTCTCTTGCATAAACGCGCTTGAGAATTAGTCTATGGCTTTCTTACAGTAGGAACAAAGCCAGCAGTCACAGGGGTGTAACTTCGCTGGGGTCATGCGAGATAAACAAGCTCCGACATTATTTTGCGAGCGTCCTGGGGAGTGTTGTAAAGCAGGCAGTATGTTCGTTTCAAAGAGCGCGCAGTCCCTCGCATGTCATAGAGGTTATTGGCCTTTACAGGCCACACAGCTTCCATACTGTCTTTGTTCAGCAGTAAGAAAGTACTAATTGTTAAGTGTGTGTGCACTGAAGGTGGGCGTGAGGGTTTGCAGGAGGCTTGTGGGGGATGCGGCATCTTAAAAGGAGGCGAAATTGAGAGGAAATTTCGTTTGTGCCTCAAGAACACAGAAGACAAATTGAGGAAGTGTTCTGTTAATGTGTAGGGGTCAGCAGAAAACATGCAGGTTTTCTGCCACTTGGGTGGCCAGCGAGCCTCTCACCACCCTCCACCATGCTCAAGCCTTCAGCCTAGGAGTTCTCCACCCCTCCCCACGACTACCCCTAAAACACACACACACACACACACACGCACACACATACAGTCCCTCAGAGCAAAGGCCTCGACTGTGCCTGTCATTTGGTCAATCAGGTCACTGGCTCTCGTGGGCTGAGGAGATCAGCTACACGATACTTCTTGAAGGCTGCTAGATGTAACAAGTTGCATAGTTCTATCCAAGTCTCTATGATTTATGACAACTTGCAAATACTGTACTTACTGCAATTTACCCACAGGTCTTTACAGATTAGTATGTCCATTTAAAGTGTAGCTTGCATCTAAACTGCTCAAACAGAAGCTTTCATGACAACATTTAAATGTACCTTTTTCTTTTTCGTCTTGATATAGTGAAAAATATAATACTGGTCGATTTTTCATAATGCAAAAAAACTAAAACAAAAAAGACACATGGCAAAGAAGCAATTCAATTAAAATGTAATCTTAAATAAAACATTTTTTTAAAAATTAAGAAAACCATGGTAACATATCCAAAATTAATGTCTATACACACACGCATTTTAGATGTATCATATTCTTTATTTTAATTCAATTCACATTTATTTGTATAGCGCTTTTCACAACACATATAGTTTCAAAGCAGCTTTATGGAAAAAACATGTTTCTTCATTACAGATAAGATGTATTTTTATTTTAATAACTGTTTTCCTAATAATAATAATAATAATAATAGTATAAGATTTTTTTTTTTAAGAAAGTTCATAGAAATCTACAATATAAACCTACCAGTCAAAAGTTTGAAGCCATTCAATTTTTATTATTATTTATTTATTATAATATGTAATATTATAAAATATTATAAATATATAATATAATTATAATCTGTAGGCAGCCTTTACTTCATTATTCAGTTTCACATGATCCTTCAAAAATACTCTAATTTGCTATGTAGAAAACATTTTGTGGAAAGTATTTTTCCTTAGTTTTCATGATACAAGCAATAGAACGTTAAAAAAAGAACAGCATCATGCATGCTTATGTGCATCTTTACTGAATAGAAGTATTTATTTCTTCTTATTACTTATTAATAATTTATTTCTTCTTATTACTTATTATATATCTATCTATCTATCTATCTATCTATCTATCTATCTATCTATCTATCTATCTATCTATCTATCTATCTATCTATCTATCTATCTATCTATCTATCTATCTATAGTGTGTGTGTGTGTGTGTGCACATTTAGAATACCTTCTTAAATGGTCATGGTGTGTTTGAGTCTATTTGGCACATCTTGAACTTCATCTTGTTTCTAAACAGGCCTAGAAAACTGGGCTGGAAGCTACACAGAGACAGCGAGGTGGGCCTGATATATGATCTGTCAGTTGACATCTGATCCCAGGCCCAGGAAAACACAAGCATCTGTCACATTTGGCCCAAAGGGTGGGGAATGACACTGAACACAGCTCCGCACAGCTCCAAACCAACACAGCCATGGGGACTCCAACTCTGGGAGGCTTTGTCTAAATATACAAACCTTTGAAAAAACAACTGCTGCCACATCTCCCGAACCAGGTCTGGTGGTCCGAGCGCGGACACTGTGGCCAGCAGGGGCAAAGGGCACGACATCTGATTAGTTATCACACTGACAAAATGAAGGACACATGTTTCATATTAGCAGATGACAAGCATTCAGAGAGGACCTGGGGCATTCTGGGATTTTAATTATTTCATTTCTACTTAAACATGTGCAATGCATCATAGCACCAAACAATCTTATAAACATTACGGGCCTCCAGGGAAAAATTTATTATTAAAAGAAAATTATTAAGCCACTCAAGACAACTACAGCTCCCAAATAGCTTATTCTGCCAAAAGTCTTGAATAATAGTGAAGAGAAAAGGGAGGACGAATGGAACCGAGACAATCTCATAAATGCACATTATTTTATGGATTTAAAGACAGGGAAACACAAAGGACATGTCTCTGTGAAATATTTCAATATGCCCCAAACCAAAGCTTGTGCTTAAAGACATTGAACGCGCAATCATTCCACCGGTGACACTAAATGACTCGGACTGGCCCTAAAAACAATAAGTTGGAATAGCTATAAATCACACATAGAGAGTCAGAGCTTCTTCCTCAGGCTCTGAATCCATCGTCACCAGGGAACCAGGGACCTGTAATTTAAGAGATGCACAAGTGCTGGAATGCTATAAATTGTTGACAGCAAAGAGAAAAATCTTTAGGAAGTACTCCTTTTAAGCGTTTTGAGCAGGCCTGCAAGTATTGGAGAGTAAAAGAGACTGTTAGTAATTGCTGACTGGGTGGTCCATTTCTTTCAGTCTTTTTGTGTACAAATAAACTTATCCCCATTGTGGTTATCTGTTCCTTTCAGCACCAGAGCATGCAGTTCCAGTCATGGTGGTCACGCAGATGGGTGATGGGATATCCACTGGACAAACAACCACAACCAAACTGCAAACTACACAGACACCCACCAAGCTCAACCAACACCAACACCTACAACAACAAAAATATTTTATATGAAATTTATATTATCTCAGTTTCAATATATCTAACGCTTTATATGCATTAGTAGCACATGAAAACATGATTTATGACTGTATGACATGCCATGATAAAAGTGAGTATATCAGAAGGTTCGTAGACATACATAATGCTATTTACAGTGAAATAGTTGTAATTATCATACATTAAAATTTTAAAGCACTCAATCAGAATAATTACTTTTTTATTGATTACACGCTTACTTTATATTCACAAAGTGACAATAAATTATTTAGAATTCATTAACTCTCCCTAATTCTTTTTTATATTTTAAATGTTCCTTTCCTTGTAAGTTTTTTTGGAATTGCACACACTAAAATTGTGACTATAATTACATGGAAAATTGAGAGGCCTCACAGCATAAACAATTATAATATTTAATTGGTTTTATTTTTATTATTGTTAAACTTTTTTAAATTAAGAGTTTCATAAATTCATAAAGTGATCCCTCATTTATCGCGGTTAATGTGGACCAGAAATTTAGGTAGAAATCCGCAAAGTAGGATTGGCCCCCTAGGAATTTCCGTATATGTGTGTGTAGGTACCAGAATTTTTAAAATATGTATATTTATACTTTAAATATATTTTAATTAAATCTATTTAATTATAAAACCTTAATATTATACATTTACTCTCTCTCATACGATACGTATTATGGTGCTCTACATTCATTCATTAATGACGATGATGACAGACCTGTGCGGTTCGATGAATGAGATGATGGTGTTACTGCACTGGTATAATGAGGCCTTTAAATCAGTTCGGGAAGCGCCTCATCGTCAGATATTGGCGCTGGATCGTCAACATTTGCTTCTGAGAGAGGCAAAGAGGCTCCAACTCCAACCGTGCTCTCATTCGTTGATCTCGCACCGGGAACCAATCACATGTCTTGTCTGAGTGTCCGTGGGTGTGTACAAAGCCTCTGAGAGAGTTTCTCTCTTTGTCTGGCATCCTGGGAAACTGTTTCTCTCGCATCATGATGAAGCAACGCTGCTTTCCGCAATACGGCTGCCGAAATGGCGGTATTTTTGAATTTTTATTTTTCTATTAATATTTACGAAACTTGAACCGCGAAGTGGCGAGGGATTACTGTGTATATATATATGTGTGTGTGTGTATGTATATATATATATATGTGTGTGTGTGTGTGTGTATATATATATATATGTGTGTATATATATATAGTTTTTTTTTGTTGTTGTTTTTTTATATAAAAATGAACAAATCTGTGTTTCCCTATATATTATATACATTTTATCTGATAATAACCACATATACATATATATATATATATTCAAATTACCATATCATTACCATTAGAAAGAAACCCAGCAGTCTTGAGATAAATAAACCATTTTATTTAGACATAAAAAAAAATGGATCCTGTGCAGGAGTTATGCACATGCAAGAAGGTTGATCTGGGCGTCTTTAGACCTGTGTTCCACCTCCACCAGGGTTCTAGATCTCCATGAGTTGGTCAGATCCAACGATGACCTCATTGGTTCTTTCAGCTGTGAGGGAAGAGAACAAGACTGTCAGGCATCTGCCGCTCCTCAAAGGAGATGAGCTGCGTGTTTGGTTCAATTCAAATGAGCCGCTTCAGTATTACATTGATAAGGTGACCATTTCAATTAATCAAAAGATAGGAAAACAAGGAAAAAAAGAAGTTTATCCAGAGTTTACCTTTGTGGGCCATTCCATCATATACTGACAAGCAAACAGTTTACAAATGTGTCAGGCTTATACACTCGTTTAGGAAGGATGATATCCTCTTGCTGTATGTGGCTATTCCAAACTAAACGTTTGAGGGCAAGATTAATGATGCATATAAAGACATATTTTAGTGTGAAGGAATCTGCACAAAAGACTGTTTTTGTGTTCCGAGTTTGGGGAAAGACAAATAGAGCGTGCTATGCCAGAGAGAGAGAGAAAGACTGAGCAAGAGGGATGGACACAAAGAGAGAAGGTTGGAACAAGGGAGTCTAAACAGTCTGAGGAAAGGTACATGTCATCAGCCTCCGTAGCACCTGCAAATCTATTGCACCTTACAACATGGTGGAAAGCGGCAGACCGGGTGGTCTTGAATGTACAACCCCGTCTCCTGCGATGGACCTGCGATGCTTTTAGCAGCCATAACCCAACACGCTCAATCCCCTAAGGACAAGGATGCTGGGAACACAGAACCTTATAGAAAGTGTTCGGCTAGAGTTTATGAGATGTCTATCACTCCTTTGTGGCCAACACACACACGAACAGTCAGTAGCAGTAAACAGGCTGGGAACAGAAAGAGTGAGAGTGAATGAGAGAAAGACACTGAGACGGAAGAAAAAGAGAGAGTGTGTGTGTGTGTGAGAAGTTGACTGTATTAGACCACCATAGTGGAACATCTATAAAGTCTACTAAGAGTCGTCTAATCACTCAACTGCTGTTTAAAAAGGTTTCAAGTGAACCAGAGACTTGAAAAACATGTAAATATATGCAATTAATTTTTTTTGAAATAAATCAATTATATTTTTATTGCAAAATTTGTTAACGTGGAAGTTTTTATTCATTAAACTACTTGAATGCACGCTTTAAATTTAACAATTTGTCTTGATTTTAAGGTGAAATATGAATTGAATGTTTTCATACGATTCAAACACTTGCCACTTTTGTAACCGTCAAAAAAAGCGCAATGCTTAAATTGGGGGAAAAAAAAATAGATATTGTCTCCTTCCAAAATTCACACTCTAGTCACACTGACATTGTCAATACTGTAACTAATAAATCATGCATAGCTAATAGACGATCATAGTACACACAAAGATTTCAATTTTGTTTCCATCTAGTTTTAAAATTTTAAAAATTACCTTTTGAATAGTTACACAAATTTTAAGCAGTCATAAAATGTAATCTCTAATCAATAACCATCTTTCTATTTTCTAGCTCAACCTCAAAAGGAAAAGCACCCTTTTTATCTCAAAAGCATAGCCACATCAAAACAAGCAGTGATTCTTTAATGAACTTAATTTCTTCTTTGACTTAACATGTGTACAAAGGAGCGAGTGTCAACTTCAGCTACTGGAGGGAATTTACTGCAGTTATTATAAGCAATGCTTTTTAAATAAAAGGTTATATTAACCTCTGCTCTGGGTTTTTCTGGGATAACTTTGAATCGTGGTTTCTCGCTGCGCTTAAAGCGCTGATGCCTGAGGGCGGGTGTGTGTCGGGGGAAGTACAGGGGGTCTAGCTTGTAATTTGGGATTTCTGGGAGCACTTCAATAAGCCTAAGCATTTTTAGAGGTTATGGCCAACTAATCGAGTCCAGCTCAAGAGTGATGATGGAGGTGTGGGGGATGGAGATGGAGAAATGTTTCAGGGGGGGTTAGAGAGGGTCAGTCGAGGCAGCAACACCCTGTTGTTCAGTCAATTAGACTGTGCAGCCTCTGGACATCTTAGGGCCGCCTTAAGGCACTGTCATTGATGGAGAGGTTAGAGACCAGGCGCAGACCACCCGGAATACAAGAGCTTGAAGCCACACACACACAAATAGACGCACACAAACCTTGATCTAAGACTGCGAGGATTAAGCATATTAAAAAATAAAGCTCAATTGTACACACAAGCTTAGGTTTTAATACGCTATTAAAACAGATTAAAACGCACATACACACACAAGATCACACAAACGAAAAGGCAGACATGGGCGTGAGAGTGCACACATAAACAAACACAAAAGGCTGGATTTAACATGAACACAGTGGAACTACAGAAGTTTAGAGTGTGTGTTTTTGTGGACCGCAGCATTCTCACCCTCTGGCTCTACGCACTGGCCGCTCCCCACGAGACAGTACTTGATGTCGGCTCCACGTCCAATCACTGCATTGTTGCAGATCACGCTACCTTGAATGTTACACCTGCGGGGAAGACAATTGTGTTGGACGAGTGTCATTTCAATGCAATAAACACAACGAAAAACACATGCAATACTGTTCAAAAGTTTGCGGTCAGTAAGAGTTTTTTGAAAAATATTTTATGCTCATTAAGGCTGGACTTATTTGCTCAAAAATACAGTATTCACAATATACAATATTTTGATATATTTTAAAATGTCATTTAGTTCTGTGATTGCAAAGCTGAATTTTCAGCAGCTATTCCTCCAGTTTTCAGTATCACATGATCCTTCAAAAATCATTCTAATATGTTGATTTTCAACATTTCTTATTATTATCATCAATGTTGAAAACAGTTGTGCAGCTCTTTTTTGTGTGGAACATTCTAAAAAAAAGGCAGGACTCTCTAAGAAAAAACAAATTGAGCAATACTCAATGGAAACCAAAATAATTAACACACTGAGGGCTGGATTCAAAATCATACCAAAAATCAAATGTAAAAAAACTTAATTGAACAGGAAGATCCAACTTGCATGAAGTTCATCACAGCAATTCAATGTACAATGTACTGTGTGCCTGTATGCACTCATAACAACATCTGGGCATGCTCCCTATGAGATGGTGGATGGTGTCCTGGGGGGGGGATCTCCTCCCAGACCTGGATAAGGGCATCAGAGAGCCCCTGGACAGTCTGTGGTTTTCAATTGGATTCAGGTCTGAAGAATGTGAAGGAAAGTCAATGGCGTCAATACTTTCATCATCTAAAAACCGCCTACCACACACTAGCCACACGAGGCCAGGCATTATCACACACCAGGAGGACCCCAGGGTCCACTGCACCTGACAGCAGCAAGGGAACCACTGGATAGCACATGGATAGCCCTCCAAGGATATTCTACCCTAGCCCATAAGCTGGATGATGTTGCACACAGCTTTCATGTCGGTCACATGCTTAGTGTGAACCTGCTCTCATCCATGTAGAGATTGGGGTGCCAACGGCAGACTTGATTTCTGGTGTTCTCTGGCAAATGCCAATCAAGCTGCACACTGCTGAGCTGTAAGCACAGGTGCCAATTGAGGACGTCAGACCAACATGTCACCCTCATGAAGTCAGTTTCCAACAGTTTGGTCAGAAACATGCACACTAGTAGCCAGCTGGAGGTCACCTTGTAGGGATCTGGCAGTGCTCCACCAGTTCCCAGATACCGGCCCTGCAATCTCCTCAATGCTCTTGAAACTGTGCTGGCTTTATAACCACTTTCAGATTGATAGATCTCAATTACTTTCTAATTTGTTTTTGATCTTCTTTGGATAGGTCTGGATTTTGCTTTCCCTAAAAATAACAACCTTTATAAAAAAAAGAAAAGAATTTTGTGATTACTTGTGTTATCTTTGACTAATATTTAAATGTACTTGATGATCTGAAATATTTAAGTGTGACAAACATCCCAAAAAAAAAGAAAAGAAATCAGGAAGGGAGCAAACTCTTTTTCATACCACTGTATGCATCAAAACTAAACAACATCTGCAAAGTTTTAAAAGATGACTAAAGCCATGGTCACACTATACTTTGAGCATACAAAATCTCTGCAGATGAGAAGTCGTTACGCACTGTAGCGTCTTTATAAACATAAATTCAACACATAATATTAAATCCAAAATGTAAGAAAATACAATCTACTGCACCCTCCTGCAACGCTGGACTTTTTGACCTATTGGTCACACAACTTTAACCAAACTTGTTAAACATCGTCACATTAGCTTCCGTTTCCACACTTCAGCATTCGTATGAATGTAAGCCAATGCAACGAAAAGTGAGACGTGGCAACCCCTTACATCAAAATCTTAGAGGGGTACCAATATCTGTTCTACTCCATTACACTACACTCCATCTAGTAGGTTTTGAACTAAAGAACACATCTTGTGTAATCTTCTCTATCCCTAACACTAGATACCTTTCTACATTAAAATAATACAGGAACTGCATTAGTAAAGAACCAATGATCGTGCTTATATGTAAGATGGCTTCTTAAATAAAAATGGTTTACGTCTGCAATCTTTGAGCATAATGATGGACTGATATTTGTGTATACGAGTTGTAGACAACAAAGTGCCTTGGAAGCTAGGCTTTGAACTGAGTATACTTGGACACACATAGACACACATCCATGTGCTGCTGTCTATTTACACCAAACAAAGAATAATATTTTCCTGGGATCACTTTGGCACCATAAAATTTTATTTGCACAGTTTTTATGTTTACTTGGTTTGCCTGGGCCAACTCTTAACTTTTTCTGCACTCTCTTGCGGTGAAGCATATTTACCACGAGCGTTCAGCTTTCATGTCTTTTTGCTAATTGCACAGCTGAGGGTCCTGTCCTTTCCTCACTCGACCCTATCACGTCCCCATCACCACCACACCAGTCTGAAACATGATACCTCAACGTTTTCACCAGGCTTCGCTTATTTTCCTTTAGGTGGTATTAGCATATATATTAAAAACAACATCTTCATCTGACGTACAAAAGCGTTTTAGTGCTGCTTTCTGTGGTTTAGTGTCCGAATGTCACAGGACCTACAAGAAATTCCATTTCACACTTCCTCCCAACCATAAAGCGAATCAAAAATTTACAACGATAACTTTTTATTAGAAATATTCAGATTTTTGCATCACGGAACAGGGACAGTGGACAGGACGTCCTGTTTTCCAGATCAAGAAATGTCGGACAGTGCAGCCGTGTTATAGCTGACGGAGGCAGGTTTCTATTGGCAGCTACACAAGGCACTCTATTCAGGTGCACGGGTGTGTACAAGAGCGAGAGCGAGCAAGTGAGGTTTGAAGAAAGAGAGGGAGCGGTAGACAGAGGGGGTAGATGGGAGATTACAAGGATTGGAGTTTTGAACAGAGAGACCACCAAAGATGTAGTTGCTGAAACACCACTAATTACTGACACTATGCTCCTCCTTGCTGTGACACCCCCCCTCTCCCTTCCACCCACACAAGCCACCATCAGCACCCCCGCATCCCCATTAACCTGACCTCCCGAGCTTTGTAAACAACCACTCCTACATGCAAACAAAGAGCCGAAAAATGTAAGAGGCGCTTTTAAATGGCAGGGATTTCTTAATCCCTTCTTACTTTTTTACGTTTTGAAAGAGTTGCTGTTCCTTTCTTTTCTTCCTCTATATTCTTTCACTCCACTCTTCATGCACAGGCTAATTCGTACACAAGGACCCACCAACCGCTCTCTTTTTTTCTTTTTTGAAGGGAAAAATTGTTTAAACCAAAGCTCTTCCCTCCTGTCTCTACCTAACAGAGTCCTGATTTGAGACAGTTTGTATATAATGGAAAGCGAAATCAACTTAAATCCAAATCGTTTTGGGCAAAATAAGGGTAATGCAAAGAAAAAAAATCCTATGATCTCAGAAAAGGCTTCTTTTACTCGTGCATGTAACACTTATTTCTTTGGGAATCATTACATCTATATTCATCACTTTTCTGTTCATTTTTCGTATGGAAGGGCTGTTCAGTGTCAGCGAACACCTTCAGGGGTCTGACAACACAAGTTCCTGTTTTTTCTCAACACAACAAAAAGCATCCACCCCAACACCACCCACAGGCAGTAGCGGGTCAGACTCTACACATTATGTCTACGTCAAGCCCACTTTTAACCTAACAGACAAAATCAGATCTTTTGTTTCTACATACTGAATATCTGATCCAGACAGCCAATCTGTCGGTCATCCTAGACTGTGGAAGGTACAGGATAACACAGGGGTGCATGAAACTGCAAAAGCATTGTCAAAATCACTTAAATAGGACCTGCCTGACAAAGTGAAGTAGACCAAAAGATCTTAAAAAGCTAGACATCACAATTGTGACAATACACACACGCACATCATTTTAGAATAAACTTAAAATACTTTGTTAAAATAATTGTTTTATAGATTTATAACTACCGTTGCAAATGTGTAGTTGTCTCCATCACTTTTAATTCTATTATGCTGTTCATTATGTATATTAGTGTTCAAAAGTTTGTTTTCTTCAACATTAATTTGATTAATCAAAAGTGACTAAAGAATTTTGCATTATTACAAAAAACAAATAAATGTCTATTAAATAAATGTTCTATTCATTAAAAATTCATAACAGACAATTATCATCAATTCCACAAATACTATCAAAATGGATAATAATATGAAATATTTCTGCAGCAACAAATCAGCATACTGGAAAATTTTCTGGAAGATCATGTGGCACCAAAGACTGGAGTAATGGAGTATAAGGAGACAAAAAAAAACCCAAAAACATACCAACCCAAAACCTCTGAACAGAAGTTTAAATTTAAAATCGATACATCAATCTTGCAAATAGACTCCATCTGAAGTCTGACTGATTTAAGCAATTAAGGTCATTCAGATCATGCTCATTTTGAAATAATTTTTTTCCACACCTTCTGATCAACAAATCTCAATATTACGGTACTTTTATAGTCAATTGTCATTACTGGATAAGAATCATGAATATTGCACTCAACGCAATATCTTTCTGACTTATTATTTTAGATCTGAGCATAACAAGAACATTACATTCAGCAAACACAGTACAAATCCATGACTTTTTGTTATCAGATTTGATTAATTTCTCTGACTTTTCTTTCCATGGAATTCACCAACTGTTCCAGATTGTCAATGACCGTTAAAAGAACTGGTTAAAAAAATACTTATTGAAAATGCTTTAAAAAAAAGTTTATGCAATGCATTTGACATTTTTATTGCAGCAACATAATTTAGCTTGGTTTCATAATTTAGTTAAAAACCGCTGTTTATTAGTAGGCCTATGTTTGTCAAATATTATTACATTTCACCATTCACAGAAAGCAAATGACGTTACTTTTGTTAAACATCCTGTTTGGGATTGATTTACAAAAACTACTCAGAGAGGCTGTTTACTCCACATATTCTCATTAAGTCAGAATCACTTACCCTTCTTCAATAGTGACTCCATTCATGATGATGGAATTGATGATCTTCACCTTCTCCTTGATCGTGGATGATGTACCAACATTTGAACGCTTGATTGATGTCTTGTCTAATATCTGACAAGATGGTCCAATAATGCTGTCACTTCCAACCTAATAAAAGAGACAGCATTACTTTAAGAGTAATATATAGAGTGTAATAGCCTGGTTCCAAAAGTAAAATGCTTTTCATTTTCCCCATAGCGAAACTGATAAAAAAAAGAACTTTAAAGACAGACCTACAGTGGTATTTGATTCTAATGAAGTCGTCAGATGCATTATTTCAGCTTGTTTTTAAAAGTAATCATGTTTTACAGCACAATTACTGGTGGAAAAACTACATCACCCATTACACTGTACAGAAAATTACACCAATAATTGAATTTTAAAAAAGCACCAAAAAAGCTCTCTAGCTTCGCCCACTCCCATGAAACATTGGAAATAACATAAATCAAGACGATCTTCCTGTGCTACACACATACAAACAAATTTATATTACCGGTCCAACGTGTCTCGATATCTCCTACATATCTACAAGCCTGTGCAGCCTGATTGGTTTGAAGGTACTGCCTCCTTCTACACACAGTGACAGTGAAGTTTATTTGACTTGGTGATATACTGTGATATTAAGTGTTCCCTTAGTTTGAGCACAGTTTATTCTAAAGTTGTGTCTATGTATACATAGAGGCGTGAAAAAGTGTTTGCCCCTTACCTGATTTCTTTTCTTTTTTACATGCTTGTCACACTTAAATGTTTCAGATCATTAAACTAATTTAAATACTAGTTAAAGATGACACAAATGACTCAATCAAGAAATCACTTAAATAGGACCTGCCTGACAAAGTGAAGTAGACCAAAAGATCTTCAAAAGCTAGACATCACATTTATGACAATACACACACGCACATCATTTTAGAATAAACTTGAAATATATTGTTTTATAGACATAACTACCGTTGCAAATGTGTAGTTTTAGTCTCCTTCACTTTAAATTCTATTATGCTGTTCGCAATGCTTCAATAGATTGTAGTTCTTTTCCTTTAACTAAGACCTTTTTTTGAAATCCTCCTTTTTTGGGAAAAATGTATGGAAAAAATTATTCTAGAACTATCTAGAACCACCACAGCTGAAAAATGCGGCGGGCAATGTTACAATCTATTCCATTAAAAGAACATGCTCTTTAATACATTTTTAGGAGGTATATTACGAAATATGCATTTTTAAACCGTGTACACACAACCACCATACTACTGACGTGCTGACGGGACTCACCAAAGAACGTTCTGTGACCACAGCAGTCGGATGGATAGGAGGGTCTTCAAACAACCTTGGAACCTAAGAAATAAGGGAAACCATCCAACAATTCAAGCAAATGTTTTAACTGTGAATAAATAACCTTAAAGATTTAATGAAAACTGTGCCATTTTATCGGTTCTTTTAGCTTGTGCTCACCACACGATTAGCCTCTATGTAAGCCGCGAGGGTGTTCACACGGTAGCACATCCCCTCCTCCATGATGTGAACATAGCAGCGTAGCTTTCCGCCATGGTAGGCCTCGCTCATGTCTCCACGATGATCATTCCAACACGACCTCTCCCGGGCTAGTTGGAGCAGCGGCTCGTCTTTACTGGTGCTGAGGAGCTCTGTGAAGAAACGTATGAGTTTCTGAAAGGTAACGTTCAATATGCACACTTAACATACACTTAACACTCTGTGAGTCATTATAAAAAGGAAGCATACCTAAATTGTTGTGCGCATCCAGTTGTTTTTGATTCTTCTCTGAATCCTCAGAGGCATTTTGCATGTTTAAAGACTTAGAGAACTGCTTACGCACCAAATATGGCACTAATTCTCCTCTGATTGAAGTGACAGACCTGTAAATAAAAGCATATGGAAAGCATTTTTGGAAATTTTAAATGTGATTCGGTTACGATTTTTTTTAATTAACTCTGCAAATACTGATCATGTATACAGGATGCTTATTATTATTCATTTAACTGATTTAAAAACAATTCTTGTGGCAAAGAGTATAGACTTCAAAAGGTGTCTTTATTTAAAAGTCTGGGGTCAGTAAGATTTTTAAAATTAGTGTACATGTGTACAAGGCTGCATTTACTTAGCAACTTTGTATTTGTATATTTAATAATGTATTCCTGTAATGACCTCAAACATTTGAATTGCAGTGTATGACAATCGAAATACGCAACAATATAATACAAAACAAAATATGCTTTGCATTAAGCTTCAAGCGGAGTTATTCAAATGGAAGGAAAATAGGATGATTAATAAAATAAAATTATAAATAATAATAAAAAATGTTATAGAGAATTATAATTACTTTATTTATTAATAAATGTACTATATGAATGTGATCAACAAAATTAGACAGCATTCACAGCCCCTGCAAAAAGAGGAATCCTATTTTACCGAACAATTGAATTTATGGTCTCCTGAAGGTATAAAGAGATTGAATCATGGCTTGAAAAAAAAAAAAAAATCATGTATGCTTGAGGAGCATCTCAAAATCTCCGCCACCTCCTTAAACTAGTCTCTCTCTCTCTCCCTCTCTTTATTTTCTTTTAGGCAAGATTAGAATTTCCATCTGAATGCAGAGAGAGAAACAACAGTTACTATGTCCATTTTCTCCTTTAGTACTTCATGGCACTGCAGGCTCAAGGGCGACAGAGAGAGAGCGAGACTGAGGAAGGGAGGGATGGATGGGGGGGGGGAAAAGAATGTGAACGAGAGAGAGAAAAGGCAGCATAAAAAAAGTCAAACTACTTTGATGAGGGAAAATGGGGAGAGGAGGAGGGCTGGGGGGGGGGCAGATTAGAAGAAATGATATTTATATCAGGGGGAGAGTGAATTAAAATGTCAAAGCGGAGAGAAGCCTCACACTTTTCTGAAGTATGTGTGAGGGAGAGGACCTAAGAGAGGCCAGGCACAGCACCACTTTACAGCGGGCTGCCCGGCCTCACAATGTCAGTTACAGGAGCACAAAGGGGACTGGAGGGGCAGGGGAATGGAGGGCTATTGGAGAGGATGAATGGAGAGCTATGGGAGCAATGGAGGGGTGGACTGTAGAGGACACAGGGACACTCCAGGATTAGAGACACAACGGAACAACTAGATGAAGAGAAAACTGGTTATGTGAAAATGGTGCCGATAAAAAAAAGCATTGAATGCCATGACATTTTTGCTTTTCAATTTAGGCTTTTACAGTGAAACAAATTCAAATGAAAGAGATTTTAATTACAATGAAGAAAATAAGTCTAAACAATACCAAATATATACCCATCTAAAATGGACACGGAGAAAGCTGTGAAACTCTTACTTTATTGGGAAATCATAACTTACTTGTTGTGTACTAAGAAATCAACCACAGATCTCTTCAGGCAGTACAGGTGGGCATCTAGCAGGCCGGTCTTGATGAGCATTCTGGGATGTCTGAAAGGGTGATGCATATATACATTTATATACACACATACATATACATTACATACGTATACACTGATAGAGACGATTCGGAAATCCGTTGCCGCTTGTATACATTTCTTATTTTGTATATATATATATATATATATATATATACACACATATACACACACACACACACACACACAGGTATACTCATTCTCTCTAACAAAATTGTGGTCCGTACATAGTTATAACACCAAACAACATTGATAGTGGTATTGGAAACGCTTTTCATCTAGATTCATCATATTGGTCAGTTGAGTGAGTCTTTATCTGCTCAAAGTATTCAATCATGGGTTGCCAATTCTTATAAAAGGTTTGGACAGATCCTTTCATCAAGTATTTAATCTTCTCTAATTTTAGATATGATACTAAGTCACATATCCACATTGAAGCCTTGGGTGGGCTTGGTGACTTCCATTCCAGTAGTATTCTTCTTCTCGCCAATAAGGTGGAAAAAGCAATAATATTTTTGACTCTATTGGTAAAATATACTCCTTGTTCTGGTACTCCAAAAATAGCAACTTCAACACTAGGTTTTATATCAAAGTTAAAGGCCTCATTCAGTGTTTTAAATACAAATGTCCAATAGTCACTCAGCTTTCGACAAGCCCAGAACATATGCAAAAGATCTGCCTTGTCACTTTGGCATCGATCACACAAATCATCGACATTAGGGTAAATCTTTGAGAGTCTACATTTTGTGTAGTAGGCACGGTGGAGGAGCTTGAACTGTATAAGGTTAGGCGTCCACAAGAGCTTGATCCGTTTACTCTACTCAGAGCCTCATCCCACATTCCGTCAGTTATTTCACTTCCCATGTCCTTTACCCACTCACCTCTAATTCTGTCAATTAACACATTATTTGATATACCATCTTATATATTACTGCAATTTGACCTATATATATATATATATATATAGATAGATAGAGCTTTTCTTTCTTTGCTTTTCTGTATTTTTCCATTGAGTAAGGATGATATGCTTCAGACTGTCTGCTCGTGTGGAAAATTACTAGTTTTGTTTATCGGTCTACTTTCTTTCTTAGCCAATCAGAATCATTTAACCTTCAATGATGTAGTTAGTAGCCTCTGTTAGAGTATAATTGCTGTAACAATGTTATTGTATTTGGGGCGGCCTACGAACTCCTTGTGAGACTCGAAGCTGGCTTCTGCTGATGAAACTACAAACTAAACTTCACTAAAATTTCTTCTATTGACTGCACTTTTGACTCCTGGTCTTCATTCAACACATGTGGTCCTCGGGTCTTAACTGTAATTCCCCTAAAACACACATATGTTTACATATTATATATAATAAAGTGTCTGAGTAAGAAAGGGCATTGAAGACTGGCATCCTGGAGTGCAAATAAAAAACAACAACAACAACAACAGTAGTGTGGAAGGAGGCTGCGGCTGCTGTGGAGCATGCTAGATGGCGAAACAAAGTAAATACATAACAGCTCTGACAAAAACATTGTAAGGCACCCTGCTACCCTTTTTTCCTTAGATGTTTTATAATTAGACTATACAGCTTGCCTTTATGTCCCATCCAGTCTTTCATTTTCCTGTCTCACTCCCAACCTAATTGGTCTCTTTCAGGCACAGTGAGAGAACTATAATAACCCCTAAAATAGGAATAACAAGTAAAAAAAACAAGTGAAGTGACATGAAAGAGAAAGAATTATGTAGTATCTCTATAAAATCTAAGACAAAAATTAAAAAATAAAACACCATGGCAACTCCAACTAGATTAAGTTTGCTTCCACAGCTTGAGAGTAGTGAGATGTCAGGAGCACCGACAGACCCCCCAGACTGTTTTACAGCCTGCCATTGACATGAAAATGCTCCCGGAGCCCCTCCACAGAGCCACAAGAGGCCCACAAAATGGCTGCCCGGGGCCAGAGCGATTCACAAGAGTCCAGTGCATGCTGACGGACAACACAAAGTGTTACTAAAGGAAAGCAGACCAGACAGCAATGCAAGTTAAGCCGTCAGATGAACATGAAGAATTCCAGTCACATACACAAACTTAAATAGTCTTTACTTCAAGATTACAGAGTCAAGGTTTTGCTCAAAGGCCTCAATACATGATGATTCAAGATCATCAAGAGGCAGCGCAAAGCATGAACAGCAAGGTTCAAAATAGACTTTATGAAAGAGATAGAGAAATAGATAGATCTAACATGTATACAAACAAACAAACAGAAGCATTGTCACTAGTGGTATCCTCACTCTCCCACCCCTCCAGCTACAGTGCTGCACCACATGCAGGCTTTATGCCAGACGACCTGCTGTAAACACAGAACAGGAGGACCCTCTCACCCCCCCATGACATTTATGAAGCGAGAACGTAAGAGAACCATCTCATCTCTAGAGCTTTACTGTTTCCCCCCAGCGGATGACACACTGAGAGCCTGAAACACTGCAGTGTTTCTCCCCCTCAAATCTCAAAAATAGACTCACCATGTGTAAATCAGAGCATGTATGCGTGTGGATACATTAGGAATAAATTATGATGACACTAAGTTGTTCCATTAGCCAGCAGTGGCTGGATTCCTGAAAAGCGGGAAAAGTGCGTGCGGAGACTGAGGAACTTTCAGATGTTTTCGGCTGCATATGGAATCAATGTGCTGGGCTCACACACGCAGACAGCAGGGAGAGATCCAAAGGAGGTGAGGAATGAACAAAGGCATGACACGCTGATTTATGGGAACACCCAACATGTGACATCATGGTCTGGCACCTGTGTGCAGAGAATGAGTGAATCAGAGAGAATGATGGGCCGAAAGAAGGAATGATGAGTAACGGATACAGACTCTAGTGATTTTGAATGAGAAATGAGTGTTAATGAGCGGGGGACTAGAGGGTCAGGAAGAAGACAAGACTGCCAAATGAGAAGCAACAGGTGCCATTTATTGAGTGCAGACAATACAACATAGTGCTCTTATAACTTTTCAATTAAACTGCTCGCTTGTATTGACATTTTTAAGCTATTCCAAGTGGTTTAAGCATGCTGATATATATTCATGATAACATGATAAGTCCTTCAAATAAATTCTATGGCAGTCATTCTCAACCAGTGTGCCGGGGCACACTAGGGAGCCTCAGGATAATTTTAAAGAATTTAAATTAATTATTATTAATATTTAAAAAAAAATCCAACTTAATAAAAAAAAACTGAAAATCACATCTCTTTTTAAATTCCCACAACAACTAATGTTCTGAAATAACTTCTGGTAAATTATGTGATAAATTAAATCAAATGAATTAATTCAATATGTGAGCATAAATGTGAGCAGTTTTGACAATTGCAAGAAAAATATATGAAATATTTTGGCATATATATGAAATTTCTATAGCATATAGTGTAATGCTCCACTAACTCTGCAACAGTTTTTCCCTCGCTGTCTGCTTCCTCAGGCTGACAAAAATCTGGGAAAGGCCTCCAGGGTTGTGAGTGACTCACACTATTAGTTTTAATGGCTTACTACTATAAACCCCAGCACAAAAATCCATGTTACAGCACAGTGAGGTTATACGTTACACAGTGCGCTGTCGATGGAGTCTGAGCAAAGTTATCCAGCCCGGATGCCCCGCAAAACGCAAGGATTTTGTTCTGCAATCACTTGTCTGAATTGGCAGGTTAAATAAATAACAGACTGACATTGGAGGAGAAAGACAACAGCTGACTTGGATTTTGAGGGGTTGGTAAATCTTAGAACAGAGCATATGGCTCACACCTTCCTCTCAAACATCCTCAGCCGGTCTGGACAGTGTAATGTTTGAGCAGTGTGATTAAGAGGGACTGCTGGATTGCTCGCAATGTTAAACACTATTAAACACTTGCAGCTTTAACAAAGCGAGTGAGAAGCAATGTTAACATGCCTTTTCAGTGGGCTGTCCAAAGACGTTTACATGTTTCCTGTCCAATCTATTCTTTCTAGATTTCTGTATCTTGTGAACATCTGATACATTGTTATCACAACAGTGCAAATCCATTAGAAAGTCTGTGTATATCTGGCATTTAATATAATCTGATTTTGCCATAACATGATCAGGGTATAAACAGAACTTCTGAAGTTGAACCTTTTTACCACCTTCAAAATATTTTTTTAATACCAGCGTGACTGCAACTATCTTGACCTGACACAACCATCTTCCAAAAAACAAATATAAAAGTGTGACTTCGATATGTCGGAGTCCGGAAACATATTTCTAAAATGGTCTACAATGCCAACGTTGGAATTGAAAGAGTGGTGTTTAGTTGCTAGGTCTAAACACTAGGGATTTGCGTTTCAACCAATTTGTTAGTTGTTTAAACTAATTTTCTGTAACCGATTAAACGATTAGTCTAAAAGTAAGAAAAATACATTTAAATGCATCAATAATACATTTAAAATATTGAATCTATAAATCAAGTTAAATAGTAATGAATGATAAACTACAACTATTAATAAAAACGAAAATTAATGGGGAAAAAATTAAATAATACTTTAAACACACTAAAATGAGAAATATTGCGTTGTTAACTAGCTGAAAAAAATTGAAGGTAATAAAAATTCTAAAGTTAAATCAATAAATTAATTTAATAGTACTAAAAAGCACTGGAACTGTCTCACAGACAATAAAACAGACTTGTCAATAATATGAGGTGGAAAATAAAGCAAGATAATTAATAATTGTAGTATACATGCATACGAACAATGTCACATGGGTAACAGTTTCGCTACGTTCTACTACTAGAACACAAAGATGGAGAAAACAATCTTCAAAACGTTTTCCGATAACATTTCTTCAATCTTAGAGATACAAAAGGACCACCCACTAAGATGTACTGTTACTGCCTCTTATGATGATGTAATGCTAGAAATCTGTCTGTCATAGCAGAGTTGCCAACTCATGTATTTGGTGCGAGACACACTCTTTCTGGCTCATTCTCATAGATAGGATATTCCGAACAGAACACAGATACTCTTAGCTTCATAGCTAGCTGTCGACAGCTGAACAAAGAAGATTTTTTGTGGTGTGCAAATGTTCTTATTTGGCCATTCATTTGACACTGTCATGGGCCAGCCAGGTGATCATTTTGTTGTGGATTAGATGAATATGTGCACTGTGTCATCAGTAACATAACTTACAGAAGTGGAAAACATGCTTGTAAGTTAGAAGAGGCTACAGACCAGGCTACAGAACAAACCATAGAGAAAATAACATGACAATTTGTCTTGAACAACAAAAGGGACTTGTATTCAAGTGTAATTTGAGCCCTTTATGGCATTAAATGACTAAAAAGTGGTTTAACTGTTTAAAAGCAACCAATACAGGTTTTCCTCAGCGAATAACTTGCATCATGATTACATCATGTCTATTTCCATTTCACAACAGTTTGGCATTAACAGCTAGATTAAGACATCTCTTTAGCCAAGCATTCACACAATCCTTCTCATAAACTTCAAAATGATATCTGATGAAATAGTACAAATAATTGCATGACTATCTTTTGCCTATATTTATATTTATGCATTTAGGAGACGCTTTTATTGACAGTCTAATCAGTTCTTGCTTTCCCTTTGAATTGAACCCATGACCTAGACGTCGCAAGTGCCACGTGCTCTACTGTTTGAGCTACAGGAAAGCATATGTAACGTAATGTACTTTTCTAACGAAAGTAATGTAACGTCTAAAATGCTATTAACAGCAACTACACTAATTATTCTACTTTTGCTTCCCTGTTCAACTAAAGTTCAATCCAGGAAGGCAACCAAGGAACACAAAAAAATATATATGTTGTAGAACACTGACTGCCATTGTATGGACATAAAAAAAGACAAACAGACAATTTTCAAATGATCTTCTTTTGTGTTTCACAGGAAAAAAAGAAAGTCATACAGGTTTGGAACAACATTAGTCATTTAAATTTCCCTATCCCTTTAAGCAATAATGATACCGAGAAGACAGTGTTTTTACAGATCTTACAAATAAAAAGTCGCTTAACACATGTGGACTGCACATATAGGCTTCACCCGGCCTGTATAAACACACATGAAGACAATGCCAAGGCTCAGAGACAACGCAGACAAACAGAGCAGTATCTGAAGAAATGTTAAACATTAGCAGACATGTCTGAAACCGTACTGAGAAATCTTGTGTCCTTGAGAGGGGACCAAAAAGAAATGTCCAGGCCAACTGCTACGTCAAAGAAAAAAAAAAATGATATTCTGCATAAAGCTTATGACATTTCTTTTTATGTTCTGACATTGTCGAAACTGGACTTTTTTTTGTTGTAATTGCCAATGGTTGTTTTTTTTTTAAATTAGATTCTCATTTTTACATAATATTTTTTCCACCACACTAGAATCATTTTTGTTTTGTTTTTTAACTTATAGATTTATTTTGTCTGTCAACACAGTTAAAGGGTGTGTTCACACTTGGCAGGTGTGGATTAAAACATTCTCTGGTGAGAATGATAGCTATGATACCTGTGTGCTCACCAAACAAAACAGACTCTGGTGTAGTTAGACAAAAATATGAACATCTAAATGATCTGAAATATGAAAGACATCTAAATGAACCAAAAACAGATGCAACCATAAAAAGGATAGAATGCTGAAGCATACTTGTTTTTTCTTGTCATAGGAGCTACGTCACCCATTACAGTTTGGTACAGGCGTCAGAAACATGCTGTTTAGACCTCTTCACAGGTTCTCAGCTGATCAACATTTACTAACATAAGCGCACACAGCAATATTTTGGATGTTCGGTAAGTTCCGTTACAAGATTCTGTTTTTTCTTCTTTACGTTAGGTATTAAAAATGCAAATGCTAATCGAATCAGGACTAAATGTATAATTTTCTTTTCTGGTCCAGACCAAAAGAACCACACACACCCTGATAAATTTCAAATCTGATCAATTTTATATTCAAAGAATCCTGAAAAGAAATAGACTTTTTCAGCAAAAATATTACATAACAAATCTACTTTCAGACATGTTTCTTGAGAAACAAATCAGTATATTAGTAAAATTATCATGTGACACTGAAGAAGACTGGAATATTCACACAAAATTCAGCAGTGCCATTCAATAATTAGTAAAATATATTAAAATAGATATTATTTTACATTGAATATTTCACTGTATTATTGTGACAGAGAGAAAATCCAAAGACAGAAAAAGGGACAAAGAAACACAGAGGTGGGTTGGGAAGGAGAGAAAAATTGGATCAACAGTTAAGGAAGGCTGCCACCTGCTAAAGCAGGACTGACAGGCAGCACTTGAGACAGGCCAGCAGCAAAAACAGTATGCCATCGCCCCGTAAGGCTGCACCTCTCTTAGTGTAGCACAACAAGAAAACAAAATTGCCCTAATGCATTGCAAGTCTAAAGAATTGTTTTATTAAAAAGGCAATATCTCAAATTGTACTGATAATGAACATTTTGGAATTTAAATAATACAAAATAAACAAATACGGATGTTCCAATCAATCACCTTCTATGATTCGATCGGTAATCTCTAAATTTGTCCGACCTCACGAACCAATCTCAATTTGATGAAGTAAGAAAAACATGAAACTTTACCCGTCATGGACTGCATTTAACTCCACTTAGACATATACTTGCAAACTTTCCAAAGCACTTCCCCACGGGAAATCCCAACCACCATTTTGAAGTGCATTCAACTACATCAAAGGCAAGGGAAGTTTACTTGGACAAACCTTCGAACCCTCGATTTTGACTGAGGGAGCTGGTCTACTCAGCACATACACTTCAGGCAGATCATTAGACCACAATGCAACACATCTAACGTCACAGCAGATCGTGCTTACCCCAACCCCACAACTCTAGTGTATGATATTGGAGTTATTTGGACATTTAACGGCATAATACTTGTAGCTGACTGGTTTTACACAGCACTATTATCTTTTTCATTTGTGTAATTATTTATATTATTGTCTTCAAGAGCTCAATATTATATATTGCTCCAGAGCAAATTGCAAATTGTGATCAAGGGCTTGGTGCATTTCCATTCAAACCTATTGCAAGGGTTCCGCCAGTAGTGGGCATTTGTACAACTTAAGCAATGACATATATTTTGAGCGAATGAGATGGAGGTACGTTAGCGAGGGAAGGGCATAACAAATGGACTTAAAAGCAGTCCTGAAGTGATATTGACACTTACTTGCGCATGATGGACTTCCGGAGAATAAGGCCTTCTTCCAGGTCTGCTTCATTGGCCATGAACAGAAGTCGTTTCCCTGTGACATCCACACCCACAAAGTCCCTCTGTTCTCCTACCATAGGGCACAATTCCAATCTGTCATAGCGAAGTCGTAAAATACTACTGCGAGACATAGTATAGTCAAACTGTAGTTTGGCTTAAAACAGATGGCAAGTCAACAACAAGAAAGATCTGCAGGAATGCAAAATTATACAGGAAACTGGGATGCATTTTCAGTTCATATTAGTTAAAGAGGAAATGGTCAATAAACAGTAGTTTGGAAACAGTGCAACAACAGCACTCGTTCAAAACCACACCATCTTTTTCCTCGCCAATCACATCTGTGTGAGTGATAGTACCTCCTTTCTTCTTGCCCTTTTGGCCAGGGACAGTCTCCGTGAATTCATGCACTTTGCTCATGAGCATCGACAGGGTGGCATTATGTGCACGGAAGAGGTCCACAACCTCATGCAGGGCCACATCTGTTATCAAATCACAGCTCACCACCAAGATGTCTGTCTGTGGGAGAGAAAAAGAGACAAATCCTATTTAAAAAATCATCAAGACAGAACAATCCAGCTTTTCTTCCCACAATTTGATTATAAATGTCTACTGGAAGGACAGTATGTTCCATACACATAATTAGAACGATTACTTTCAGGTTTTTAAATCACCAGATGGGTTGAAAAACTTGAACAAAACTGCTGTTCTTTTGTGTCAGTGGGCAAGTTTTTCCACGTATTCGCTATAGAGGACCCAAAATTGAGCCTTGAGGAACCCCACAAGACATGGCATTAAACCTAGAGGTGCAGGAACCCAGTGTAACGTGGCGTTACAGTGATCCTGGAGCAAAACTTGCACTGCGTGAGTAAATTAAGCAAATTTACCCAGTTTGAGTTGATTTCATTTAATAGACAACCATGTCTACCATTACCATGATTTATACTGTGTTAGGTCAATTTTGCCATGGCTCAGGTCAATATTTGACACCTCAGACATATTTCAACTTGTTAGGCTACTATATGATATTCTACCCCAACATATTATTGACCACTTACTTTTATATACTATTGTTCTATTAAAACTGACTGGTTCATTAAAATCAGGTTCACATATTCTTAGGAAACTGTGCTTGCCAATGCAAAATACTGGTCACAATGCTCCAGACCAAACAGACTTCCATGGACCAAGAAGGCCAATTTCATGTATAAAGAATCAGTGATGGTCAGAACAAAAGAAAGCTTAGAACTGAATATGATAAGAGAATGACGAGAGAAAACAAGAGAACCAATCTCTCGAGTATACACTGTGCTCTGCCACAGTTGTGTGCGTAAGTGTATGTATGAGTGAGCGCTGGCATGGAGGGGAACCTAGTGATAAATCCTGCTCGCCTTTGCCATTGTTTCTGTTTGAGTTGTCTGGTTCCCATCTGGTCTGTCCATCTCAGTCCTGTGGATAAATAAACATGGGAGCGAGAGTGGGGAACAGCCCGTTAGAGCGTGCCTGGCTCAGTGAGAGCTGCATGCCTCATTGAGAAGGCCCAGGGAGAGGCCCTGCCGTGACGCTCTGCTCCGATACAGTTCTGGTTCTCTTGTTCTGGCCCTAGGGCAGAAGGCCCAGGAGCCACCGGAGCACACATGCTCAAAAGATAACAGGGTGCACAGCGCTGTCTGTTTAGAATGAGCTAACTGTGCTACTGAAGAAGGAGAACAATCCCTCCCCATTGACCACTGCATATCCAAAATGACTCAAAGCAGTTGTACAACAGCCGAAACACACAGACCTCTGATCACACATCTACCGTACTTAAGTTACTACATTGTTTGCCAACCATAAACTGTCTACAGTTGGACTAATGAACTATATATCTTGGCAGAAGTAACATACTTATAATTATTTATATTGAACATATAATAATACTGTTGCTGGCATTTAATGAAAGTAATCCCACCCAAGGGGCTGTGCCTTTCAGCAATGACGATCACAGTCTTCTCAAGCCAGTATTATTTTAGTAGCATTGAGATATTATTATAGTTTATTAATACATTGAATTGTTTTTTATTTTTATGCTTTCCATTTTAATTATAGGTACACTTTACACAATGTTTTTGTTTAAAATTAGCAATATTTAAATGAGTCAACATATCAATGCTTCTTCCAAAACATGCTTTGTGTCTTACTCTGATTCACCATTGCCTATTTTAAGCGTTTATATATACTGCCCAAAAAGGGAATGCTTAAATACCAGTATAACACCAAATAAATTAAACTTCAGGGATATAAATCTGTCAAATTAGGAAGAATAAGTGATTGTGAATCAGTCTCACCTGCTTTGATGCAAATGAAAGTGACAACAGGTGCACTGGAAAGATAATAGCAAGACAAACACCCAAAATGGAATGATTTTGCAGGTCATTAGACAATTAGTCATTAGGCCAGGGGTGGGCAAACTATTTGTCTCGCGGGCCACATTGGTTTCTTAAAATGGACAAATCCATGACTTTAATATACGAGCGCAAAACTGATGTTTGTGTGCGCGTAAATTACATCCGCGAGCGGAAAACAGAGCTACACGGGTACGCAAGCTCAAAAATAAAAAACAATAAAAATAACTTGCTGCTCTTGACTTTTGTAACTTTAATATATTCAGATATTTTTAATATATAGTGAAGACAATTCAAAGCTATTTTACATTTGATTATTTTAATCAAATTAGCTGAGAGTAATTGCTGGTTCTACCTGAAAAACACTACTGTGTTTGTTCTTCTGAGCCCTGATGAAGGAACACTAAATACATACTGTTTTATTGAATGAAAGATAAAATATGACAACAGAAGCATGAAAATAACTGAGGGAAATATATATAGGGACATGACCAGAGCAAAGGCAGGATATACTTCCCTCAATTTAAAATATTTATTGACTTCAAAACTGGTGTATGAGCTCTAAGTGTCATGTACATTTTATTCTAACGTACACTATATTTCCTCTTGTATTTGCAGGTCATATTCTTGAATGCAGCAAATAACAACATAACGTTGACAGCATACAACTTCTTTTCAGAAGGTCGTACCTGTGCATTTATAATCCTAGAAATCCTAGAAAACTTGTATAAAGTATAGTTTGGTCTTAAATCACTCGACTGGGACACGTGAAATTACAACAAAACAATATTAATACAATTTAATCGACAGAAAAACCATAATATGCAATGTGACTGAATCATATCTTTGCCTCAGCTCTAGATTGACAATCACAGGCGTCCAATCAAATGACCTCTGGAAAAAAAAGGGAACTAACCAATGACATTTGATGTTACAAGAGCAAGCTCCGCCCACGACTGACAAAAATTAAAGTGCTCGCGCGAGCAAAAACAGCAGTTGAGAGCGGGCGAATGTTCGCGCGTGCGCAGATTAGATGTTACGCGCGCGCGAGTGATTATAATGAGCTCGCGGGTACCCGTATTTACGCGTGTAGCTCTTGCGCTCGTTCCTTTTTAGCACGGAATTAACGCTATAAAGGGGGGTGTAGAGGGGTTTGCGACACACGCCTGCTCTCCACCACACTTTCAGCGCCACTGCCGCTTGCAGCCGCGACAAAGTGACATTACAGGGAAATGTTAATGAAGGTTTAATATAGGTTCGGCAAGTTCGGCGGGCCGGATTAAAAAGCCCAACGGGCCGGATATGGCCCGCGGGCCGTAGTTTGCCCACCCCTGCATTAGGCCATAGACAATTATTCTCTCATTCTTCTTGACAGCCAATGGCTCTCTCATTAGGTATGGGATGAAATCCTCAGAGCCAATTAAATCCTGTGAGTGCATACGGGCACATGGGAGCCATACACACTACTGACTTACAATCATGTTGCTTCAAACTTGAATGACTTTTGATCTTTACAGAAGATATTTAAAAAAAAAAAAGATTATACTTTTTTTGCTCATATATTTAGTCACACAGGTCCCCAAAAAATATTGTGAAAAAAACAACAACAACAATGAAGCATTTTTAAAAATATCTTCTTTTGCATCCCACAAAAAATAAAATTAAAGGCAGATCAGATTGGAACAGCATGAGGTTGCATGACAACATTTATTTTTTTATTCTTGCGTGAACTAAGCCTTTAAGAACGGCCACTGCTGTGGTTCAGAGTAACCATTGGTCAGGCAATGTCTGGAAATGTGTACTCTGCTATGCGTTTCTTTTATTTACTCTGGGACTGAAGGGAAAGCAACCACATAACAGCTATCGGAAAACATTCAAACATTTACCATGACTTCACAGGCAACCAGGAATGTACGGGGATGAAAAGCAAAAAATGCGACCAATGCCAGCCCACCCATCGTAAACCACCCAAGTAAATCGATCTGTCGCTGCAGCTCTAACCACTTAACATTTCATAGCCGGGGTTACTATTTTTGAGGGGACTCGACAAGTGGCCAGATGCCTGAGGCCTGACAACGGCTGTGCCCTCTTGGCCAACGGGAGGGGAGGAGTGTAGGAAGGCTAGATCAGCAGCCTGCCTTAATCACAGAGCCTCTGAAGTGGGCGTCAGCTGTTGGATCATCTGAGCACTACTGCTGCTGACGCTGGGCCTTTCAGTAGGCCGTGGTTCTGTGCAGCACTGGAGAAGGCACAGGGAGGTCAGGCCACCCACAGACACTTCCAGTTCTGCTTGGCTGCCCCCTGGGCCAGCCAGGTGAGACCACCCAAGAGGAGAGCAGAGGAAGAGACGGGGAAAAGTGGGTGGAGAGAGGAGGAAAGGATAAGAGGGAATAAAAAGGCAGGGAAGGAAAAATGCAACTCACACTCATCTGCCACTAGAGACCCTGTCTGTCGTGATAGTGTGAAGTTCAATAGAATACAACACACATTTACACCATGAATTGTACAATTAATATATACACACACAGTATTTCCAGTGAAAAAAAAACTCTGAAAATGTCAGATTAATTTAACGAGGCTGTGCTATTCAACACTGAGAACATATACAGAGTATATTTCTATACACACATGATGAAATTGAGACATTTTGACAGTTATTAACTGAAAACAAGAGAGCAACTGAGGACACAACAAGTCTTGGTTTAATTCAGTGACAAACAAATATTACTTCTACATAAAAATCATAATGAAAAGCCAAAAAAATAAAGCAATGCCATTCAGATTACTTTTTCCAGACCACCTGGTGCAAACAAAGACGTATATGTGCATTTTTCAGGAAAAATGAGTACACAAGTCAATCGGGAATTAGTTGATCCCAGCGAACTTGGAGCCTTATTACTAACAAAAGCCAGCAGAACGCTACACAACACGAAGATTATTCAGTTTCTGTACAAACATTGACTCAATGCATCAGTATGAACTCAAACACAAGCTAATGAAAGAGAGCTTTAAGAGTTGGGCACTCTATCAGATGCTTCCATTATGTCCGTGTTGTTTGCTGAAGCAAGGGAGTAGACTATGTGTTTACACCGTACAATAAACTGAGATTTAGGGCCCCTATTGCCAACGCTCATCTCTCAACACGTAGTGGGGCTGTTCGTGCACTGGAGGGCTCTGCAACTCAATGCTTTTAATCTCTTATTTCTCTCTAGGATTAGAAATAAACGCATCTGTGCCGTTAGCATGCTCCAGCAAGCCCTCCTCCTCAACATTCCCTTTCCACATTTTTATTGTAAGTTAATCTCCAGTGATGAGCGCTCGCACATGTTTAAGACATCCCATCACAGAGATTTAACACTTTCATAAGTGTTGTGCGCAAAGGTATGATACTAATGAAAAGTGCACTAATAATGCATCTGATAGACAATGTTTTAACCTCAGAAAGAAAGTCATCTTTTAGAAGCTGCTTCTATCCAAAATGACAAATTGAGTGCATAGTGTGGTGTAACACTTATTTAATACAACTAATTTGATATGATGATAATGGATCAAAGATTGTCCTGAAAAGTAACATACAATGAAAAAACAAATGTTTTACATTTTTAAACTGATAGAATTTCTTGAATTTAAATTCTATATTTAATGAGACTGCACTGAGTAAATACTAAGGAAATGTTTATTTTCATATTTCTCCAAAGGTTACATGATGAAACTGAGAATCAATAATTGATTTAAAAAAATCTAGACTTTCTTTTTATGAAATTCCAGATACTAACATTACTGTTCAAATGTTGTTTTTTTATAAATAGAAATTAATACTTCTATTCAGCAAGGATGCATTAAATTGATCAAAAATGACACCAAAGTATCAAAAGTAGTGTCATGGTTTCCACAAAAATATTAAGCAGAACAACAACTAATAAGTAGTAGTGTTTCTTGAGCACAAACTCTAGAATGATTTTTGAAGGATTATGTGACACTGAAGACTGAAGTAAAAGCTACTGAAAATTCAGCTATGCCATCACTGGAATGAGTTGCATTAAAACAATAAAATATTAAAATACATGAAATAGAATAGTTAATTTAAATACTTCACTATATAACTGTTTTTGATAAAATAAAATATAGCCTTGGTGAGCATAAATTCCTTAAAAATGATTTAATGTGACATCAACGTTCACTATCTAAAAATATTTCAAAATCCAAAAGCATGGTTTATTTCCAGGTTTCTATGAAAATATTTGATTTAAATATTCAACTTAGAGCCCCATTCCATCTACACAAAAACACAACATGGCTTAAAATCCCAGGAAAAGCCATAACTGATAAGAATGTTAAGGTGTACCTTGAATGCAATGGAAGTCGCTTTGGATAAATGTAACTCTCACACATGTACCCCAGGTCCATGAACACCAGTAAGGGTTGAGAAAGGGTTCTGAGATCATGTGTTTGTGGAGTTAGTGGTCTCTGGCTGCTTTAAGCAGGAGAAATGAGGCACTCTGTGGAGTTGGACCCACGGATCAAAGATCCCCCAGTGGAACACAGGATCTGCCCCTCACATCATTCCACTGACCCCAGGCCAGCTCACATGGGAGACAGGTGAGGCAGTGTATGCCTGCCAGGCTTTTACACGCTTCTAGGCACATGCTAACGCTTACATGGATGTGCATGCTCATGCTGCAATTATGTTTCTTCCATTTAGCCACCATGCCAGGGTTAACTCTGTGCACAATGATTTACAGTGATGAAAATTCAGAATTCATTCAGTTCTTTGAAGCAGTGCAATGCTAAATGTCATCAGTAGATAAAACATTCAACTTCATTTCACAGTCTAAACATAAATAACATAAATTACACTTTATCCCTCACTGTTCCACAATGGTGGTTTTCAAAATGCAAACCTGAAAAGTACTCATAACCTTACAGAAATGCCTCACATTTCAGGTAGTGTAGAAAAAGTGGTATTTCACTACTGGCTAGATGGGATTTTCATTAATGCAGTAGATAAGAGAAACATTTAATTAAACAGTGCTAGAAGACTAATGAAAAAAAAGATTAAAAGGAATATACTGTTCTCTTTTGCTAAAAACGTCAAAACCTCTTTTGATATTGGCCCTGCCCCTCAGCCGATCTGACTGACTGTGAGCAGGAACACAAAAACAAGGATGTTCAATGTGCAGTTTTAATAAACAGGGATATTTGGGTGCTGGTAACAACGAGAAATAGTATATATCATTTATTTACATACAGTTCATTTATTCAGAGTTATCTGTAAATATTTTTATATTGCCAAAACTAAAGGGCCAGTCACACAGCGAAAACGCATGAATCACGCAAAGATTTTCGTTTCTGCGTGGAGTGTGTGTCGTATGCGTAATTTGTCGGTGGAACAAACGTGGACCGTCAGTGATTGTAAGTGGATGTGCGTCGAAGGCTTTTTGTGCATGATTTTGAGTCTTGAATGGCTAAAAAAAAATTCCGACGCACACTGTGCGTTATTCATGAGTCGCGTGCGTAGTTTACGCCTCGAGTACGCGTGACACGCGGGACACGCGTCGGCTGATGGCAATACTGTTATACTGACGGCTGTTTGGACGCGCTCCGTCAGTGATTCATACGTTGGGCGTACGTCGAATGTTCGTGGAATACTGCACTTGACGTGCGCGATATGTCAGTGATTCGTCAGTGATTGTAAATGATACATGAGCGGTTCATGCGTGATTCGTCAGTGATTTCTACCCCCGACACCCCGAAAATTGTCAATTTCTCGACGCACAAGCACGCACAAACCCAATCTGTGCGTGATTTGTGAGTGATTAGTGCGTGATCGGCTGTGTGACTGGCCCTTAAGACACGTCACAACTTATGACATGTAAGGTCAGTTAATTTTTATTCTATTCATTCAATTTAGGCTAAAGTTAGGCACTGAATCTAAAGTTATTCGTCAAGAGCAGTGGGTGAATTTATTTTTCTTTTGTCGTTTGATTAACATTAAGGACACAGACAGGAATATTAGGTTGCTGTCACTTTAAGAGCTAATGCATGCGTCTAATATAGCACACATCCGAAATTGTTTATGTTCGCTTAAAACGTAACTGACTACGTTTACGAGAACACCTGCCATATTTCTGTGTGTATTTGACTGTTTAGGCACATATCCCATGTCCAAAGATGGTAGCCTAAACTTGAATCCATCTCGGAGTGTACGCACAGAATTATCAAGCACGTCCCATATGTTATTATATGTTTTAAGTTGTAATCTTCCTGACTGCATCCAATTACTGTATCCAATTCATTCAGGCCCAATTTAGTATCCTCTTTTTGGAAAGTTATAACTTAGTATTGTCTTACGATATTGACACTTGACGCACCTTGATCTTTTGCTGGATGTGTCGAAGGGCATCTGCAGTGCCCATGTCAGCTTCTTCCAGAATACACACCACATCCAACTTCATCTTCACGTCTGTCTTCAGCCGTTGATCGGTGCTCAAGGCCTTTTGAACCTCTTTAGTAGTGATGATAATCACCTCTGGAGAAGAACATAAGGATAACACCTGGTTAAATTAAAGATTACATAAGAAGAAAAATACATGTTTTTTAATGTACACTACCGTTAAAAAAACTGTGGTCAATACGATTTTTTAAATACATTTTGAATGCTCACCAAGGCTGCATTTATTTATATATACTAAAAACCGTAATATTGTAAAATATTATTACAATTTCAAACCACTACTTTCAATTTTGATATATTTTAAAGTTTAATTTATTCCTGCTATGGCAACACTGAATATTTATATACACACATACACACACACACATTAAAAATAGGTGTGCGGATTAATATTTTTGCAGAAACCATTACATAAAGAATATTATTAATTTGAAACAAAACTTTCGTAACATTATGAATATAATTTATTTTCCGAAAAATCGTATTGACCCCAAACATTTCCATTGTAGTGTAATTCATAAAATTAGATCACAGAGAGTTTATTGTTTTATTGTAATACAATTACTTCACTGTAAACAATGTAAACTGTCAGTACATCCAATTATGTACGGGATAACTGTTTTGCCATGATCATTATGATTTTGTGGGAAATATAAGTTATCTTTTTCCTTTCTGACACCATTAATTGAGCACAGCACACATTTTACCTGTGACACCTCAGACTTGTAAAAAATATATTAGACAAGGCACCATCAAATGAGTCCTTGTGAACTATTTGCTGTATACCCAGTGAGACAGACTTTTGGAAAACTGGAAGAAGTTTATACCAGAATCCTGCTTTACTACATAAACGTTTTCTAACGAAACAGCTTACTAACCATAGTTTGTGCTAAAACTTGTAAAAGCTAATTGCAGGGGCTTGTTGGCTGACACTCTGGCTGTTAACAGGACAGACTGTGCCACACATAAAGGTGCACACTGTACTGCTGGGCAGGCAAAGGGCCATACCTACAAACTCCATACCAGCTGGATTGCACTGAGAGTCAATACACTGAGAGCTGGTTGTGAACAATAAATATTTCATTATCATGAAGGAATTAAACACAGACACTCAAGCACGTATGCCACCTCTATAGGCTCTCATATGTGCTATAACAATTAAATGAACAGAGGGTTCATTTAAAAAAAAAAAAACTTAGTTTAATATTTTAAAAGGTATGAACAGGATTTTCCTGTATTCTATCATAATATTCCAAAAATTTGGATGTGTGTGGATTTCCTTTGTCGTTTGGTCTAATGTTTTTCTCTATTTATTTGTCAATCAAGTTTAAAAATGCCATTCAATAATTTTCAATTTCATTTTGAATGAGCTATCAATTTATTATTATTTAAACATTAAAATGAATTACGCTAAAGCAGTAGTGTAGATTGAAAAAGACCACAGGAAATTGGCTTCATTTCATTTGTCTTTAACCAGTTTAGCTGTATAGATACACCACAGACTGTTTCCATTCAAATTAATGAATTTAAGACATAAAAAAATTCAAATGTAGGACTTCACATGTACCACAATATGCTATCAAAACAAGAAAGCAGCAAAACCTAATTGATTTTGAACAATCTTCTGTTCCCTGACAAAAAAAAAAGAGTCTTGCCACAAAAAATGAGAACTGGTCTGTGCGAGTGGGTGTAACATGGAAACCATGCCATTATAGTACGCCAATTATTAAAACAGCCCTACCTTTCCTATTTAGGAAATAAGGACTTTATTAGTTCAATTTAAGCAGCCTGCACAAATTATTACCACCTGCAGCTTAAATGTGTGGTAAGCAATTTCAGCGTTTTGTTAAGTCCCACCACACACACACACACTCCAAAACCTGCCCGCAAACATGCTATCCAATCCAAAGTCAGATAACCTACGATTAATGTAGTTTTCTTTTCTGGAAACTAACAGTTAATAATAAATAATAATAATAATAAAATAAACTTTGTATATGCATAGCACCTTTCATACTAGAAATTATCAGCAATAATCAGCTACTATTTCACATAAAAACAAGTAAAATAGCATAACACAAAAACAAAGATTAAAAAACAGTTTATAATGACAATAAAAGATGAAAGAAATAATATACCTAAAATACATAAAAAAAGACCATATAAAAGACAACCAAATATAGATTAAATACTATCTGACATTTATGCTATGCAACTGTATTTTTTGTTATTTCATTAAAGAATATAGAATTATTATTCTTTTGACTGAGAAAACCTCAAGCCTAATCCCATATGGCACTAAATAAACATTAATTGTGGGTCTTGATAAAATAAAAATGACAATAGCTCAAGAATGATCCTTTAAAGAAACATTTTCAAGTAAATTCAGTCTTATTTTAAAGCAATGATGAAAATTAATTCTATGAACAGCAGTCAATCGTCTGTAATGTTAGAAACAGCTGTCAAGCAATCTTCTGTCATTTGTGAAAAAAGAATGTGTTGTAGACGAACACGGATGAAAGAAGAATCTAAACACACATCTCTATTCAGGATTTACTACATACTGTATACAACAACGTCGGTTTTAATTAACTGTTTTCGGATATAACAGCATATATTTACCTTCAAAGCCCACTCTCTCCAGCAGGTTGAGGGGGTACCAGATGAGGGGTCTGTTTCCCACGGGTAGCAGAGGTTTAGGGGTGTTGTAGGTGAGATCCATCATCCTGGAGCCTCCACCTGCTGCCATCAGCACCGCTTGCAGCTCCATCCCGAACACCTGCAGGACAAAACAAACAATACTCTCTTTCAGCACTCTCAAAACACTGGATCTAACCGAACCAATTCGATCTAACACGCTTTTCAAGCCATTGCTCCCGACGGGACTCTTGTTTCATCATCTACACTACGTTAACTGAGACGTACTGCAAAAAATTAACAACATAACAGCTTCTGACACAATTATTTAATAGCGTTTAGAAAGACACACTCGACTTGCCTCTATTGGTTGTCCAAATGTTTATGATTTGTGAAGTATCGAGTCGGTGCACGTGAAAATCTGCAGCACTGTAGCAGACGCTCGTGTGGATCAGCCTGTCACTAGACTCCCCGTCTTCAAACACTTACTGCTAAAATCGAAATAACCTAACTATTTAAACACATAAAATACGACTAACTAAAAATCCTCTGAATATTTTATTTGTGGTGGTCTACAGTAACTAACAAAATATTTCGAGATAATGACATGAGACTGTAACTTTTAAATGAGTCGTACAGAAATCTCGACCGGAAACTTTGGTTCCGCAGAGAGAAGCGGTTCCTCTTTTGACTTCTTTCTTTGTTAAAAATTGAGAAAAGAGCGTGAAAATAGTCAGAGGACTCCATATTTTTTGTATTTTATTTTAGTTTGTATATATTTGGATTTATATAGTAATTTTAATTTTAATAGGCAACAATTGTAAACAATACAGCCTATACTTGTTTGTATAAATATAAAAGCAAAAGGGCGTTTACAGCACGATATTTTTGTTTTAGTGTATGCATTATGCAATGACGGATTTTGTTATTACTACATTTTCAAAAAATGTCCCCCTTTTTTGCATAATTTAACTAGGTAAATAATTTTGAGATGGATTTTTATTCATATAATTAATAATTGTTTGCATTATAAAATACGGATTATAACACTATGATATGGCATGTAATAGATAGCCCTACTGGATTTAACCACTCATTTTCAGTTTCATATTGCATTCAACACCCCTTAAAACAATTACAATAATCACAACAGAAAGAATATTGAATGCTTCTTGGAGTGATTAAATGTCAAACATGAATTCAAGGTTTCACAGCACTAACACCAATTGTAGCTAGTAACTATTTTAGACGACTATTATCATGATGGTACGTCATCAATGCTCCCTTGCCTTACAGTTAATTGGGAACCTAAGTGTAGAATATTAAGAAAATGTCCAGTTTCACAGTCAAAATTTAAAGTCTTCTCTCAAGCCCAGTTCCCTCTGCCCAGATCCCCTCAGTCAACAGACATGGCCCAAACCCCAATTCACAGACCTCCGATGTAACAGCAAATTGAACTCTGGGAATGTGGCTTAGCTTTGTTTTCTCTGGACAGGAGATGAGCTTCATTGGTAGAAGAAACATTGGAATAACAGGGCAGGCTCCTTTCATTAGAAAAAAAGGCAGAAAGAAGTTAAAGCAAAGGAAATATTGATGTTAAAGCTCTGAGTGTTTGTGTGCTGAATTCACACCTTTTCTGTGTCCCCTAACACCAACTGTTTGTGATTCACACTCTCCAAAAACTTTGGCCATCTTATCTTTTCTTCTTTTGTAAAGTGAAGCAATATTTGTAAAGGATAACCCGAGAAATCTCATATGGATTACATGACCCAAATTTAACATCTGGTGTAGTGCCTGAACAGACCGCTGTAATTTCTGTGGGGTCATGTTAAATGATCACAAACAGAGAGCAAAAACAAGCATTCTCATTTACATTTTTATATCCAGCTAAACAAGCAAATCTGCTTTTTGTTTGGACTATGCGAGGAAACTATATTTTGATGATTTGCATCATTGAAACTAGATTAAAAACAGGTTAAAAACAGATGTGTGCAATTCAAAATAACCTTATTTTCAACCATTGTTATATATTTAATTCTGTTGAAACCTCTTCAGGTGTTCTGTGCAATTTATAAGCATATTAAAATGACAGTAACAATAAAGCATTTAGTGGCATGTTGTTGATATAAAATGGCAGTAATAATAATAATACAAGAAGAAGAAGAAGAAGGAATAAAACTTTAAAACTTTGAATTAAATTAAAAACCGTATTGTATATATTTATATTTATAAAATGGTCAGTCTCTAACTACAAAAATGTTTGCTTTAATTTTAGTATTTGACAGTCATTTATCACTTCTTTGAATTTCAAAGTGAAGGTCAGGGCATTTTGACATCCATGCAATCTGGCAACGATCATCTCTTCAATCCAGCAATAAAAGCTTTTATGTCCTGATACCTGTAATTCATTTTTATTTACAATATCTTCACTACATTCAGTAGTAATTATCTGCTCTTTTACAGCACTAACCTGTGAAAATAACAAACTATGGAAGGCTTAAGGCTAAAGGCAGACATGATTGTGCTAATGATGGCATGGAGGTACAGAGAGGAAATGTGACTCAGGTAACTAAGGAACAAAGTCCTTGATGATAGCTATTTGAGATGAACAATCATAAAACCTTTAATAAAGCCTTTCTAATCAACCCATCTATCAATCTAACTTTAAAAAACTCAGTAACTCAAATAATTCAAAATATTTAAAAAAGGTACACAAGAATGTTTAAATAATAATGAAATAATCAAGCATGTAATAAAAAATCATATATATATAATAAAAAAAATATATATACAGAGTATACATAAAAGCTACTATATGACATATTGGGTGCATTCCAGTGACCTGATTAGACAGATCTAATATTGACATGTGCATTGTTCAATTACACAATATACATGTCTATATTAGATCTGTCTAATCAAAAACCTTCCCAAGAGTGGCCGGGTGACCAAAATTACCCCAGGAGCGCAGCAGCAACTCATCCAAGAGGTCACAAAAGACCCCACAACAACATCTAAAGAACTGCAGGCCTCACTTTTCTCAGTTAAGGTCAATGTTCATCACTCCACGCTCAGCAAAAAATTGCCTGCATGAAAGAGTTGCAAGACGAAAACCACTGCTGACCAAAGAGAACATTAAGGCTTGTCTCATGTTTGCCAGAAGTTTAACTTTTTGTAAGGTGTATATTCGATTACATCTGGCATAACAGTAACACCACATTTCAGAAAAAGAATATATATATATATATACTTATAGTAAAATATGGTGGTGGTAGTGTGATGGTCTGGGGCTGTTTTGCTGCTTCAGGACCTGGAGGACTTTGTGCCATGATAATTGGAATTACGAAATCTGCTGTCTATCAAAAAAAAAAAAAAATCCTGAAGGAGAACGTACGACCATCTTTAGGTTCTGCAGCAGGACAATGATCCAAAACACACCAGCAAGTCCACCTCTGAATGGCTGAAGAAAAACAAAATGAAGACTTTGGGACTAGGAATTTTGGCCCACTCATCGTTGCAGAAATGTTGTAATTCAGCCATATTGGAGGGTTTCCATGCCTTTTAAGGTCATGCCACAGCATCTCAATAGGATTCAGGTCAGAACTTTGACTAGGAACTAGAACTTTGACTAGTCCTAGTCAAAGTTCTGACCTGAATCCTATTGAGATGCTGTGGCATGACCTTAAAAGGCATGGAAACCCTCCAATGTGGCTGAATTACAACATTTCTGCAACGATGAGTGGGCCAAAATTCCTCCACAGCGCTGTAAAAGACTCTTTGCAAGTAATCGCAAATGCTTGATTGCAGTTAAGGATGGCCCAACCAGTTACTAGGTTTAGGTGGCAAGCACTTTTTCACACAGGGTCATGTAGGTTTGGATTTTATTTCCCCTTAACAATAACAAGCTTCATTTAAAAACGTAATGTAAAAACATTGTGTGCTTACTTGCGTTGTCTTTGACTCAAATTTTAACTTTGTTCGAAAGTTTTTTTAAGTTACTGAAACATTTAAGTGTGACAAACATGCAAAAAAAAGAGAAATTAGGAAGGGGGAAAAAACTCTTTTTCACATCACTCTATATATTTGAGCTGTATCTATAGTTTTTGTTGTTGTTGTTGTTGTTGTTGTTGTTTTTATCAATATGATTAAAATGTAGCATGACTTGTAAAACTGCATGACTTGTCTTATGTGGTTTAATATTCATTCAGGTGTAAAACTGCAAAATTTGTGATAAATCCACTCAGTCTTATGTTATCAAGACAACTGAGCCAGACAATTTGCCATTGGAGCAGTCAACATAAAGACTTTCCGGCATGGGATAATGAGGCCAGATAGATAGAAGCAAAGCAGAGTCATAAGGCTACCACAGACTTGAAGCTCTGCCTCGATTTCCTCTGATTTCCTATTCCTGGCCATCGCAGCTCTTGTAAATCATTCTCAATTCCCTTAAACAAGCCAGTTGGATTAGGTTGGTTTAGATCATAAACATTTGCAGGGCCAGACCACCCAGGGAGTGAGACTCAGGCCTGACCGCTGCCTCGCTGCAAGCCACGGCCAGGCCGAAAGCACAACATGCTCAGTGTGGTTTGTGTTTGCAGCACTTCCTGGACACAGAGAGAGAGAGAGAGAGAGAGAGAGAGAGAGAGCGAGAGAGCGAGAGAGAGAAAGAGAGAGAGAGAAAGAGAGAGAGGGCCCCATCTGCCATGGAAACAAAAACACCTCCCCACCCCACCAACTTATTCACGGTCAGCCACCGATAGACTGTGACATAGATAAACACACTGGGCTCCACGGGCTCCATACTCCTCTGTCCTGTGCATTTCAGAAAGCCCTTTTTCATTCAGTGCTCCTGTGGAAAAAAATAAATCTGCCATTCACAAGGCTTTACAGGATGGCTTCACAGACATAATAATGCATGTGGAAACAGAAAGGATTCTTGTTATGACAAGGGAAGGAACAGAAAAACATTTTGTGTTGTTTACTTGAGAGATTAAGGATTACGCTGGTGTGGTCTTGAGTATAGTGTGAGAGTGAGGCATTGCTTGACTCAAAGTGTTGGGTTAAAAGAATTGAATAATTAGCCTAGAGTTTGACAGAGTCTGGGCACATGGTTTTCATTAATGCACAATTGGACCTGCTGTAGCTGGTCTCCCAGTGAGTGCTAGTTGACATGGAGGTTGAACTGTGAGAATACACATTCACAGTCCCATTAGCAACTGATAATGGTGCATAAATCATGGCCACACAACTGCTCAGTTAGTTCCTTGCCGAACTGCTGCACTGTCTGTTCATAGGTCTGTGAAGGTAATTTTGATTGTTCATTTCTAAATCATGATTAGCAAATGTATGGAGGTGTTTCTGGCATAACAAATCCATGATTTAACTTAAAGTTATCACATTTGCATTCATTAATCTTATAGGGACACAGTCTATTTGTGAATGTGATTATTGGTGCTTGTGTGTATGTCTCACACAGCAAATATTATGATTTTCCAGCTCCAAAAGGAATATGAAACCATTTCAAAAAGGGATGATCTAATTTTAAGACTTTTTTCACAATGATAGCTTTTTTAACATTGTTGGCAGCTTTTATAATAATAATTTTTTACAATGCTTTATAGTGATATCAAGAGCCAAAAAAGAAAAAGAAAAAAAGAAAAAGAAAACGTAGAAACCATTGGAATGAAAGTGCCCCTTGCAGTTAAAAATTCCAATCACGTATTTGAATTAAGAACTAGTTTCCATGTCTTATTAATTAATTATTTCATTAAATTAAATCAGTTAATCACAAATTTAACTGAAATCAATGAAAAAAAACATGGTCACAAATTTGGGGGTTAAATTCTTAATCCACATCTTTTTTTACCTGCAGGGCTCTGTGGTCTTTCACCATACAAGCAGAAGTTGTGCTTAGATGCATATTGCTTAAATGATAGAAAATTATGCCTATGGGTGTTATATATCCATCAAGTGAAGAGACTTTTAATGGATATTGGAAATTCATTCTTTGGTTATAATTCTATGATTTTGTCAGTCATAATTCTATGATTTTGTCAGTCATAATTCTAAAATAATTGCGTCAATGTTCAGTATTGACAGAGATATGAGTGAGTAATGTCAATCTATAGCAACAAAGGAACTGGACCGTACCCCTCCCAGGCGATGAAGTACTCCAAATCAATCATCTCGGCACAGAGTGTCCAAAATCTTTTGGGCTGAGTAAACTCCCCAGTCTTCTAGGATGGATGGTAAGGGGGCTCGTCAGTGGTACCAGGCTGTGTGGAGGGAGGAGAGACAGGTGAGAGATAGGATTTGAAATGAGAGTTATGAAATACAGGATTGATACAATATTGAGCAGGTAATTTCAATTTGAAGGATACTGACTTAATTTACTTCTCAATCTCAAAGGAGCCTGTGAAACGTCTTGTTGGGGAGCCATAGTCGGATGTTTTTGGTGGAGAGCAATACTTTTTGTATGGGTTGATAGGAACGTGCTAGGTTCCATTGGACATGAGCTTTTGTGTCACCAAATGGCTTGCTGCTGATAATGATGCACAGAGTCCCAGACACTCTCACTTTCTTGGAACCAGTGATTCACAAGAGGAACATTGGAGGGTTCCTCCAACCATGGGAACAGATGATGGTGATAAGTACACACTGGAACAGTACCTGATTTCCTGGACCTTTCTTTCTGTCTGCCCATTGGTTTGGAGATTGTAGTCCGATGACAGACTTAGAGTTACCGATGATTTGGGGTTCACAGTCTGACACAATTTCTTCAGGAAGGTCATAGTGATAAAATACGTGATTGAACAACAACTCAGCTGTTTCCATGGCAGTGGGCAATCCTTTTAGGGGAATTAACCAGCAACATTTGGCAAAGTGGTTTCCGCTGGAAGATGGCAGGTCAGACATAAAATCCAGATGTGACCATGGTGATTGGGAATGGGCAGTGATGGATTTTGCCTGTGGGTAGCTGGTAAGGGGATTTGGAAATGGTGCAATCCATACAGCCTTTCACAAACCTTCTGACACCTCTGGCCATACTGGCTTGCCAGAAGCGATCTTGTAGTAGTGAGAGATTTTGATTGGCCCATAAGAGGAAAGGGATATCTGAATTTTATGGGGATCTTGTTGAAGGACCAATAATTGATACAGGGCCACAAGCCTCCATTCTTCTTAGCCACAAAGAAAAAAAACTGGGTGCAGCAGGGAATGTGGGTGGTTAAATGTAGCCCTGTTGAAGAGCTTTCTGGATCAGGGGTGCCTACACTTTTGTGGCTTGTGAGCTACTTATAAATTGACCAAGTCAAAATTATCTACCTACTTTAAAAAAACAAAACATATATTTATTTATTTATGAAGACGACAATGAGAATGTTCAGAATCACGGAGCTGGGTAATTCTCTTGATTCCCTTTGTTTTTCACATCATTCTGGCTTGGATGTGCTTTCTACAAGTGCTTCGGATTCTTCTTTTTGTCATCATGTAGATGCTGTTGATGTTGCTACACAACCTTCACCTCAGAATGTTTTCACTAGTTATCCAGCAGTGGAGGGGTCTAGTGGGGGTCAGTTCTGGACAGGCCCAGTCCATTTCAGATTATACTTTTTCCATGATTCAAATGGAAATTTCTCATCTAGGACTCGATAAGTCACCTGCCCAATCTGCCCAAACCAATGTTGTGTTCAGATATCCCACACCTGCAACTTCTTTTGATGTGGTACCATGTAAAGATTTTGTAGCTGAATCTTCAAATGGCTTTTTTAGCAATGGGTTATGTGACCCAGGTGTTCAGTCGCAGTTTTGTCATCCACAGTTTTGTCATTGTGGTTGTCTTGTCTACTTCATAGTTCCATATGTGCTCTACCAGTGTAATCGGAATCACCCTCTACCAGTGTAGTCATCAATCATCCCATCACCTCATTGTTCTCATCAGCTATCTCCTTTACCCTAATCATCCTCTGTGTATATCAACCCTGTGTTTTCCCTCAGTCTTTGTCTGTTCACGTCAATGTTAGCGTTGCGTTCACAATAAAGTCTGCTAAAGTTATCTTCTTCGTTGTTGTGCCTTCATCCTTGCACCAACCCAATGACAGTGGTATTTCTTCTCACGACACTGTGACACTCAGTGTCTGAATTCAGTTCACTCACTTGTTTTCATTCACTCCTTCAAGTGGACTATATTACTGAAATAATGTAGTGAATAATGAATGAGTGTATATGGGGCAATTTCAGACTAAAGTAAATAGTCTAAACATAGCGATGTCAATTGAGTACATCTGTGACAAATTAAATTAAATGTTGGTCAATAGTTCACCCAAAAATGTATATAATTTATGTCATCATTTATTCACCGTCCAAAGCTGTTCCAAACCTGTATGAATTTCTTTCTTCTGCTGAACACAAAATAAGATATTTTGAAGAATTTTCATTTTTGGGTGAACCACTACTTTAAGCCAGGGAAATTATCCCAATACACTGGCCAGAAGAAATTGACTGCTTTTCACACCAAAAATTGTAAGGGGAAAATAAATATTTTTAGATGAAGTTGTGGAGATGGTGTGAGCATGAACATGAACTGGAGTAGCTCCAGTGTAAGACGTTGACTGGATCTAAATCCTACAGACATACACATACAGTTCAGAGGTTATTGGAACCACTCAGAATGACTCTCATTATAACAAGTGTAATTTGTTGTTCCAGTGCAGTTCCATTCACAAATCAGAGGTTAGATGAAAACGCAGTTGTCAGGTCTGGGAACAAGAAATTACTAGACCGAATGTGGCAGAACCCTGACAGCAGTTGTGAGAAGTTTGGTTAATGAATGCAGTTGTCTGTCACATAAATAACTGAATTCGGTATGAAAGTAAAAATGTTAAGCACTGTGCCCTTAAAGTTGAGAGTTGTGCCCTTAACTCAGTAATACCCCACCTGGACTCCCGCATGAAATGGTAGTATTTTACTGTAAAAAAAAAAAAAAACTTGTACATTACTGCTCCAGCAGTTTAAAAATGTTTTTAGGAGTTTTCAATTTGTTGCATTGAAGCAGTCTATCCAGTAGCTCTTATAGCTAGTTACTCTTTAAGGACTTAATTAATACTGTATCAAATACTGTAAGACTGTTCACCCAGAGATTTGTAATTTGTGATAACAGCACCAACAGTCATCATTAAATTGCTGGCTTTAAACACAGTCTTTGCAGGGTAACACATCATAAACCATTCAGATTCCTTGTAAAGCTTATGTAGACCATTCTCCACTCTGACGTGGTCCGGCGCTATTGTGGCAGTGGTAAGACACATCCCAGTTGTCCCAACAGACCAGTCAACTCCCTTCAGGAGCTTGGGCCCTGATTGTGCCAGGCTCCCTGTGCTAGGTGAGTGTCTTTGGCATGGTTTTGACCGTTTTACATGCTGTTTGGGCTTGGATTGCCTTGTCTCACGTGGTTAACGATTGCTATAACTTCTAACTGTGGCCAAGGTCCAGGCACAGAGTCATAGGCTAGACCTAGGTAATGAAAGGGAGGAGAGAAAGGAACAGGGAGAGACAGAAAAAAAACTATAATAAAGTCACTGATTATGGATGTAAATCTTAAGACTAGTGGTGTGAGTACTAAACATGGATTAATTTTGCGAGATTTACTTTTAAAAGGATTAAATATGTTGAAATCAGTTCTGAAATTGTTCACTTTGATTGTTCTGTTGTTTGTTGGCTGTTTATTTGAGAAGAATTAGTCAATTGTTTAGAGAAAGGATGAGCTATTGATCGCACATTCATACAGATCCCCTGTATAATAGAATAGAATAGAATAGAATAGAATAGAATAGAAAGACATACATATTAGCTATCATATATTATTAACACAAACTAGAAGTGTTCATATAGAAGAAATAACTACAATTAATGTGATTCCAGACATTTCAAAAACCGTGTTCTTCAATATAAACAATCGTTACTGAAAAAAGCGATTTAATGGCATTAGATTTTAATAAGAAGAAATAATCTTAACACATTAAATAATTTTAAATCATCCTGCTGCCCCTTCAAATTTTGGTGAGACCCCCTGGTTGAGAATGGCTTTGCGTGTATTTTTTTGTGAAATTCATTCTTGTAATAAAAAAGTCCAATTACCAAGCTGTCACAGAGTGGCATCTTTGAAATTTGAGATATAGATTTGTCTTGACTCGACCTCAGACATGTATGGCGAACATCAGAAGTATTCCTCACATGTAGTGTGGATGTTGAAAATTATTTATAACTGTTACAATCATAGTGGGAGTTTATTTGCAAGTCTTGAATGCCCATCAGAATGGAATGTTTGAAAGAGAGGATCAAAAGAGGATAGAAAATAGCCTATTAATAGCCTATCAATAGGATGTTTTTTAATGTAAAATTCTTGTCAACATTATAAGTACAGTACATTTATGCATTTAGCAGACACTTTTATCCAAAGCAACTTATATTTCATTCAAGGAACACATTGAATCAGTTCTTGCTTTCTCTGGGATTGTACCCATGACCTTGGCATTATAAACACCAATGCTCTACTGATTGAACTACAGGAAAGCTGGAGTGATCTCAGAAAACTAGAGTGACCTCAGCTGGAGTGGATAAGTGACCTCAAAAAACATTATACAATTTAAAAAAAAAATCATGACCCCCTTAAAATGTCTCTAATATTTTCATTAATGTAAATAATGTATAATAATTGCTACACTTTTTTAAATAAAGTTTTTCAATATTACAAAATGTCATGGAATGGTTGATGTTTTAAAATATTGAAAACACTACATATGAATACTCATAAGACAAATCCTCTTATCTTACATTATATTATACTTTATCCTGAAACTATGTACTAAAGCAAGTCTTTTTTGTTTTTAAAAAATGTTTTCAACCTTATTTACTTGATCTAAAAATAATGTTTTTCATTGCACACATCACTCCGCCCGGTTCCTGTGATCTCTGTGTGTGTCTGCTTTGCCTGTGTCCACCCCAAACCCGTCGGTCTGTGAGGTCTGTGACCACACATGCTCCCCACGCCGCTTCAAACATCCCCACTGTCTCCAACACTGTGCCCACACTATCTCTCTGCACGTGGGGAGCCTGCCTCCAGGCACCAAACACCGGTATTTTCTTGAGAGAAATGGGCGTTATATCTTGAGTGGCTCATTACGGTTGGGGAATTTTCTGTTAATTATGATCGAGGCACATCTAAGCAGTGTTTAATCACTATTTTATGGCCAACTTGTCATAGTTGAGGCATCCTGTGATATCTTCCTGCCACAGTGGCTGATGAGACAACCGCTGTTCATTGGTGGTTGACTCACGTTGATGTGAAATTGTGCCCGTTTTATCCAGCTGGACTCCATCCATCTTTTAGACCGGGCTAAGATCTGGAAGAAAGAAGAAATCTATAAAGCTTTGAGCATATTTATAAAAGCTTGATTTATCCTTGGATGACAAGACAGGGAATAGCTTGCAGATTCCACGCCAAACACAACGGACATAATACTAGTGTGGTTTTGTGATGAATTTTGGATGTGTGGTTTGAATTTTGTTGTATCAATAGAGCATCTTTCACCTGCCTGAATAATACTCTAATGTGTCTGTAATGAATTACTCAACATGCTTGGATCTGAAAGTAGAAGATGAATGAGGTAAGACACTGTGTATTGATGACAGGTATAATGACACCCCTCAACGACAATAATTATAGATTTGCTGTTTTGTATTTTTGAATGTCTCATGCCTCCGGGCAAAATGCTGGTGTCTTGTCCCAACACACTGAAGGGCTTTTGATTCTCTCTCGTTGTAATTAGACTTATGAGTGTCAGAAAAGTCCTCAGTGTCTCGTTGTGGTTTAATGGAGATTTCTTCTGTGGGCACTGTGAGCGAGCTGTCAGACTCAGACACCCAGCTGGCTGTCCTGAGAAATTTACTCTGCGGCCTCTGGGCTGATATCTGGCAGCATCTCCTCCATTCTCAGAGAATTCCTCATTCTCCCTGCAGCGGCTGCCAGGCTCGGAACACTGTCGGAAACGCTGAGGCTTTGGCTGAGCACTGTGTGAGGTCCACCTTCACTGTGTGAGCAGTCTGCTGGCAGAACAAATATGGGTGGGACTTCTTGCCACACACACACACACACACACACACACACACACGCACGCGCGCACACACACACACACACACACACACACACACACACACACACACACACACACACACACAAACACACTTCCCACACACACAGAGGCTTTCTCAAATCACACTTTAGGATTTCATTTACTAGGCTAATGAGGCCAGGGCTCAGTCTGAGTCATGGCTAAAGTGTCTCCTTTTCATTCTGCTGTGAACCAAATGCTTCCCTTCCTATTACTGATGAACATGTGTTCAATCCCTTTTTTGGTTGTGGATTATGTATTTTAGAGGCTACAACTAGGCTAATCATTTTAGCAATGAGATTCAACATTAAACAAAAATGGATAAAAAAAACAAAAAGAAAGTTTCAAGAAATGAAAATCCACCCAGTAAATTGGAGCCCACCTCTCACTAGACAACAACCAATGCATAGAACCAAATCCCCACCATACATTTTTTCTTTTCAATAATCCATTGGATGTACGTCATAATATAGAAGAAAAATGCTTTCATTTTACTGCAACTTTAAGGCCACTATTTTATTGGTCATTTACATTTATATTCAATCAGACTTTTTTTCTTTTCATCCCAAAAAAAACTACAGTGTATTGAGAGTTTACATTTTGTCAACTAATGCATTCCATGAAATCAAATGATGTTGTTGTTGTTTTAAGCCCCAGGAAAAGCTATTATAGCTATTTACGTTATTCCAAATAAAAATAAAAACTTTCATTAAAATGTAACTTGCTCTTCTCTTTTGTAAAACTTGAATTCCTCTGAAATAACCTTCTGATGACATTGGCCTACATACCATATCTGCAAATCTTTCCTCGCACCTTTGATGATATCTTGACGAAAATGTCTCTATATTTAACAAAACCCATTAAAAAAGGCAACTTGTTTTACAGAATAAAGAAGTTTGTTGTGCATAATCCCCATAGCCTGCCTAAACTCAGGCCTTGCAGGCTATTAGATAATATTACAAATAGCCAAATAGCTAATGTTTACCATCAACACTTCTAGCTCTAGCTCCATTGTGACAAGTAGCTGCCACTTTACACAATTCCAATAAATTCTAATGTCACACTGTATATTATTTTTCAATCAAATAATCAAACCATTATTTTCCCAAAAAGTCCATAAATATCAATAACAAAGCAATTATGTTTCTTGATAAATCAAGTTTCCTGATTAATCCTTTGGCAAATGTATACTAATAAATAATAACTGTAACTTAACATAAATAATAATAAATTTTGTAAAAAAGTCTCAATTTCACAGTGTCATCGATTATGGCTCCCTCCCTACTATTTTACTCCGAAATGCTTCACATTATGGAAGTAAAATCAGTCGCGAATGGGGTTTTACATCAGCTTTAAAGAAATTAGTGCTATTTCTACAGCAATGCCGTACTTTGAACTTTTTACTTCAATAAAGAACTCTTTATATACATATACATGCGCTATTGATTAGATTTAGAGTCTATTTTTATGCGCCTTCTCCTTGAGTGTAAACGCACAGGGTGATGTTTGAAAAGCATCTCAGGATGACGCACGTCTTAAAATAATCATACCCAAACTGTCGTAAAGCCACCCAAGCAATGTTTTTATGTTTTCACTGTGGTCGTGCACCTTTGTGTTTATTATTGAGTTCAGGTGCAGTAAGATGTCCCCGGAAGAGTATTTGAGATGGAACCATTTAGGTTTCTGTTGAAATAAATGTTTACAGCATTCCAAACATTTTGTGTGAGACAGTATGTGTGGTCCTGTCGGCACCTAGTGAGAGGTGATGTCTTGTAAAGGTGTGTTTCTTTGCGCCTGCTTGTTATACCTGTATGTGTGGTTACTCATACGTATTCAAGAGAGAGAGAGAGAGAACTATGTCTGAGTCTGTGTGTGTGTGGGAGGATGTCTGCACATGTGAGTCTCATAACTTTTTAACCAAAGTTTACACACACATACACACACGCGCGCGCGCGCAATTAAAAAAAGGGGGAAAAACATCTGTTTTAGCACTCACTGTACAATTGTGGACTTGCATTCTTTTAGATATTTTAAATGCTCAGTTTTACAAGAAAGAAAAAAACAAACGAAAAAAAGCAGTTTATTTGTTGAGATCCTTGTTACTTTAATTTCAGGACGACTATATTTTCAATATAATCATTTTATGTCTATGCAAAGCAGATAGCACATGTGCTTGCACGGATGGAAAAGGAAGAAGGTTCCATTGAGACTGTAAAAGCAACACCATAAAATGTGTGGAAGCAATTGTGTGAATTAGGAGACTTTTATTACACACACACACAAAATAAATAAATAATAAAATAGGACAAACGCCAAGTTCCAATGAAGCATCTTGTACAACTGCTTCTGAAGCAATTTAGATATTTTCTTTTTGCATAGTGCCGCTCTGTGGTCAGTTTGCTTATTGCAAGACGGGTTGAAATTTCCACCAGCCTGGGTCCAGGTTCAAGGGTATGCTCACACAGGTGCCGAGGGGCCTGGGGACTGAGGAGGGCCAAAAGAGGGGGGATGAGAATTCCTGCCTGCTATGGCTGGTAGCAGCTTCCGCTCACTCTGGGAAATCGGTTGAACTGGAGCCATCCTGTGAATCCCCACTCAAAAATAAATCATTCTTAACTAGCCCCCTCACACACCATACTTCGGCACAGAATCAGACATGTGTTTCAGCCTTCTTGGTGTGTGAGAATGTGCACATATGTTCTGTGTCTACACATGTAGCAGTGTCTATGAGTGTAGGTGTATGTACGCAGCTGGATCCATCTTTTATTCCACTCCCTGGAATAGTGGTCATCTCCTACGCATAGGGTGCTTTATGCTGTTTCTGAATGAAGACTGTACAAACTATAGCCAATTGTATGTCTGACAACTTCTACCCCATCTAGTCTTTTTCCATCTGTCTTGTTCTTAAAAGAAGGTGTCAGTGCAATACACGTATAAATAAGGAATGCATGACAGTTGTGAGGACTGCCTTTTATAATCATGCGGCCATTTGTAAAGTTCCTCCCGAGCTGTATTTTAAAGTCTCTCAGTCAATGACAAGCACAAAAATTGTACATGGAATCCTGTAGGTTCTGACTGTTTGGTTGTAAGAGACTTAATTTGCGTGATTGATTTTGAAGATAATTCTGTTGTTAGCATTCCAGTTTAGCTTAAACTCTCTTGTCTTTCCAAACTGGTATGAATTTCTTTCTTTAAGATATTTGGATATCGGATATTTGGGAACCACACATTTTTTGTTACCATTAACTTTCATGGTATGCACAAAAATAGAGTCTTTTGTTAAAATACGTACAATCTTTCATGTTTCACAGAAGAAAGAATGGTGATGGTTTGGATCGTCAACTATTTCTTTAACCTTTACCTCAAAATAATCGTATTACCTGATTAAACAAAAACATTCTGTCATAATCTATGTTTAAAATTTACGCCCAAATTTTGTTTACCATCTCACAAGACAGAAAAGTTTTCAAACAGGTTTCCTTAATTTTCTCTGCTTGAAATCTCTGTCTTGACCATATATCTATCTATCTCTGCTTCACTCTGTTTCTCTCTCTTTCTTGAGTGGATGCATGGGAATGAGACGAGAGCAGGGTGCAATGGGTTTGCTTGGCAGCTGGCATGCCAACAGCACTCCCATCACCTCGTTGACTTAATGCCAGTATGAGTGACACAAAGACCACCCTAGTTCAGTGCACCATCCCCTGTGCTCATCAACCAGTACCAAACCAATGAAACTGAAACAATGGTAGATTGACTACAACTCCAAATGTTTGTGCATATGTATATATATATATATATATATATATATATATATATATATATATATATATATATATATATATATATATATATATATGCATGAAAAATAATTTTCTTATTTTACTACCCCCAATACATTTATTTTAATATTTGCTCAGCCGAGAGAGGCCAAGTTTTAGGCAGTATAAACAGCAGAGTGAGTCTGTAAAATATATTATTTGCTTTAACTGACCACATTTACAGTTCACAAATCACCCCCAAGAGAAAGATATGAGGTATCATATATGCATGTTATTGTCCACCTAGGACTGCGCTTACATTTTTGTACTAAGTTAAATATACTTTGTGTGGGTTACTAAATGGTCCCTGATAATTCACAGAATCATGACCAGCTTCCTTTTTCAAACTAGAGCAATAGATAGAGCGCTCACTTATTATGCTCATACTGAGGGCTGTCATTAGTGGAAATGCTCAACCAACCAATGGCTCAAATGTGGTCAGTTCAGGAAGGTGGATTTGCTCGGATTGAGTGAAGCGGTTGGGACTTTCCAGACCTGACTGCACTAATGCTGCTCTCTCTGTCTGACCATATCTTTAGCTTATTAAAAAGTAATTTCAGAATTCAGAACTAAAGGCAAGTTATTCTGTTGTAATTCTACATTTCTGTTAAATATATTATAGGTATTATAAAGAAAATAATACCTTCATTTAGCAAGTGTTCTTTTTTAAAAAAATCCTGAAACACACCCACACACACACACACACACACACACACACACACACACACACACACACACACACACACACACACACACACACACACACACACACACACACACACACACACACACACACACACACATGCATGAAACATATATGTGTTTGTCTGTGTGTGTATGTTAAAAAAATAACTCATGCTAATTATACATTATTCATTCAGTTTAATGTGTCTGGTTTCACATCAATCCACATCATTGCTCTATTCAGCGCTGTGACTCCTGATTAATGATTGCCCTCTGGTGGGAGACTCTGATGATGCCTCCAGAAGCTTCATTCAAAATCTCTTCTCTCTGTTCTGATTTACAGTAAACTCCAGGGAAACTTTACTCAAGTTCCAGGTAAATGCATGGGGACATAATAAAGAAATATATATATAAATATAAATTTTTTGTAACACATTTCATGACAATCTTTAAGTGTTATTGTAATATACTTTATTTAGTTACTTTTTATTTATTTATATACTTCATATTTATATCGTTTGAAATTATTTATTTATTTATTTATTTATTTAACATTTCCTCTGTCTCTGAAAAAAAAAAAAACCTAGACAGGAGCAATGTGCAGTGTGTACCTCAGCCTTGTTTGATTGACTCCAACAAAATATCTTTGAACATTCAAGTATAATGGATAAATTATTTATACAGGCCTATACAAACGCTACCGTTTTGTAAGTTAGGGGTCTATTTTTAAATGTACACGGTCTGCATTTATTTGATCAAAAATACAGTAAAAGCAGTATTATTGTGAAGAAAAAACAAAATATCTGTTTTCTATTTTAATATTCTAAAATGTCATTTAGTTCTGTGTCAAAGCTGAGTTTTCAGGAGTCATCCTTCAGAAATCATTCTAATTTGGTGAGAAACATTTCTTATTATTATTATTAATGTTGAAAACCATAGTGGTACTTAATATTTTATGGAAACCGTGATACATTTTCAGGGTTCTTTGATGAATAGAAAATTGCATTTTGCATTTCTTTGAACTAGACATCTTTTGAATTATTCAATGCATCCTTATAAAAGTATTAATTTCTTTTTTTTAAACCTTCCTGAACTCAAACTTTTGAACAGCAAATGTCTTATTTCTTTGATATCTTGAAAGTGCCACTTATTGTAAAGTAGTTAGGGTACACAACAGTCAGCAGTGGAACAACCTTGTAAGAATTAGTCCTTTGACTAATTATAACTCAGCCCTTATGTCCCTTCCAGTCCTCTCCTCAAGAGTGGGCCCTCCAGGTCCAGTGGCCCCTCCCCCCAGCCCAAAGCTCAGCTGCCCCACCTCCTCCTCCCGCTCACCCTCATGCTCTTTTCTCCTGGTTGCCTGGGCAATGCCTAACAAAGCCATCATTTCACCAATTTCCACAGAAACAGGTGCTGGTACAATGGCCGCTTCCTTCTGCACTGAAAGAGAAGGTTAGTGAGGTTCATGGGAACTCGGGCGGACAATCTCAGGGCTGTCCAAGTGTCGTCCTTAGGCTCTGACATAAAAGAAGGCTAATTTGTTGTCGCTGTTTTCCCAGGAGGGGGGGAAAGGGGGGTGGACACATTTTTGGAGAAACAGACCTTGTGATATCAATCTCAGAGTAGCCGAGAGCTCTTTTTCTGATGTGCTTGATGTCCAGCATTTTGCTGTGTAGAGTGAAACATGTTTTATGAGTATGTCATTGCTATGAGATATTTCATTGGCTATTTGACTGCACACTATTCCTGCACTATTCCTCACACAAAATCCAGGGGTTGGGTGCTGGCAGCACTACAAAGTAGGTGTGGATATTTGGGGAAGGGGAGGATCATTTTTGCATGGTCTTAAATTATGTTTTAAGGTGACCATTTCAGAAAAGCTTTCACAACTGAATGAGACAATGTTTGAAATACTGAAATACTGTTTTATATTTTTTTCCAGCAGTTGAAAGGCCCTTCAGGTAAAAACAAGAATTGTTTTTGTCTTTTGCAATATGAATATTCTAATAAATCATATTTAGTTTTATTGTAAAAATTCAATTATACCTTTTATTTTACTCTGTTTTATAAACATAAATATTGCAGAAACATGTCTTATGAAATTCAGATATAGTAACATAGTAACATTCTGTTCATTTATGGTATTTATAGAGTTCAGGCTGATTAATGCAGTGTCTATTGAGAAGGTCTTGTTTACCTCTATTAGGGGTGTTGTTTCCCCCCACACCAGGCTCCAAAGCACTGCCTCCTATGGTTCAACTTAGGGGCCACCAATGCACAAAGTAAAACACTTTACAAAAGAGTATAATAAAACATGCCACTGAACAGAAACGGGAGAGAAAGAGAGAGACTGCAGGAGAGAGAAGCAAGGGGAGAAGCTGAGAGAGAGAGAGAGAGAGAGAGAGAGAGAGAGCCTGTCTGAAAGCATTCCAATAAACAGTGGAAGAAGGAAGAATGTAAGCGCATTTGAATCTTGTTTAGGATGTCTTTGTCAGTAAACAACACACCTTAAAGACAGACAGACACAAACAGAGTGTAGTATATATAAGTATATCAAGTCCAAGCTGAAAAACATGCATAATTTTATAATAATGCCATAACATATCTTCAAAGATGTTTCAAATTTAAATGCATGTTCTATAACACTAAGGAATTTCAGTAACATTAATAACAGATTTCTGATTTCATCATTTTGCATTAACATCCATGTAATTTCATTGACTTGGTGTAAAATTAATTAGCTTATTCCAACAGACAAAAAATAAAATAAAATCCTATTTATAAAAAACTTTTTATCTACCCATCTACTTACTAGTGAATCTGTCTTTTATGTCAAATAGCCGTCTTTGTAAACACTTGAATGTGAATCTAATTTCTGGTAAAACAAATTTTTTTTTTCTGAACTAAGCTGTGAAAAGCAGTGTTTCTGTACTATTATATACTGCATATACTATTATAGTATATATTAATATTTAAAATTAACTTTTTAAAATCAATTAAAAATAATTAACCTTTTATTTCAGTTAGTTTCCTAAGGTAACATTTATTTTCTATATTTAATTTTTTTAATCTAACATTTAAATTTACATATTTTATTTCAATTAACAAAATATATTGTTTAATAGTTTTGCTTTTAGTTCACAAAACACGTTGACATGATGAACATTCGCAAAGCTGTGTAATCTAACATGATATATTTTAAGATTTATTTATTTGCTGTTTTGATTATACAGCTGATAACAGACGACTACGAATGTATTTAAAGTAAATTATCTAGTTGAAGTATTTGTAAATATATTATATATATCTAGGTGATAAATAACCACATAAAGTTAAAATAAATATATAAATAGTCTCTTAATTAAAACATAATTTCTAGGTTACGTAGTGCACGAACAGATATAGGACTTTAAAAGCCCATTTCCGGTCCTTGTCGGAAACTCCTCGAGAAAATAAAAAATAAGAGTGGATGGTGTCCCGAAAACCGAGCGGTTGTCTTGATATTATCTGGCTAAATCTCGACGACTTCAAATTCAATCTGGACCGATTAAATGGACAAATAAGGTGAGTTAATAACGCCTCTTCACTGTAGTTCCTACAATGAGTGATCGCCACCTTTAAAAACTGTACAAGCCCCGCACTCCGATACAGCTAAGCTAGAGCTAAGGGACACTCCATTAGCCAATGTGTAAAAAGTGAGTCTCGCTCACACTTATACCCAAAACTGTGACGTTATGTTTTAAAGCTGTACAGTTATTGACTTAGTTCGGCCTAAGGGAGCTTGTACCTGTTAGCGCAAGATTTGTTTTAGGAATACTCTGGGCCCTGTCAAATTGGTTATCATTTTTAACGTCACAAGAGCAATATTCCGTACTTAAAAAATGTTGTTCCATCTCCCATAACGTCGAGTTAGTTTGTCTATATTTGCATGATTTAAGTCCTATTTCTATTTTTCTGCATTGTCTTAATTCAGTATTCAGAGCAACCAGTTAACCCACATGAGTAGAAGTTACTTCATTACTTCAAACTTAATTAAATAGGTTTTAGACTGAAAGCACTGCAGTTAAAAGTCAATATACAATAGGTGTGTATTTTATTGTTTAGGAGTGTTCATCACGTTCCGATAGTCATTGAATTAATTTTACTAACGGGCAAAATTGTGTTGCTGTCATTTTCTAGCCATGCTGTTTTCAAACTTGATCTTAGTTTAGATTATATATATATTTTTAAGCAATTCAACATGCTTTGAAAGTATTTTAAGGATACTAGGGATATTAGGGATATATTTAAAGTCACAATGGAATCAAATTCTTATTTTTTTATATAGTAGTATTTATTAAATGATTGATTTTATTTGTTTTAATTAATATGCCCTGTTAATCTTCTATCAACTTTCCCTCACTCTTGCAATAACACTTCTTCTCTGATAATGTGTTAACTGGCGTGAGTTCAGGGCAAAATGTCATTCATATGAGATCACCGCAATAGCAAACCTCAATGATCCAGCAATCAATCACTTCCCGCCCTACATTTTTTTTTTTTGCTGTTTGAGAAGCAGTTTCATTTAGATATACATCACAATAGTTTGTTTTCTTTTAGCAGATACTTCAGTTTAAATTGACTTTTGCAACTTGTGTGAATCAAACTAGCATAAACTAAAACAATTATACTTGTTTTGTTCTTAAGGGGTACCAGTGCACGCTCCGATACCACAGGCATGGATATCACAAGTCGTTGCACGCTGGGTGACCCCAACAAGCTCCCAGAGGGAGTTCCTCAGCCGGCCAGGATGCCCTACATCTCGGACAAGCACCCTCGGCAGACCCTGGAGGTCATCAATCTGCTCCGCAAGCATCGAGAGCTGTGCGACGTGGTTTTGGTGGTGGGAGCCAAGAAGATTTACGCACACCGTGTGATCCTGTCCGCCTGCAGCCCTTATTTCAGAGCCATGTTCACGGGGGAACTGGCTGAGAGCCGACAGACGGAGGTTGTCATCCGGGATATTGATGAACGAGCCATGGAGCTGCTTATCGACTTTGCCTATACCTCCCAGGTATGCATTTGGGAGTACTGCTGTATGTTCATTATTAGAGATGCTTTAAATATTAAATTACTGTCATTTTTTCTATATTAAGCTCCAGTGCTTGTATTGAAGTTCAATATTACACTTTAAACCAGCTGATGTAAGATGTGTGGTGGCCTGCAGGTGACTGTGGAGGAGGGAAATGTGCAGACTTTGCTACCCGCTGCCTGCTTATTGCAGCTGGCAGAGATTCAGGAAGCCTGCTGTGAATTCCTCAAGCGCCAACTCGACCCCTCCAACTGCTTGGGCATCAGGGCCTTCGCTGACACGCACTCCTGCAGAGAGCTACTGCGTATTGCTGATAAGTTCACCCAGCATAACTTTCAGGAGGTAATGGCTGACCTCCACACACCCTCTATTGTATAGACAATGAATGTACCATGGCTTTGAACTTGAACCTTTTTGAATTCTTTTCTCATTTATTTTTGCTCTCTATGGTTGTGCAGCAAAGGGTTAAATGTCCTCTCAAAATCAATTTTACAGTGTAGGTACCACTTTACAGTAAAGTTCAATAAGTTAATTTTAGTTAATACATTAGGTAACTGAACAATTAAGCAACTAATCATTTAATCAGAGTTTAAAAAATTGCAAAATATTTTTGATCACAATACATAATTTCACAATATAAAACATTACAGATTTAAAAAAAAACATTCGTTAAGCAAGAATGCAATGAATTAAAAACATTTCAGTTAAAATGTGACAGTTAAAAACATTAAACAATAAATGTATTTAAAATAAATGCTGGTCATTTAACCTTTCTATTTATCAAAGAATCCTGAAAAAAAATTATACATTTTCTTGAGCACCACCTCAGCATATAAGAATGATTTCTGAAAGATGATCATGTGATGCTGAAAAACATTATATTTTAACACATTAAAATAAATTATTTTATTTTATATAAAAATTGCAGCCTTGGTGAGCAAATGAGGCTTCTTTCAAAAATATTTAAAAGGTCTTACCAACCTCAAAAATATGAAGTTGGAAATGTGAATATTAACATTAAGATTGATTTATAAATGTGTAAGTATTGTCCTTGTTGGTTCATAAGCCTAGTGTTTGAACTGAAGGTGAACTAAACAGGTTTGTCATATTCCTGGAAAATCTGTACATTTCTGCACATGATTATTTTTTTTTTAAGTTGATTTCCAGGCTTGGACAAGTCATTGAAATAAATGTTTTTAATAATGGTAATTGAAACATTTCTTCGGTTATAAATAACACAGATCAGAAAGATACCTGTATGTTACTTCCCTGCTACTAATTTTAGCTGTGGAATAAACCGTTCCATCAACTAGTTTAGGGTTTCCCTGATGGTCGTGTAACTGTTATTTTTGATTCAACGGAAGAACCCCCATTTGCAGGTATCAAATGAACACCCTCCCTTTCTTTGTTTTTTTTTTAAAAGGGTCATATGAACTGCCAGTGCCATGGTTTTAACTCCCAGGGAAAATCTAAACTATTTATGTAGGAATGTTTTAATAAGTTATTGTGATCTGCTTCTTGAAAGGAATGGCCCATTCATGTTTTTGATCATTTCTGCCTTTTTAGGTGATGGAGAGTGAAGAGTTCATGCTGCTGCCAGCCAACCAGCTTATAGACATCATCTCCAGTGATGAGCTCAATGTTCGGAGCGAGGAGCAGGTGTTTAATGCTGTAATGGCCTGGGTGAAGTACAGCATTCAGGAGCGCAGGCCTCAGCTACCACAGGTCAGATATAAGCATGTGAATCATAATAGACATGCTACTTGTGTTAGATGCACACAATTTGGATGAGGACGGAACCCAAGTAGTTTTATGTTTCGAGTATATATTAACTTTTGGGGTTTACAAAACAAAAGTGCACCCATTTTGAGGAAGAACATTGTTTTGGTTGTAATTTGGCTCTGTGCAGATGAATATGGTTCTTTCTCACAACCAAAAAAAGAGAAGAGATTATCTTACTGCTTCTAAAAAATTATTAATAGGCTTAAGAGACCAGTTTAGATGGAAGGGATCTCAGGCTGACTCTAGCTATACCCTTTAATAGACGCGGTACTTTCTTGAAAATAAATCTGAGCGCTACAGCAACCCATAATGACGACGCTTCACAATAAATAATGCTTGACAATGAACTCTTTTAGAGAGATGCATATGGCAATTTATCTGTTTAATAAAATACTGTCAAATATTGTTTTATTACAAGCTGTTGCATTCTCTTTTTTGCCAGCAGACTCTCCTCTATTAAAACGGGTGATTCCTCAAAGTTTGAAGTTTAGCTACTTCATGTCAACCTTAGTAGTTCGTTGTGACAACTAACCTATCAAAGTAACCAGAACAACTTATCTCCATTTACAGATATGATGATGCTCAGGCTAGTGATATAGGTTTGCGATTACGTGCGAAAACCATTCCATTAGGTCTAAAATATAAAGAATTAGATAAAAACACATTTTGGAAGAAGGATTGATGTATTCGTAATTTAAGTTTTGTTAACTTTGAACCTTGAAAAAAATTTGCATAGCATGTTATTTAGACTTATCTAATAAAAATGATGAATGAGTTGAGTAACTCATCAGATATCTGTTTTTGTCATGGCAACAGGTTCTGCAACATGTGCGTCTTCCTCTCTTAAGCCCGAAGTTTCTGGTTGGGACGGTGGGTTCAGATCCTCTGATCAAAAGTGATGAGGAGTGTAGGTATGTGTGAACAACAGTGCTATAAATTACTTGGTTACACTTTATTTTAAGGTGTCCTTGTTAGTGTAATTATACATTTAAGTAATTAACTGAACGTACTTTAGAGTTATGTTTGTTTTCAGGTTAGTTGCTTGTAATTATGCATAATGTATAGTTGTTAATATAGTAACTACATGGAACATGTATAACAAGGAGTGTTACCAGGTACTTTAGTAATTGTACTATTACTATACTAGATTTTACTGCATCATTTACAGTGGCTCCCAAATAGGCCGCTATAGATTAAATGTACGACTTTATGCCTTTATGGACTTGTATCCAAAATCTAATAAAAAGCATATTTTAATTAATGTGATTGGTTTTAAGTACCGTATTGAAGGTTTCTTTACTTGTCAGTTAATTCTTATGAAAAGGTAGTGAGACCAGATTTATCAAAGGCAAACATTAAGAACCTTATGTTAATACTTAACACAATATATATTGTGACAATTGTGTGTGTATTTGATATTCTTGCACAATAAGCTGTGAAAGAGAGCTGAACTGTTTGTGTTTTTATTTTTATGTATATACAGTAATCCCTCGCCACTTTGCGGTTCAAGTTTCGCGGCCTCAGTGCATCGTGTATTTAAAAAAATATTTATCAAATTAAAATAAAAAAATACCGCCATATCGGCAGCCGTATTGCAGAAAGAAGTGCTGTTTTATCGTGATGTCCGAGAGAAACGGTTTCCCAGGATGCCAGACAAAGAGGCTTTGTACACGCCCACGGGCACTCAGACAAGGCCTGTGATTGGTTCCTGGCGCGAGATTGACGAATGAGAGCGCGAGTGGATGTATCCCGTGAGCTGATTGGCTGATCCTACTTAGCAGATTTTCCGTCCACATTAACCGCAATTAACGAGGGATCACTGTGGTGTTTTTTTCCCTCCGTTTTTGATTTAAAAAAATGTACAAATATATATTTTTTTGCATGTTTGTCACACTCAAATGTTTCAGATAATCTGCACAGTATAATAACACTTTTTGCCCTTATAGGGATTTGGTCGATGAAGCCAAGAACTACCTTCTGCTACCCCAAGAGCGCCCCTTAATGCAGGGCCCTAGAACCCGGCCCAGAAAGCCTATTCGTTGTGGAGAAGTACTGTTTGCTGGTCAGTGTTTTAGCAAACAGATCTTAGTTCTTATACCACTGATTGATCCTTGTTTGCTTTCAAAGATTTTCCCCTGCTGCATCTGACTTCAACAATCATGTGACGTGAGTTCTCTGTGTGTGACTGTTGTCCTGTCTGTCAGTGGGAGGTTGGTGCAGTGGTGACGCTATCTCAAGCGTTGAGCGCTACGACCCCCAGACCAATGAGTGGAGGATGGTGGCATCCATGAGCAAACGGCGCTGTGGAGTTGGTGTCAGCGTTCTGGATGATCTGTTATATGCTGTTGGCGGACATGACGGCTCATCTTATCTCAATAGTGTGGAGAGGTGCTGCTTGAATTATAGTTTAAAAAAAAATTATAATTGAAAAAATCCTCACAGAATGAAATCATTTATGGATATGAAACTCTACATTAACTCCCTCTGGTGGCTCTGTTAGGTATGACCCTAAGACTAACCAGTGGAGCAGTGATGTCGCCCCTACTAGCACCTGTAGGACCAGCGTGGGTGTTGCTGTATTAGGGGGTTACCTGTATGCTGTGGGAGGTCAGGATGGTGTTTCCTGTCTCAACATTGTAGAAAGGTTAGTATTAAAATACTATTATTGTCTAAATATCTTCATAGGCTTGCATTTTCCTTTGGGAAGGGGTATAATGAGAGATATACTATTTTAATTTTTCAGGTATGATCCGAAAGAGAATAAGTGGACTCGTGTTGCCTCAATGAGCACCAGGCGGTTGGGTGTGGCTGTAGCCGTGTTAGGAGGTTTTCTTTACGCAGTAGGTGGCTCAGACGGCACATCCCCACTAAATACAGGTAAATACAAGAAGATTATATAAGCAGGGGTGTCAATGATTTGAACAATTTCTAAAAAAGAAAGAAAGAGATGCACTTCTCAACTGGCACCAGTCAGAATTCCTTTTTTACAATTTCTATTCCGGACTAGCAAACAAACTGCTTTACAATTGTAGAGCATGGTGCTCGCAACCACAAGACCAAGGATTCAATTCCCAGGGAAAGAAAGAACTGATTAGAATGTCAATGTGTTTCTTGAATGCAATGTAAGTCGCTTTGGATAAAAGCGTCTCTCAAATGCATAAATGTAAATTTTCCAAAATGTCATCAGGTTTTGATGGCGTTTTCTTTTCCTCTTATCTCCTAGTTATAAGTGCAACGCTGCTTTGTGTGTCCCGGTAACACAGGAAATGCTATATTGCTGCTTTTCCATAAGTGCCACATAATTGCAGCGAATGAATTTGCGTTTTCATTCAGTCTGGCTGCTATTGTTTTGTGTGCAGGTGTAGTATAATTTCACAAAGCTGAAGTAGGACCATTTTGTTTTTGCTGTAAATCCTTATCCTAAATTATATAATCTAATTTACATAAACAACCGTTCATGATACATTTGTGATTGCAGTGTCCTTTAATATTAAATTAGTATAATTAATATACACATATTTTAAGGCCAATTTGGCCTTTTACAGAACAAATAAACAACAAATAATTTTCTTATATTGGAATTGGCCATAAAAAAATCTAAATCAGTGCATTTATAATAATACATTAAAACATTAGTCCTGCCCCCCACATGATAATTTTTTTTCTGTTTCTAAAAAGAGTTGGTTAGTGCTAAAGCTAAAACGACTTTGACACCCCTGATGTAGAAAACTCCATAATACTCGAGTCAGACCAAAGTGATCAGATACTTGATAGTTCTGTTGTTCTAAGAATAAATGCAAGACAGTATCAGATGTTATTCAATAACAGACAATTACTAAGTTTGAACTTGTCAGTTCAGTTAAATGTGTATTATTATTATTATTATTATTTAAAGTTTTAGTAGTTGTTTAGACCAGTGTTTCCCTACTTTTTTCCTGGAGGCGCACCAACACTGCTCATTTTGCTACTCTTCCTAATCAAACACACCTGATTCAACTCAGCTCATTAGAGAGACCAGGACCAAGACCAGCATTGTATGGGTCAGATAAGGAAGACATCCAAAATGTGCACTGTTGGTGTGCTTCCAGAAACGGGGACTAGATGATACCAGTGCCAATTTGAATAAAAGTTGCACCTTTTGTGAAATTTCTCATTACCACAGATACATTAATAAGCTATTAAATGCAGAGCCTTTTTAAGTTAAATATGGTTATACATATTTATTAAATTAAAACTAAGGCATATATTGTTTTTAAGAATTGCTCAATTAAGTAAACCTTGCTTAGATTTTTCAAATAATGAAACGGTTATTAATAAAAAGTACCAAATTAAGGAATTATGTGAGGGGAGTAGTTCTCCCCTTTTTTATCAATAATGTTCGGTTAATATTAACTACATGGTAATATACAGATTCATAACTGACTGTAATTACATTTAAAGGGATAGTTCACCCAAAAAAATAAACATTTTCACCATTTACTCACCCTCAAGTTATTACTAACCTGTATGAGTTTCCTTTTTCTGCTGAATAGAAAAGATGACTTTTGAAGAATTTTGGTTACCAAAAAGTTGATAATCCCCATCGACTTTCATGCATGGAAAAAGTATGGGGGAAAATATTCAATGGAACCAAAATTCTTCAAAACATTATCTTTTGTGTTTAGCAGAAGAAAGAAACAGGTTTGATGGTAGGTAAATTATGACAATTTTCATTTTTGGGTAAATTGTCCCTTTAATGCTATTTATGATGACCACATTGTTATTTTTGTTCTACTTTTAATATCAAATTGATACAAGTACTAGTATTTTTGACATCCCTAATGCTGACAAAACTGTGCAGAAGTTCAGTATGCTTGGGTTCAGTAAAATAAAAGAGTGTTTTATTATAAAGTACAGTATATCAGTACTTTCTCCAGCAAGAATAAATTGAGAAATTTATTTAAAAAAAATTTTTTAACTTAACATTCAAAGCTGACTGTAATTTATAATGTTACGAAGGATTTAATTTTTAAATAATTTTATTTAATTTTTAAATAACTGCTGTTCTTTTTAACTTTCTGTCAAACAATAGACATCAAACAACCTTGAAAATAATGTTTCTGGCTGCTGAGAATTCAGCTTTGCCATAACAGGAATAAATTCTCTTTTTAAATAACTGTTTTGTAGTTTATTATGTTCTTAAATGTAGTAACTTTTCACAATATTACAGTTTTTATTGTATTTTTCATCAAATAAAGGTTGCCTTGGTGAAAGATGAGACCCCTTCCTGACCCCAAACATTTGAACAGTAGTGCTGATTGCTGAATTTCGGGTATTCTAAAGGAAAGGCAGAATGTTTATGAACAGTTATTTTCTTTTAGTGGAGCGGTATAACCCGCAAGAGAACCGCTGGCATACGGTGGCACCCATGGGGACCCGTCGAAAACACCTGGGCTGTGCCGTGTACCAGGACATGATCTACTCTGTGGGCGGCAGAGACGATACCACAGAACTGAGCAGCGCTGAGCGTTACAATCCCAGAACCAATCAGTGGTCCCCTGTAGTCGCAATGACGTCCAGAAGGAGTGGGGTATGTGACGCTTTGATCTCGTTTCAGCCTCTTATAAAATAATTGCCCAACAAACAAATTCTCTCTTTTGTTCTAGGTTGGTTTAGCAGTTGTAAATGGCCAGTTGATGGCAGTTGGAGGATTTGATGGTACCACATACCTGAAAACTATAGAAGTCTATGACCCTGATGCCAACACGTGGAGGTAAATTTTTTTTTTTATAAATAGAGAAATGAATAAATGTTAGCAAGGATGCATTCAATTGATCAAAACATTTTTCGTTACCAAAAAAAATCTATTTCAAATAAATGCTGTTCTATTCATCAAAGAATCCTGAAAAAATGGATTAGCTTTTCATTACAATGATTTCTAAAGGATCGCGTGACACTGAAAAAGGGACAAAAATTCAGCTTTACCTTCATGGTAATAAATTGCATTTTAAAATCTATTCAAATAGAAGACAGTTATTTCAAATTGAATTTAATAATATTTCACAAGATTAGTTTTTACTGTATTTTTGATCAAATAAATGCAGCCTTGGTGAGCATAGGAGACTTTCAAAAACATAAAGACCCTAAATGTTTGAACCTGAAAAAGCCGGTCACTAATTTTTCACACCTCTCCTCAAGGCTCTATGGTGGAATGAACTACAGGAGGCTGGGAGGTGGCGTTGGCGTAATAAAAATGACTCACTGTGAATCACATATATGGTAACAACTACAGTATCCATCTCACAGATGCCTCACCATAGCTCGTGCCTCATAGAGACATTGTGCGTCATGCAAGAGGAAATCCTGGTTAAAAGCTGAGTATTGTCTCCAGTTACTGAGATGGAAAAACAAAGGTATACCATCTCATGAAGCTGCTCTGAGGAGACTCACATGGACGGCCATAGAGCATCACTCCATTTTGTTTTTACATTTGGTTTCTCTTTCATACGTGAGCATAGCCAAAGGCAATGATTCGAAGAGAGAAACAGCAGCTGGAAAAGCATCAGCCAGAGCGTTTGGTTTTTCTCGAAGTATGTAAGCTTCTGTTGGTCTGTTTGACTGCGTAGGAGAATTACGGTAACCTGAAACACATCACTGGCAATTGGTGTGAATGACGCTCGTGTTTCCCTGATTGACGATCTGGTCGGAATTGGATGCACTGTGATTTCTGTACCATTTCTTTAACTTTAGTTTTTTTTTTAAGAGTTGTACACTGAGCATTATCTGTTCCTCTGAATTCTTACCAGATGTAAGCGGATTAGTTGATCTTTAGTTTCTATTCTTGGTGTACTAAAAATGCAGTTCCTCCCTGAAACATTGCAATCTAACGAAGTGTTGCAGAAGAAAATAAGTTATTTTTTAAGCGGTCAAAAACAGGTTTGACGTATTATCGATTTGTTTACTTTTATACAACCGAATGCATCAATGAATCAGTCCATGCACTTTAATCCACAGAGTTTTTCTATTAAAGTCAGTTTTTTTTTTCCTTTTAAATATTGTTGGATGTATTGCTGGTTTCCTCAAATCCAGCCCTGGAGGTCCATTGTTCTGCTGAGTGTAGCTCAAACCATGATCAAACTAGCCGACCTGCACTTTTCTAGTACCGGTAACTCTAAAGTCCTTGAGCTTGTTTTGGTGTGTTTGATTAGGGTTGGAACTAAACTGTGCAGGGCAGTGGCCCTCTGGGACTGGATTTGAGGAACCTCTGATGTATTGTTTTATGCAAGTTTGAGGACTATGATAAAAAAAAAGTCAGAACAAACTGGTTTCTAGTAGTAGCAGCCTGCACGAATGGGCATAAACATGTTGTTAAGCTTGTTACAAAAGGTGATAAATCTTTTTCAAATGTACAACTGCCCTTTCATTTTTATTTTAAATGAACACTCATTTTCCAACAGGACAGTAATGTTTTCTAATCTTGGTGTTGAAATATGGTTACATAAAGTATATCTTCCATGATCTTGCCTTATTTAATTTTAAAGATGTTCAACAGTCTATACATTTCAAAACATTGAAAGTTGCAATTAAATAAAAAAAATCTAAATGCTTTCAGTCAATTTTGAAATTAAGCTTTTCAATAAGGTTGATCAGTGATTCTCTAACTTATCGATGGAGCCTATTGTTCCAGACAATACTCAGAAGGATCCCCCCCAAACTACTTATTCTTTGGTACTTTTGCTGTAATTACGAAGTTGCACGTTTTAAAACATTTTTACCAAAACTAGAGGTGGAAATAAATGAAAAAAAAAGCTTTTTAACTTACACAATTTTAACTTATTTTAAGTCACCTTTTAGGTTGAGAACCACTGGTTTAGATTTCAAATCTAGATTACTAAGACTTGTTAGTTAATGTCAAAAATATTTCTCTAATGAATTGGGGATTTGTTAAAATATAAAAAAACAACAACTTGGATTTGTGTTTTATTGTAAGACAAAAGGAATTGAAAAAAAATAAACTATCCTTCTAAAAAGCAAAAATTCTGCTTGCAAAATCTACATACATACTTTGTAAAACATTATACATTTCAACAGTTTGATGCTGATATTGTTAGCAAAACTTAATAGGATAGTTTCAGAGGCCTTAAACCCTGTCTAAACAAACATCCAAAATCAAGCCAAAGTAATTTCCATATGTTTAAGGGCAAAAAAATTTTTTTATAAAATAATCAACATGTTACAATATGCTAATTACAGATATTAACATTTGTGTGAACAATTTATAAACCTGTACATAGTGATAAATTTACACTGACAAATTTATTTGTGATAAATGAGCTGTATCACATTAATATTAGCCTTATGACCTGATATAATGCAATTTGTCTTGATAAGCTTTAGTCACTCTTAGCATAAAAAAAAAAAATCAATAAAAACAAGTTACATTTTAAAAACAGAAAAAACAGACATTTTACAGCACAAAAAAATAAATGAGAAGTCTTAAAACATATAAAAGTTTAGATGTAGCAAAATAAAAAAGTTAGGTCGTCATTTTCAGGAGGGCACATTCTGTCAGCAGGGTAAGTAAGGTGGTGATATAGTCACTGTTTCCGATCTGAAAAATAGAAATTGTACAAAGAATAAATAATCATAGCACACATGGATACACCACATGCTAAATATATAAACTGATGGGACACACAGCAATTACCTTGATTTTCCCATCAATCTGTGCAGATCCCAAAGCGGTAGACACTTTTACAAGCATACCAGCAGACAGGTAGATCTTAAAGTGTCTGAAAAAATGAGTCTCCAGCCCATTCATGAAAGACTGGACCTCTTTAATATCGATCCGGTCATCTGTACTCTCCTCGGAGTGAATACTGTTCCATAGCTCCCACGCATCCTGTGGGTTCACGGTGTACGAGATATCCAAGGGTGGCTCTGTCGGAAGGTTCCAGGCCAGTTTCAGGTACCTGATATTGCAGGTGGGATGGCAGCCAGTCCACAAAGCAGCCAGCCAATTGAGAGTGGAGGAGTTTAAAGCCAAAGAAGCAAAGTTGCAATCAAAAGCCCTTTCGAACCAGGATTTAACCAGAATCGTAAGAGACTCCGGTCCACTCGTACAAAACAAAGGCAAGCTGACAAAATCAGGAGGCAGCGACCTAAGGTACTCTGGATCACCATTTACGCAAGTGAGCCAACCGCGCCAGGCAACTTTCGGTGCGTCTGCTGCTGCAGCAAACACTGGTTTAGACTGGATCTGAGGGAATAAAAGAAAAAAAAAAAAAGCGGTATATTATGCACTACTTTTCAAGTGTTACTGTAAAAGAAGTCTCATTTATCTAGGATGGATTTATTTGATAAAAAAAAATAATATTGTGGATTATCATCACTTTAAAATAACTTTTCTATAATGCATTACTGTGATAAGTAAAGAGTTTTCAGCAACTATTATTTGCTGATTTGGTCTTTAAATAATTGCTGCTCTTTTGAACTTTCTATTCAAAGAATCTTGAAAAGAATTTAACAAAAATATTAATAAGCATGTTTTGGTCTTTACTGTCAATTTAAGTATTCATTATTTTATTTTTTTTAAGCAAATTTAGACTTACCTGAATGAAAACAGTCTCAGCATCCTCATCGGTCTCAGCCAGTCCGAGGACAGAAGTAAATATGACCTTGAATCCTGTCTCTAACCCGACTTCAACTGCAACTCCTTTCTGTTTCTCCGCCACGATGAATGCTGAGAGATGCTTAGAATAAGATTTCAGCTCCGTATGCTTGAAGTGATGCAGAGGAGTGACGTAGGACAGCTTCCACTCATTTTTCACCAGAGCAGCAATATGCTCCGGATCAACCTTATCCTGTAGAAAGAATAAAGATACAGTATTCATCACTCAAGATACTCTGTCAGAAACAGCATTTTGAGATGTAATCAATTCCTTGGCCTCTTACAGTGATGATTTGTGATTTGGCAGCCCCTCTACTGGTAGGGATCTTCAAAACTGTTAAATGTCCTGGTGTTTGCCAGAAATATGAGGGTGAATCCACATGGCTCCGGCCATAACTTTTGCTTCTACGAGTTACAGGTCGGCTGGCAGGTGTACTGGCGGATCTGCATCGGTGAAAGACACAACAGAGATAGATTATTAATACTAACTCCACTACTACTAATAGGACATATGAAGTTCAATACCTTCAGTGTTATTTAATAAAATGTCATGGTCTGGTTTTAAAGACTTGGCATCTTGAGACAAAACAATGGCACTGACATGTTTTAAGATATTCCAATTAAAACGTAAAAAAATAATAATTTTAGTCTTTGACTATCTTAAGCCTCGTCGGTGAAACCGGGGCTATATGTCGTAACTATACGTCAAAAAACGTAAAATACCATTTTGAGGTTTAAAAGTATTTCATAAAACAGAACTTGATCAGAAAACAAAAGACAACAGCTCAGAAAACCGCTACTATTAGTAGTTCACTTAAACCACTCCATGATTCATTTTCATGGTATTAAGTAAACCGCTAATACGTGTTCCGTTTCATATAAATTATTCTGCGTGGCAAAAAGACAGGCTAAAACGTTGAATTCGCCGTACCTGCCTCTCCCCTCCATGATGAACAAAAACACATCAAGACAAAATATTCAGGAAGAGGATTTGAACATCCCGCTTTCCCATCATGCAACGGGGCGAACAGGAACAATAATCAATAGCCGCTAGAACTGGAAAAGTGTATCATATGTTTCTACATTTAGTTGACTCTATACCATAATTATTAATATCAATAATTGGCGATGAGCTATGTAAAAGAATGGCACAGAGACGTAGCATAAGCAACTAACTGCCAAGTTCCAATCGATTATGTCTAATTTGATTAGTCGTGTCAAAGTATTGCATGCGCCTGGCATTATGTAGCACACGGAACTGTCATGATTCAGAATGTCATTGAACATTCAACTGGATTGAGATTTATTTTGATTCACCTAGTTGTACGCCATATGAGCCGACTAATATGTTTTTGCACTCTGTAGATGTACACGGTTAACGGAAGGAAAGAAAAACAAAGGCAACCTTCAGTGTTACATCAACTGCAACAATTTAATTGGACTTAAAGAATTAGAACTGCGTGTGTAGAGAAGACATGTACAAAACAAGTACACAGTCAAGCAAAATAATAGTTCTGAAAAGTATATTTTCATATGTTAAAGAGACATCAATACCTCGCATACTGGACAATGGCAAACAAATACAGATTGTTTTTTCTTAGATCAGCTCAGCAGGGTTTGAGGTGTGTGTACAGTAGGAGATCTGTAACTTCCATCAATCAAATTTACTCCACAAAACCATCTCTACATCCAAACTCGTTAGCATGGGCTTATAAATCCTCCAGAACCTCCTCTACCTACTCTCCAGGTAATGTGACCTTGATCAAGTCTTTGTATTACAATTTTTTTTGGCATTGTATCCAAAGGAACACCTCAGTCATATTGATGAAGAAGTTACTTTATGTGGCTGGATTGTATTCAAGGAACACATTGACATTTTAATCAGTTTGCATTTTCTCTGGGAATTGAACCCATGACTTTGCATTGCAAACACCAATGCTCTACTGGTTGAGCTACAGGAGAGCTTTGTAATCGTTTTTCTTCTTCTTGTAGGTCAAAGTAGTTTTTCATTGAGAAGCCACACATGTGGGGAACTGTGCCTCAGTCATATTGATGAAGAAGTTACTTTATGTGGCTGGATTCAGTATTTGAGGTTTGTATGGACTCTTGTTTCTACCACAGAATAAGAAAAGGCAATTGCAACTTTTTGTCTCACAATTTTGACCTTTCCTCCCTCGCAATTGTGAGCTTATACTTTGATTCCGTCAGAATTATGAGACTATAAACTCAGACTTGCAACAAAAAGTGAATAAAATTCAGTTGCCTTTTTTAACAGAAACCATAAAGCAAAATATAACGATGTAAACTCACACTTGAAAATTAAACTCACACTTGTGAGAAAAAAAGTCAGATTGTGAGATATAAACTGACAATTGTGAGATAAAAGTCAGAATTCCGTGACTAAAACAAGCTTCCATAGGTTTGATATACAATGCTTATTCTTTCCGAATATCAATGAGGCACATCACTATAACACATTTTCTGTTCTTGACTCATTAGGCAAGATCTTTTTGTGATCTTGAGAGACTTCAGTGGATTGGTGCAAATTCTTATCCCACAGGATGAGGTAGCGAAATAATTATCTTTCTTTTTTTGTATTTGACATTGAAATCTGATCAAATTCTGGTACTGCCCATATGTTGGTTTATTTGTTGTTGTTATCACCCTCAAATTTTTTTTTGGTTGACACTTTCATACTTTAGTCCAAATCTGAACTGAAGAACGCCTTTCTTGACCTTACCGTGGAGTCGGTCATCATGGTCAAAGGACGGGTCAGACGTAGACCAGAGGGACAGGAGAATAAGGTTGTTATAACTGTTCAATTGCACATAAAGAGAATAAAGAGAGAGTTTGACAATGTACTTTTCAGTGTGAAATATATGTAAAATTGTCATTTTTATTCAATATTAGAAAATGTCCACAGGAGAAGTTGAGGTCTGTGCTGAGAGCATGAAGGTGTTGAATGCTTGCCGAAAGCTGCCGTTTGAAATTAAAGACTTTGTCAAAGTAAGTAAATATGATTTTTTTTGTGTCCCATGCATTTTTTTTATTTATTTATTTCAAAATTGTATTTCAGTTTTGCCTACTGTAGTTCTAGGGTGAATCTCACAAAGAACATATGTGCGTCACTATTCAAAATGGTTGATTCTTTAAAAAAAACTTAAAAAAGTATTTTATGCTCACCAATACTGCATTTATTTGATCAAAAATATGATAATATTTTTATTTCAATTTAAATAACTGTTTTCTCTTTTAATACATTTTAAAATGTAATTTCATTCTGAGCTAAATGTTCAACATCTTTTCACCAGTCTTCAGTGTCACATGATCCTTCAGAAATCATCTTTCTATTATCAAAGTTGAAAAGAGTTATGCTGCTTTTTTTGTAGAAACCATGATCATGTTTTTCAGCATTCTTTGATGAATATAAAGTAAAAAAGAATGCTGTTTAGCTGAAATAGATGTTTTTTTTATGAAATAAGTTTTTAAATTTTTTTATAAATCTTACTGGTCCCAAATGGTAGTGGATGTTTTGCAAAAACAAAAAAAGAAATCTCATTTGGCCTAACAATAGGCTTTAAAATCTTTTGAATTTTTTATTTATTTCTATTGATTCTGGGGTTAGCTAAGGCTTCAACCTACACCATGTTTGGTTATAATTTATCATGAAACATTGTCTATAAGGACCGAAATTAATTTCTGTTGAATTGAAAGAAATGAACTAAAAATAGCCCTGGAGTGTTTCTTAACAGTATTTGTTATTCACATTCATTCCAGATGGATGTTTTTTTTGTTATTTATATGAGGTTCACTGACCAACAGTGTTTGTGATCCAAACAAAAATTGTCCAAGTAGCATAAAATATCCCTTAATGTTTCATCCCAATTATTTTTTGTTGCCTTGAAGAAATCAGAATCCCTCCGTATGCAGTACCGTTATCTTGATCTTCGGTCACCCAGGATGCAGTACAATTTAAGACTGAGATCTCAAATGGTGATGAAAATGAGGGAGTACCTTTGCAATTTGCATGGTGAGCAATTTTTAATCGTATGCATAGATTTCCTTTGTAAATGTACCACAATACTAACTGAGCATTACCTGTGTTTTCCCAAGGATTTGTGGATGTGGATACACCAACGTTGTTTAAAAGGACACCTGGGGTAGGTATTTTTTACTGTGTAGTCAGTATCATTTGTATAACCAAAAACCATGGACTTTAGATATGCAAATGGAGAAAGAAGTCATCGAGTCACGACTGCTGCTGCTAGAAGCTCCGGTACAGAAACAGTCAGTGTTCTGAGACACATGCTAATAATAATAATAATTCATTACATTTATATAGCAAAGCGCTTACATGGAAGGGGGGAATCTCCTCAACCGCCACTAGAGTGCAGCTGTATTGGTGGAGAGGAGACAGAGTGATGAAGCCAATCAGAGAAAGGGGATGGTTAGGAAGCCATGATGGACAAATATGGCCAGGATGCCGGGGTTACACCCCTACTCTTGCGAAAGACATCCTGGGATTTTTAATGACCACAGAGAGTCAGGACCTCGGTTTAATGTCACATCCGAAAGACGGTGCTCGTTTCAGTACAGTGTCCCCGTCACTATACTGGGGCGGTAGGACCCACATATACCTCCTAACACCACTTCCAGCAGCAATCAAGTTAGTCTCCCATCCAGGAAGCCATAGGCTACAGGGTGACATTGCTGCCAGCAATAATGACTGCAGATGTGAATTGGCTGGTCTAGTATGTCTAATATACATTTTTAATGCTCTTTGAGCAACGTTTATGTGACAGTCCATGTCATATTTTGTGTTTTTTTGTTTGTTTTAGATTTCAGCATTCCCCCATTCAAGTAGATAGGTCCTATTCTTGGATGCACGAAATAGCTGCCCAGAGGCATTGCAAATATGGCTGCCAAGTCAACAGACTTTGCTTGAAAGGGACTTTGCCAAAAACGCAAGACCAGTTGCTAATTCCTAGACGTGGTATTTTGTGTTTCATTGGAATCTATGCTGTGCTACTCTGTACATTATTTCAGTATGGAAATGTTCCCGAAAATATACTTACAAGTTACAACAGCTGTGCTTGAAGTTTATATGTACTCTAAGGGATTTCAGGAATTAAGCAATGTGGCCGTGAGCTCTAAGAATCTATGAATGTTTATTTATTTATTAACTTCCAACACTTTAAATTGTGCTCATAATCAAATAACACGAAACAAATTTAATACTTAAATTTGCTAAACTCTGCTAAATCCAAAAAAATGAAAGAGATAGTATTGTGCAAAATGTAGCTCCAGTACTAAGTACATACTAAGTACATACTAAGCTTTAAAACATTTTGTAATTGCGGAAATGTTTCATTCATGACAATTTATTTTATAATGCTTCTATGATTACTCATGTTTCTGTTTCTTGTTTCCTGCAAGACACCCCTGTAAGGCTTGCCCAAATAACAAACTACAGCTGGTGCAAAATATTGCCAGATCATTACCCGAATCTTTATGAGCAATCACATCACTTTGGCTTCCTCCCTCTGGCTTTATTATGCTAGGAACTTTTACATCTGTTTCAAAGTTTTAGAAAACTTTATGTTTGACGCATATGTATGATTGTCTGAATACTACCCACTTAATCTTGGTAACCCTGCTGTGACTGGAAACTTCAGGTTTGCGTAATAAATTAATCATGGCTGAGTGAAAGTAGTGAATTTATACAATGGCATTGGTACTGAAAGCATATTTTTAATTTTTTACACACACTTGAAAAGATTGCACATTCCAATGTTGAGATATGCATAACTGCAGTGTTTTTTCATGCTGTTTCATTTCGGTGCTTCACAAAAAAAGAGCCTTCAGTTGAGGAAAAGTCTAATTGCCGACATGAAACTACAGGGCCTTGGTAGTTGCTGTGTCTTTTAGGGGGAAGATAATCATGTATAATATTACAATGTTGGCTAAATGGCTTAAATATGCAATATGAATACAGTTTTAGATGATTGATATCCATTAGTCTTACTTGTAGGAGGACTCTCTGTTTACGAACCATGCATATTTCGATAGATGGATCATTAAAAGTCAGTGAAGAGTTTTTAATATCTTTCCATCCTTTTTTTTTCTAAATAATTTTTTGCTTTTCTCTTTTACACTTCATAATGTAAACTCCATTTATCATACTGGCTTGAGATATGCTGGCTGATTCAGTTCTTTGTCAGAGGCACAAATACACAGTGTTTATTCAAGTGTAACTGTGTTTTTCAGGGTGCCAAAGAGTTTGTGGTGCCATCTGGAGACCCTGGGAAGTTCTACTCTCTTCCACAGAGCCCACAGCAGTTCAAACAGCTTCTTATGGTGGCTGGCATAGACCGGTAAAATTCATATTTCATTTATTTTCTTGCTTTTTTCTACTTTCTTTATATTCATAGATTGTTGTCAGGTACTTGGCTCATTCACTAAACTCTGCTTTCACTGACTGACAGCACCTTGAAAACTTTTGGCCGACATACTCTTGGAATCAGATGGTATTATTCTAAGCTTTTAGCAGCTCTGAAGAAAGCAGAAGAGCATTTGATCCAATGCTGTGTGAAAAGCTGAAACAGTGACGTCTATGCCGCGTGTACAGTGTGATATGCTTTAGAATGGTGCTTTGGATTCTAGATGTTTTTTGAAGATTTGTTTTCTAACTTGGAATTCAAAGGTGCACAAAGGATATGGCACATTAATACATAGCACATCAGTTACTGAGTGGGTTGCTGCTGACATGTTTAGCTTTGTTGTCAATGGTTGTGTATTAAAGGGGTCTAGGGCCCATGTGAGTAGTTAACAAGGATCGCTTTAAACTCAAACGATCAAGATTATTTTACTTCGCAAATTTGTTGGAGCCCAACAAATTTACTAAGAAAAAAATGTTTGAACACCTAAAAATTAAACAGCATTTTATTGGAATGTAGTAATTATTTTAAATGTAAATTTGTGGGTTCACTTTTAATTATTTCCTCTTTGTTTTGTAAATGCAACTGTTTATTCATGTATTTTTCATTATAAATATACACTACTATCAAGTGATCAAAAGAGACAATGAACAGTGTCACAGAAAGTTACTTTTAGAAGTAATGCATTACTATTGTTTTACTCCCTTAGAAAGTAACTAATTTCATCACTTTTTTATCTTTTTACTTGAACTTTTTCTCATCTGGGCTTGCTTATATATTTTTATATGTAAAATATTTAATTCTATTTTTTTTTGTTTCAACACAAGCAGCTTTAGAGTATGAAACAGTGTCAGTATCTCTTTCAATTAGGATTACAACTTCATTTTCTACTGTAATGTGTTACCCTTAACACTGACAATGAAGACATTTATGGAAGATTTCTATTTGAAATAATTGCTGTTCTTTGAAACATTTGGTCCACCAAAAAATATATTTAGGCAGAAATCTAATTCGATAGTAATCAGTCATGGTTTATCATCATCTTGTTTTTGAATTTCATCTGTTTATCTTCTGCTACTACTTTGTGAAGATACATTCAAGAGCAGTATTTGACTTCGCTACAAAAAATGAATGTCTGTAGAAGTTTAACTGTAGTAAATGAAAGTAATGCATCGTAGGCTCCGATGAGGTTGTTACATTTTAAAGAGAATACTTGAATACATTTGTGTAATATACATTTTTTAAATACCTATTCATTTGCATTGCATGGATTATCTTCATTCTGATTTATCTGAAGACACTCATATAAATTTGGGATGTTTAAAATAATTTTTTATTTTAATTTTTGGGTGGACTACCCTCTTAACATATTCTCATATTCTATCAGTATGCTTTTCCAAGATTTGCATAGACTAATAAGAATAAAGTGCCACTTCTTGTGTACTTTTGAAAAGTGTTTTTGTTTTTTTGATCCAAAGAAATTCAACTATTTTCATAATATCAGGGCCCGGTTTCACAAACGGGGTTTAGATTAAGCCAGGATTAGGGCATAGTTCAATCAGGACATTTAAGTAGCTTTTTATAAACGTGCCTTAGAAAAAAAAAAAAACATTATTGGTGTGCATCTCCAGACAAAACAATGGCACTGATATATTTTAAGATATGCTTTCAGTTATAACGGCTCAGACAATCTGGGACTAGTTTGAATCCTCGTCTGTGAAACCAGGGGAAAGTGTCTGAATATCAAGACTCCATTCATTTAAAGGTGATGTACCTGAACAAAGCAATATTCCTGTTGGATGGATCTCTTGCACTACCACAACATTCTGGTTGCGTAAAAGTTGCTCCAAATTTAATTGAATACTTGAATTTAAATACCTGTTTGAAAAGGGTTTTCTGACCACAATATAAAATAGATAAATTGTGCTAATTTTATTAACACACAATGAGAGTTCTGAAAATATTTACTCAACCTCCTTATGTTCTTGATCAGCTTTTGCACCTAGGAAAATGCAAACATTATCTAATCGGTCAAAGACTGTAATAGTATTATCAGTAATAATTGTAGATCAATGGAACCAGGCCGTGTAATGATTGGGCTAAATCAACACAACACTTCTTCTCTTAATGAGCTCTAATATACCTCTCCACCTGAAAGGCAAGTACTTTTATCATTTTTAACTTTAAAAAACTGGCTTACCTCGTGTTCTTTCGTGTCGTGATAATGACATCGATTGATGTCATTTATCTGTACCTTTCCCAAGAACTTTATATTGCTAAAATGACATAAGAATTCGCTTACAGATGTACATACAACACACTGATGTCTACACACCGCTGTTAGCCCTGCCCCCGTAAAAGAAATGTGCCAGAACAGAGAACAAAAACTCTGAAACTTTCAGAAAAGAGTTAAGAGCTTTAGAGTTTCATAAACTTAAGTGCATTTGTAAGTCCAGATCAGTGAAAGAAAGGAGAAAACGGGTTGCAAAGCATGCAGTGTATTAAAAATGAAGCTGAAAATTTTGCCTGCAATTTGTCTTTTTCAGTTTCAAAGACATTTCTTTCAGTTTCACTTTACATTTTCATTAGCTTCTTGAAAAGGTACGTTCAATATATTTAGGCAGAAATCTAATTCGATATACAACAGTTTCTAACAATGACAATAATAAATGTTAAATCGGCACATTAGAATGATTTCTGAAGGATCATGTGAAACTGGAGGTAATGGCTGCTGAAAATGTAACTTTCGGTCACAGGAATAATTAAAATTTTGCAATATGCTGAAATAGAAAATAGTTTTAATTTGTATTTATAATGTTACCGTTTTTACTATATTTTGATCAAATATGTCAGCTGTGGGGAGCCGAGTGGGTAGCCGACTTTTACTGACCCCAAACAATTAAATGTATATATTTATTATAAATATTATATTCTTTTTCTGAGTGCACCTTTAAATACTTAAAAAGTTTTTTGTGAAATAAAGTTGCAGCAAAATCAGGTAAACAAAAGTACGAGGGTGGCAACCACTTTGAACACATTAACATTGTGTTGACATTTTTAAACAGTAAAGCACCTCTGTCATTGTCAAGTCAGAAAATGCAAACGTCTAGTTTCTATTAGATTTTGAAAAATGATAATGACCACAATAGTCTCATTTTCATTTCAATTTTGGCAGCACGTCTCTTTGAATTATTAGTTGCGCTAAGCCAGGACTGCAGGCTAGTTCTATGAAAGGTCTGTCAAAGGAAAATGATATGGTATGCATGATTTAAAATGTCAGTCAATGTTGGCCCACAGTCACTTATGTGCTGGTTATCTCTCTCAATCTCAGGTACTTTCAGCTAGCTCGCTGCTACAGAGACGAGGGCTCCAAGCCTGACAGACAGCCTGAATTCACACAGGTAATGATGTGCTAAAGGTTGGGAGGAAACACGCCGCAGCACATCTGACAATATCTGTGAAACTGGGGCTCGCTTCTGCAGATGCAGATGAACATTGAGTGTTAATGATGTGGTTTGCTCTAACTCCCATTCACGAGGGTGAGAGCTGCTAATAGGCTTTGCAGGATTCGCACTCAGACTAAAAATCATGACCAAAATCACCCAAAAGACCATTTTGGCTTTGTTCAGACAGGCAGTATAAATCCGATTTTCCTTGGTGCATTCGAATCAAATCCGATTAGTTGTTTATTGTCTGAATTGTGAAAAAAAAACACATAGTATCTTAAACCTGATGCGAACCTCATTCAGAAGTAAAATCTGGTTTTATACAATGTCTGAGCAAAATGACCAGGTTTCAAAAACAAATCAGATTCATGTACAGTGTGAATAAAGCTCTCTTCTGTGTTGACTTCTCCTAGGTGGATATTGAGATATCCTTTGTAAACCAGGCTGGAGTCATGCGTTTGATTGAAGGCTTGGTCCAGTACTCCTGGCCAGAGGACAAAGGACAGATTAATGTTCCCTTTCCCTCCATGACTTATGAGGAAGCCATGAGAGACTATGGAGTTGACAAACCAGACACTAGATTTGGGATGAAGGTGACCGCACATTCTTTCCTTGTACACATCATCCTAGATTGGACGTAAGACATCAATGAGGTTTTTTGCATGCTGGCCGTCCTTGGCGTCACGCTGTGCTGGCATTCTGTTTCCCCACACATCACAGATTTTCACGCGGTGCTCAACAATTATAAACAAATCTCTCATGATGCGTTCCCTTGCACTGTTGTGGGCCCTGAATCCATTCAGTTCTGCTTTAATATTTAGAGCCTTTTGCTCTAAACCTGTTATGCTTTAGCATTTAGAAAAATAAGAGATGAATATTAAATATAGTACAGTTAAAAGGTTTTGATTCAGTAAGGCTTAAAAAAATCTATACTTTTATTCAGCAAGCATGCATTAAATTGATACAATTTTGCATGAAGTTACTTTTTTTTTAATTTAAAATAAATTCTATTGTTTTAAATTTTCTCTTCAAAGAATCCTGGGACAAAAAGTATTATGGTTTTCACATAGATTTTAAACGGCTTAACAGTTTACGTTTTTTACATACATTTTAAATAGCTCAACATTTTTGAACCTTGATAATTATAAGAAATATATTTTCATTATTAAATCAGTATATTAGAATGATTTTTGAAGGATAATGTGACACTGAAAACTGGAGAGATGGCTTCTGAAAATTCAGATTTGCCATCACAGGAGCAAATAATATTTTAAAATATATCAAAACAGAAAATAGTTATGATGTTATGTTTTTTTTTCTGTATTTTTGATCATATAAATGCAACCTTGGTGAACATAAGATAATTTTACTGACCCCAAACTTTTGATTGGTAGTTTACCTATTTTCTTTTCAATTGTTATTTTTCTATTTGTTTAAGTTAGATTATTTTTCATAAGGTATTATTAAAGTACTAAATTTACAAGCAAACCTACATTTAAAATTCACACAAATTATCTTAATAAGTATACATTCATTTTTGTGTATTGCCTTCTTAAGACTGATGTACGGTAATATTTGTGGCCTGAGTGGCAAAAGTTAATTCTGTTTTCTTGTATTCAGCTTTTGGATGTCACCACGGCATTCCAGGGAACGCAAATCCAGTTCATTAAAGATGCACTTCTTGAACCTGGTGGCTGCATTCAGGCTATCTGTGTCCCAGAAGGAATGGTAAGTAAGGAATCAACACTGAATCACCAAGATTGAATCTACAGCACAGTGTAGTCTGATTTCCAAAGAAATGAATCTTTTGAGTCAGTTCAATTTAGTGATTCATAACTAACAGTGCAATTAGTGTAGCCTGGTTTTTGAACAAATAATTATTATGAGCCGTTTAAATGAATTAATAGATTAACAAATCAATGAAATGTAAATTCAATATGAAATGCGTTTTATTTATGCCTCAAAGTAACTACAAGAATTTGTCGTTCTTACTGTAGCGTTTAATTAACAAATTTGTATGCATCTTGTATAAGAACATTGTAGCCAGAGCAACTTTTCTCTGCTTATGTATATGAAGAGTTACACAGGTACTGGGATACGTCCCGCCTGAATATAAACACTTTTTATAGGCATATTATAGTGATTCAAGATAAGAAGATGGATTCATGATGTACACGCTTGTATACATTTTGTACATTTTAAATAAAAAAAGTTACAGGGTGTAACTTTAACAAGTTAATATTGATAAGAGGAAGCTAAATTATTAAATTCTTTAGAATTCTCATTCCTGTTCACATCAAAACAGAAATGTATTCCTTTTTAACTAGTATTATACAATGCGCACAGTCATTAATATAATTCACATGGTCATTATTGTATTGTATTATCACATTTAATATGACGTTCTTAAAAAAAGTTACCTAATCACAATTTCTTCTCACGTTTCTTTCACGTTATGCTGTCTCTGGAGCAGTTATAGCTAACTGTGTGGCGTTTCTTCCATAGAAACATCTGAAGGGCAAAGACTTAGAAATCCTGAAACAATCAGCCAAGACACAGTACGGGCAGGTACGTTTTTTGTCTACATTCAGCATTCAGTGTGTGCACATAATAGAAAGTCTCCTGAAATATTTATCTGAAAGTAATGAATAAGTCAGGATGATTTGGTTGTAAAACAGTCAAATGTAACACATAGCACACCGTACTTACCCTGAGGCAAGTATTGACCTCACCAGAGGGACTTGTGTTGTATGTGTGTTATAGGCTGTCCATGAAGTTTTATAAGGGCAATATTATATGTATTTCCCCTCCCCCCCACCGCATATGTAGTACATTTGTAATTTATATAATGTAAAAAAAAATTCATGTTAATTCATTCATCTGCTCTTGTTATTGATGATGCTAAGGCAAGAATCTCTGTTTTACTATTGCTCTTAATATTATTTTAAATGAAAATTCTTATGATTTTCTGTTCAGCTACCGAACACAATAGAAGGTATTTTTATATAATTTGTTTCTGGTGTTTTCCATACCAGGAAGTTTAGTGGGGTCCAAAACGACACTGGACCTTTGACAACACTTTGACTTTCATTGTACAGGCAAAAATAGTTATTCAGAGACATTTTTTTGAAAATGTTCTTTTGTGTTTCACAAATATATGATGACGGAAATTAAATTTTTAGGCGAACTGTCCCTTGAGTGTTAGCAGAAATCACACAAGTATTAATCTTTGTCGCATTAGTAATTCTGTGCTGTGATCGTAAATTATTCCTGTCGGGACTAAGAAGCAGTTCCTATTCTTATTCAGAATTGGTTCTATAAAAATGAAAAAATGGAGTCAAATGACTTTCGGTGCAGTTATTGCACATGCACTCTACTACATTACAAAACAATTTATTCCCAAAACAAATGGCCCTTATGAGCCATTTTAAGTGGATAAAAACCGTATCACGCAACCAGTGTAGTCCAATCATTTCCCAAATGACTGACTATTACGATTTGTTTCTTTTTAGTGAATCAAACCTCAAACGTGAAGTGTTTAGTAACATAGTGCATTTAATTTAAATGGTTAGTTCCAAAAATGAAAACAATTGGCATCAATTACTCATCCTCATGCCATTCCAATCCCATAAGACTTTTGTTCTTCTTTGAAACAATTGAAGATATCTTAATGAAATATGAGAGAATTTGGGCTCTCCATTGACAGCTGCACAATTATCACTTTGCCACTTCAAAAAGTTTATAAAGAGTTTGTAAAACTAATCCATATGTATAGAGTAGCTTAGTCCAAATCTTCTGAAGAGACTGGATTGTTTTATTTAATGAACAGATGGAATTTCTTCATCATCAGTGAACACAAACAGTAGCTCAACTGTAACTGCTTGACATGTGAGAACAAACCTCATTGGCTCTTGCAGAAGCATGTCAAGCAAGAATGTTTGAGCTTGTTGTTTGTGTGTTTATGAAAGTTTATAGGTGAATAAAAGCCTAAATTCTGTCTGTTTATCATATAAAGGGATCATGTCTTCAGAAAGTGTGGAATAAACCAGTGTTTTTCAACCATTGTGCCACGGCACACTAGACATCGTCAGGTGTGCCGTGGAAAATTATTCAATTTCACCTAATTGGTCAAAAAAACATTTTTTGAAAACGAATTAATCATAAAATACTTTTTTTCTTTGGGTTTATTTGATTCCCATTCAAGACACTTTGATAAGAATGATTGTATATTGTTAATATAGGCTACAGAGTTTCGTATTGTAACATTTTCAGTTGGTGGTGTGCCTTGTGATGTGTGTGTGTTTTTTTTTTTTTTGCTCAATGAAAATATGTACCTTGGCTCAAAAAAGGTTGAAAAACACTGGAATAAACCACTCAATTATTATGTATTAGTTTTATGATCTCTTTATGAATTTTTGAGCATTTAAGTGGTAGTTGTATAGACTGTCAACCGAGGGACAGACATGTAAAGATGTTCATTTAAAGATCAACGAAAGTCTTATGGGTTTAAGGGTGGGTTATGATGACATAATTTTTAATTTTGGGTCAACTAAGACTTTAATATCATTCCTAAATCTTGATCTTTTTTTTTACTGTAGAAACTCAAGTCTAATTCCTGTAAAAAGGGGAACTTTGTGTTAATAATAATCTCTTATAAACGTCAAGAGGAATGATGAGGCATAACTTAACGTTCTTAAATACTTCTATCAATGCCAGTATCCACGTGGGCAGCACTTCGGGTGACTCCAGTTCAATTGCCGGCTCGTTTTACTTTACGACCTCTCTCTCTCTCTCTCTCTCTCTCTCTCTCTCTCTGTCTCCTACTTTGCTTTCCGTCAAGCCTCTACTATCCAATAAAATCTTTGCTTTCCGTCAAGCCTCTACTATCCAATAAAATAAAGGCAACCTACCAAATATAAAACAAGAAAAAGTTACTTATGACAGCTGTCTGTTCAACACTTATATTCGTCTGTCTATATGTATAAAAGGAAAGTGAACTAAATGGCATCGTCAAAAGTAATTCTCCATTGCTGTCTGTATTAGTCCAGCTCTTGGCTTTGTTTGTGTCCGGGAAAGGAGCCTGCAGTATTCTTGAGACTGATAATTGCTCAAGAGTTTGTGCCCTATACTGTCAATGGAAATTGAATATGGGCCGGTAGAGGAAATGGATGATCATTGCTGTGTTTGCACCGCGTGTCGTACAGGAGGTGAGTGTGGCACCAGTAAGGGCAGATGGTTCACTGAAATCTCCTCTCAGCCGTCTGCTCTCGGACACAGCCAAACAACAGCTGCTCCAGATGGCCCAGGCCAATGCTGGAGACCTGATCTTCATCACGGCTGGACCCCAGGAGAACGTGGTGTGTATCCACCTCTATTTTGTTCCCTATCTTCACAGATTCATATAACCATGCTGATTCAGTTTCAAAAACGCATCATGAGACCTCCGTCAGCAAATATTTAAATAAAACTTCCTTTGGACCACAAGTACATCAAGCCATTTTGCGATGGAGTAAAAAATTAGATGACCAGCATCGCTATTTATGGTCTTCAAGTACCTTCCCATCAGTATTTGTGCCCTAAAGTGATTGATGACTAAGAGTTTTCAGAAAATTTGGCTTCAGAGAAATGCTGACATGATCTAATCACTTTTAAAAGAATGTTAATCTTTTCCGTGCCTCAGCTCTTGCTCGGGGCTGGTGCAGATGGTGAGCTTGGCACAAAGTGAGATGGCTGTTTTGTCACAAAGCACAGAAGTGGGAGATGGCTTGGGATAACTGGCAAGCTCTGTGTGGAAGTTTTGGGATGAATGGTGGTGTTAGTGAAGAAAGTAAGATAAATAAGAGCTGAGGGAGATCTTTCTCCTCAAATGTAGTTTTCATGATCTAGGCATGAATTAGCATGTATCTGCCCACTAATACATGAATTATAAATGCCTCTTGTTGTGTCATTTTTAAGTGTTCCACGAATTATCACAAAATTCTAGTCCGATTTGTTTAATTTTTAAAATGACAAATCCACAGTTAGAAGTGACTCTCAAATTATCTGTAGCAACGCAGATAGTGTCCTAAGGCTATCGTGAAGCTTCTGGTTCTTATCCTGGAACATTCATGATCTTTTATGTTTGTTAAAGGGAGATTTCAAACAAAAAAGAAAAATCTTTTATTATTTCATCAACATTGTTTTTCCAAACCGGTTTGACTTTCTTCTACAAAACACACAAAAAGATTCAGATAGCAGTCAATGGGTTCCAAAATAACACTGGACCCCTTTGACTTTCATTGTACGGACAATAAAGTGTTACAAATTAAAACTATTAAAAATGTTAGTTTTCTGTCATTAAAATAATGTTGAAATAAAATATAAATATTAGATAAATGAACAAAATAAATCTGAAATAATATTGGAGTTGAAGAAATTAATAAATTACTTAGTATTACTAAAGAAACATTTCAAAAGCATATAAAACTATGAAAACTTAATAGATGCAGATTCAAGTTCAGCCTACATGTCCTGAACCCATTACCTCTTTCAGATCATTTCTTGTCACTGTTTACTACTTAAATACATAAGTAAAACAAATGACATTTATTTGATCATGTTTTAGCGCCCTCTGTTGGGGAAGCTGAGACTGCAGTGCGCTGAGCTACTTGAGCGCTACGGCGTGCCAGTTCGTGACCCCTCTGCCTTTCACTTCTTGTGGGTGGTGGACTTCCCCCTCTTCTTACCAAAAGAGGATGATCCAGAGATGCTTGAGTCTGCCCACCATCCTTTTACAGCTCCAGTCTCTGAGGACACCCATCTGCTGTATACCCAACCCCGCAAGGTATGTGGCGTCACATCACAGATGTCTTTTTTTAACCTTACAGAATCATAGCTTTGCATTTTGATGTAAACAGGACTGGAAATCTTGAAGTCATGAAGATTAAGAGAGTAAATAACTAACAGGAACAAACTATTATTTGTTCAATTGATTATTTTTCTATTTATCGATTACCCCCCCGATAATTCATTAATTGTTTCTGAATAGTTGATTAATCCTTTGGTTTATTTACCGATAAATATAGTCGTAACTAATCTTTCGATGAACTTTTACCTAATGATAGTATTTATCACAAAAGAGAAAGTGTATGCAGTGTACGCCTAATTAGGCACCGAAGTTTTACCACATGGGACAGCATTAGATCAAATTAAATAATTGTAATGAAATAAATGTGTCCACTCCAGTCGAGCCGTGAGTTTATACATATAAAAAGCAGAAAGCAGTATGAACTATTAAGCTCAAAATATGAGACTGACAACCGAATTCTAATGCTGTGTAAAATGTAACTGTAATCTTCCAAATGCTTACAATGCCGTATTGTCGTTTCGATCTAAGAGCGTTGCGATGTTGTCTTTCTTTATAAATATTATAAATGTATTCACTGTCACTTTTAACCAAATTTATATGTATACAGTAATCCCTCGCCACTTCGTGGTTCAAGTTTCGTGGCCTCAGTGCATTGTGGATTTTCCCGAAAATATTAATCAGAAAATAAACATTCAAAAATACCGCCATATCGGCAGCCGTATTGCGGAAAGCAGCGTTGCTTCATCGTGATGCGAGAGAAACAGTTTCTTAGGATGCCAGACAAAGAGAGAAACTCTCTCAGGGGCTTTGTACACACCCACGGGCACTCAGACAAGACATGTGATTGGTTCCCGGCGCGAGATTGACCAATGAGAGCACGAGTGGAGTGGGAGCCTCTTCGCCTCTCTCAGAAGCATTTCCCAGAATGTTTAAAATATGTATATTTATACTTTAAATATATTTTAAATAAATCATCTACTATATCTACTTCGTGGATTTTCACCTATCGTGGGGGGGGGGTTGTCCAGTCACCATTAACCATGATAAACGAGGGACCACTGTATATATAAATGTAACCTGAAAATATATGTATTAGATAACATAACATAGTGAAATTTGTAATAAGAAATCGTATATTAAATGAAACAAAACAAATTAGAAGTGTTTTCACTGGTGGGATTTAGACCCTACTATGTATTTTGATGTGCATCGTACCGTGAGGTAGTTGGCGACACTCGGCACTAGTCTGTGATTTCATCACTTTGTAAGTCTACAGTCATGAGATAAGATTATCATAGAGGAAATATACAATCTCATTGTGAATCTCATCCATACATTTCAACTACGTGTTTATCTGCTTTCTCAGGTGCGTGGCCAGCATTATGACTTGGTTTTGAATGGCTGTGAGATCGGAGGAGGTTCAATTCGAATCCACAATGCCTCTCAGCAGCTGTATATCCTGGACACGATACTCAAGGTAATGGAACAAGAGTGAAAAATTACATAGCAAGCAAAGTGGTTTATTTAATGCTCTTCTGACAGCGAGTTAAAGCACTTGTAGTCGTGTCCAGATAACAGACTGCACCATTTTCTTATTTGTGACTCTTACTCAACACCCCCGCACCACTGACTACATGTACAGTCGCTGTGGCAACCCATTAAGCTATATTTAACTGTCTTTTAAAGAACACAAATGCTTTGGATCTTTAGAGCCAGGGAGAAGAAACATCACATTAGGTTGTTTTTTTTTTATTGAGCGTGTTATCTAAAGATTTGTCTCTATAATGTCTTTTTGAAGGTCTATTTACTCTCTTGACTCGTAAGTAGTTGGATCTGTACCATTTACATGCTGAAACTATGATCAGTTCCCTTTCAAGCTGAAAAGGCTTTGAATTATAAGGTCCTCTGTGTCTTTTTTTCCGATATTTTCTGTGTTATAGGAAGACCCATCACTCCTTTCTCATCTATTGGATGCTCTGGGCTCTGGGGCCCCTCCTCACGGTGGAATTGCGTTAGGTGAGTGAGCATTCAATACATACTACCTTGGACTTTTACAAGGTTGTTGGGTACCACTGTAACGAAAGGCCTTGTTGATTACATTCTCCTGTTGGTTAAAGTGGAACGGTCATGCTCAGAAACTGAAATTGCTCGCCCAGCCAAGATATTTTGGCAGCTTTGTTTCAGTTTGAGACTGTAAACTGAAGCATGAAGTGTCCTTGATCACTCGAGAACTTCTGTTTAGGTTTATTTCTGTGTATGGCTGAACTAGAGTTGTTTTTACAGCTTATATAACATGTGATGCACAAAATTACCCTGCTCTTGTTTACATCATAACGATTAAAGACTATAAAATATGTCTTTAAGATCTGAGAGAAATTTGGATATTTATTAGAGACACACTGATTTAAATTTTTTTAATATTATTTTATGTGAAAGCCAATAATGGATCAATAGAGGAAGAAAAAGAAGTACCGGTAAATTCAAAAACTAAAATCAGTTGTTTTAGATGCTACAAGTGAATTTAGGCATCACAACATTATAATATACTGTATGAAAAATGAAAAATTCATTTTGAGATTAGCTAAAGATAACATTTACATCATTAGTAAATTTTAAGTACTTTTAAAGATCAAGTTATGTGAGCAATTGTTGACAGCAACGGTAATTTAAATAAAATAAAAATGGAAATGAGCATGCATGATTACATTTATTGAATAGATGTGATTACATATTTTAAAATAAAAATATGTATTAGCATATAAATACACTACCATTCAAAGTTTTGTGGTCCATGTGACTATTGTTTTAAAGAAATTTGATGCATTAAATTGAACAAAAGTGACAATAAAGATATTTAGAATGTTACAAAACATCTGTTAAATACATGCTGATCTTGGTAACTTTCTATTCATCCAGGTATCCTGAAAAAATTTACCATGCTTTCCATAAAAATATTAAACGGTGATAATAAGACACTTTTCTTGAGCACCAAATTAGCATATTAGAATGATACTTTATTTTTGATCAAATAAATGCTGTCTGTATGAACAGAAGAGACATCTTCCAAAAATATTTAAAATTCTTACTGACCCCAGACCTTTGAACATTAGTGTATATTAACTATATTAATAGATTACAGATATATAAAAAAATTGTGCTTAATAATGATAAAATTGTTGTTATTCTTCTGATCAGGGCTGGATCGGCTGGTGTCCATCATTGTAGGAGCTTCCACTATCAGAGATGTCATAGCTTTTCCAAAATCCTTCAGGGGTCACGACCTCATGAGTCACGCTCCAGACTTTGTTTCTGAAGAAGATCTGAAACCATACCATATTTCTGTGGTCTGGCCTAGCGGAGATACAGATGGTCAACAGGACGACTCAGTGTAAGCAATGTATTGTTAGTATGTGTATAAAGTTCTGTGCCCATGCTGGTGATGAACAAGAGCAGAAGCGGCATGATCACTCCTTGTCCATGTACTTTCTCATCATATACATGCTCTGTAATTATTGCTTTCAAATGTACATTTTTAAATAAATTTGTTTCAGTAAAAAACTGTGAAATCCAGATAACATGGATGATTATTTCAATAGGGGGCAGCGTTGTTCCATTCCATCTGTTTACATTGCTTTCCCCCCTCCCTCTCCCTCTCTCTCTCCCCATGCCCTGTGGTGAAGTCAGTGTGCATCATATCCTACATTTTATTTCCATCACCAGACATACCAAATAAAGCTACATTTCAGTTTTTCTCAGCGATGCCTTATCTGCAAAAGCAGATGCTCATTTTTCATGCCCAGGTACAGCTACTCATTACAGCCAGTGTTGTTTTAAAGCAGACCTGTGCGCTGGCCACCAAGCTGTGAACACAGTTCTTGGTGTATGACATGCTGTTTTTGCTGCTCTTCCAATGACTTTTTTTTTAAGTACCCACTCATCACCTATTTACATGACCATGTTTACTTAAAAGTACCTTCCCACGTTCGGTACATTTCTTATTACTGCTTTAGAGACAAATTCAGTACCAAATCTCGGCTTTTTGATATAAAGCTCCGACTACCCTTTTATACTGCAGTCCTCATAAAAAGAGATCGATCACACAAAAATTCAAATTGTTATAATTTACTCCTGTTTGATTTTCTTTCTTAGATGGAACACAAAAGAAGTATTATAAACATATATTTTTATCCATACAGTGTTTTTCATTTTCCAAAAATTTTTTCTTTTGTGTTCCCTAGAAAAAAAGAAATGTATGCAGTTAGTGATTCATCAAAATTTCAGCAACCAAAAATACTCGCCCAAAGCATCAAATGAATTGTCATTTTCACCCGAAAAAGATTTGAAGTGCTGAAATCAGCGCATCTCCGAATATGCGACTATGTGACTATGTATATTTTATGCACACTGTGTGCATAAACTACGACAGGTTAACATTTTAGCAGTCTGTACTCACTTCATTGTGTCAAAAATAACACTAGAGTTGCAATATGTTCAAAGAGTTGCGATAAGAGTTTAAATTTGATCAACTGAGAACACAACACTCTGAACAGCATACAACATCCAGTTCCCCAAATTTGGACTTCTAGTACAGGTTTGAAGCCACATAAAAGTGAATAAATGATGTGTTTGCATTTTTGGGCAATTTGGGTGTTTGCTAAACCGCACATATAATAAGTATGTAAAAATGCAGCTGTAGCCTGTTTTGGTTATCCTAAGTTTGGTTATGCATGCAATAAAATACTGCACCTCTTGCATTATAATCAACGGGCCTGTCTACACTTCAGTTGACTGATGCCCTATTTCTATTTGCACACTGCAGCTACTCTATCCATTTTATTTTCCAATCCAAAATAAAATGATGTATACATATAAGGTGTGAATTGTGTCTTTTATTTATGTTTAAGTAACTTTGACCTTTATGTCAAGGCAAGCATGATTTTTCTGATCTCTTAATGGAGCTGCTACTTGCCTGATCTGCAAGAAGAAAAATGCAGTTCTCAAATAATGCGATCTCAGGCATCATTACTCCACCCAGCATGCAGAGTTCACTCTGTGAGGTAGAGTCTGAGATGAGCTCCTCAGCTCCATAAAGGTCTAACCATGCATTATTTATCTGGATTTAAACTACGGGGTTGTTGAATGCTTGAATCTGATTGGGTGACGAATGTTCAATGTGTGCCATTATTTTCAGGGAAACACGAATAAAGGAGTTCCAGTCAGAGCTTTATCACATTAAAGTTCCAAATCACTTTGCCAAATGATTTCAATTCATTATTTTTATTTTACATTTTTATTCATTTTGGCAGAGACTTTTCTCCAAGGTGAGTTACATCGCATTCAAGATACACATTGATTTTCTAATCAGTTCTTGCTTTCCCTGGATATCAAACCCATGACCTTGGCGTTGCAAGCATCATGCTTTACTGTTTTAGCTACAGCATATGGTACTTACAGGTTCTTACAGCCTACAACAGCAAAATAAGTCAGTTATTCCTTACAAAGTTAAAATCCATCGGTGTAAATCCCTTTTGTCCGGTTTCACAGACAAGGTTTAAGCTACTCAGACTAAAGTGCATGTTTTAACTGAAAGCAGCTCTGACATATCTTAAAATATGTCCATGCCACTGTGTCTCATTTAAAAAAAAAAAATCATCCCATGCTTAAGACAGAATTATAAAAGCTACTTAAATGTGCTATTCAAGCTAAGACCTGTCTGTGAAACCTAGGATATAGCCTATATTTGTTGTAAATGTTTATTTGTCCACCCGATGGAGAACACATAATTAGTGGCCACAAGGTATTTTAAGTTTAAGACCCCTGGTCTAGGAAGATACTGCTGTTTCATACTGCTATTGTCCAACATTGCCACCAGCATCCTCTTGGGTTCCAGCAGGCCTTTTCCATTGCCCTACTGTTTTGGAGGCCAGTCTATGCAATGCTGCAGGGAATTTAATGTCTGAGAAACCTGCTTTATCACAATCAACAGAATTGACTGGCTATCTCCGGTGAACTCCATTCTCATGTTTCCTTCTGTGTGCAATGCATGTACTTCTCTGGTTTGTCTCTAATTGGCCTACATAACCAAAATTGACCCACAGTTTATGGATTATATGCACAACAAACATAAAAGTCAAATAAAGGACAACGAAAAATTACTCTGGACAAACCTTGTTTTTCAGTATGCTACATGACTTACAATGACGGTAAGGTAATTATAATGAATTCCACCATGAGACACTTTTAGGCCTCCCTAATTTGCTTCTTTGTAATTCCTCCTGTTTTCGTAATCTCAAGGGATCGCGCTCTGTGGAGAATAAACCAAGCGATTTGAAGGGAAGACCTTTAAGGTAACTTGCTGACATGGTGGGGGATAATGAGCTCACTGGCTTTATACCTTTTGTTTCAAATTACTTTCTTTTCTTTTTTTTAAAGCACTGAGGCTAAGGAAATAATTGTCAAATTATTGTTGCTGTTCATCAATAAAAGAGTATAAATTGCCTTGCCAGTGAGATACACATATTTTATTTCTACAAATGTAAGACTCAGATTTCGTTGGTGTTTTTTTTTATCATTTGTTTCAGTCGTTTTTGTTTTTAACAAACAAACAATTAGCTTGTATGCTAATTGTGCTCGTAGCTCCGCCCTCACCGGAATCTGATTGGTCCGAATCAGAGCCTTTGAAGTATGAAGACCATAACCGATTGTGTGGAAGGTTACAACACTACCATTATATCATTATACCCTCACGGTTTAAAAGAATACCCATAAAAAAAAGCATGTCATTTGGAGAAGCATCATGGAAGTCATAAAAATGCAAGGTATTTGTGAGTAGCCTTTCACTTCGATCCTGTTGTGTGTTGAAAAAGACGTGCAAGCGGAGGGAACTATTCTAATTGGAAGTGTTTGTGTCGAGTCAATTAAGCGAGATTTTTTTTTTTTTACGTGAAGCCATTTGTGCTGTTTGTGTATTGTGCTATTTTAAATCGGTAGTCAGTGACCTAGACTCAGAATGTCTGCTATTTTTAGGGCTGTGTTTATGCCTTCACGTGTTGGATATGAATGCCCTCTCAAGTCGTATTTTCCACTGGGAAGCTCGAGGATAATTTTGATACTCAAGCCCTGGAGTAGAGCGAGCCATAAACTTGAAACATGGTGGAGGAGAGAAATGTTGCCGGCTGCTGTGGTAGGCTATTTTTTTTTCTTTTGCTCCACAACAGCTACATTGCCCTGTAGTGCATTACATTACATTAAAGTAGTGCTTTCTGTGTTGGGGAAAGTTGCTTTGAAAAGTAATTCGTTTGCAATATCGCGTTACTCTTTAAAAAGTAACTAATTGCGTTACTTTTTATGAAAAGTAATGCATTACGTTACTTATGTTATTTTTTTCTCACCTGGGCTGGGCTTGCTAACAAAAAATAAATTAAATGACAATAACGCTCTTACATCAGCAATAAAAACAACAAAACAAAACACAAATGTGATGTTTCAAGTAATTTTTCTTCATTAGTATGTTTGAATTGGATCACCAAATGTCAGCGTTAAAGACACTGGTTAAAAAGGTGAGATTAAATACACACAGCACATTTGTGTTATTCAATATTTATTTATTGCCGTTTTTTCCAGAATATTCTGATTTCTACAACTGAATCTGTTTTGAGCAAGTTAGACAAGTAAATGTATGCTTGCATTTAGTCTGTAACTGCAATAACCATCACACCTCTCAACAAGAGAGGAAACAGGAGATGTCAGTCAATAAAACTAGAAAACGTTTCTGGACTCACCAACTTGCTTTAATTATTTGAAACCGTAACTGAGATTTTGTTGTAAATTTAAAAGTACTACATTATTTTACTAGTTACTTGAAAAAAAGTAATCTGATTACGTAACTTAACTGTAATGTGTTATACACAACACTGCTTATTTACATATATATGGATAATCATTTGACACATATTGACTGTTTTATACACCGCGTTAATAGCCTTAATTTGACTGAAATCCCAGAATTGTTAGCAAGCTATCTAGATAGGGCAGTTAATGTTTAGGATTGTGACTGGGATGCTAAATATAATTTTGTCTGTACTAAGATTTTGCCAATAAATAGTTAATAATAAACTGGATTTTCTCCATGAATCCTGTTCTTTTGGGAAAAAAGCAGTTCAATCAGAATCCGAATGAGCTTTATTTGTCAAGTGTGCAAACGCACAAGGAATTTGTTGTGGTTTTTCAGACACTTCTGGTACACACATATGATATGAGAACGAAAAGAAAATGAAAATAAGACTAAGGAAATATAAAATAATAATGTTGTATACAGAAGATTTGTTTATAGATTTGTACGTTATGTACAGCTGTATAACTAAAATGTGTATATACATGCATGCAATTTCTAATTTTACCTCTCAAGTACTGAGAATGAATTATTAAAACAGGTGGTAATTGCTGTGTTAGCTGTTTGAGCTGGAGATGGCATGGGGGGGGGGGGGGGGATTGTTTGTGTGCCTAGATGTTCTTGTCCACAGTAATCTGTAATATGTCTGCCTAACGACAGAAGTGCAAACACGTTTTGGCCAGAATAAGAGAGGTCTGTGGTGACGTTACCTATCCGATCCTTCACTCTGGAGTTGAACAAGTCTTAATGGTTGGGCAGGTGCACACCAATTATACTTTCAGCGGTCCTAACAGTGTTTCAGTCTTCTAATCTCTGATTTGTTGACTGACCCAAACCAGTCAATGGTTTGGAAGTGCACAGAATCGTGCACAAGTAAAACCATGTCATCTGGGCCTATGGAAGATTGATCTTTTTCAGTTGATGAAGAAAGTACAACCTTTGTTGGGCCTCTTTCACAGTGGAATTAATATGATTGCCCCACTTCAGGTCCTGAGAGATGGTGGTCCCTAGGAACCTGAATAACTCCCCTGCTTCTAAATTCCTCAGTCATCTCCACAGTTTTGAGCATGTTCAACTCCAGGTTGCTACGACTTCACCAGACTTTTCACTTACCAGGCATATTCACAAAGGTTTAGCCATGAATAGTATGCCTTATAATGTTATAAAAGATCTTGTATCATTCATATCCTTTGGGACAGAACAGAATCAGGAAGGTTCAAAAAGGCAATAGGAGAGAATTATTTAAAGGTACAGCGCAGTGTCAAGCCATCCATAAAATTCATTAAAGGCTTGCTGGTAAATTCCTTAAGGATTGAAGAAGATTGCTTTAATGATGTCTCAGAAAACTAACTGTAACCTTGTAGTTTGTATAGTCTCACACAACCAAATTAGCTCTAGTCCAGTAGTTCTTAAAAGGGGAACCATGCAATTGATTTTTTTAAGGTGCGAATATTAAAATATACCCATAGGATTATACAGGCATGAATGTCTATAGTCAAAATGTTGTGTCCCAAGTGACATTTGACATTGTAAGAAGTGTTGCGGCCCTACTGTTGACATGGAGTCAGTGATGTCAGCTGTTTTTATTCCTTGCAAGAAATTGAGTATTTGTCCTCTGTCCTTAAATCCATCAACTTGCATTGTGACCTGAATGATAGATGGTCTGTCAGGCCTGCTGATGTCATTTTTTTGGTCAATATTGAAGCAGCTTGTGTGTTGTGTTAGGCTTTGGGAGTTGCTGCTCAGTACATGCCTGCTGAATTATTCTGAGCACAAAGATAAACCCCCAAAATGTCTAATTTGGAAGCATGCTGACAAGTTTGGTAAGGAAGGATGAATGTTGATCAATGGGAGCTGTGTTACTAAAATAGAAAGAGGATCAATAAAGCAAGCAATGTTTGCTTGCAGAAGCTGTACAGTTTTTCGTTACAGTTTGTCAAATGGAGGGTTTTCTTCCATTTCTTGATGGTTTTTGTTTGATTGATGTGCATTGTGAAGGTCACAAGACCTTGAATGCTAGTAAACAAGTACTCTAGCTGGAGAGTGCTTGTTCTCTAGCCAGACCAGGAATCAGCCGCTTTCCATTTGTAACAAACAACAAAAAATTAGATAGAGCTCTGAAAACCTAACCTCATGGGCAACATCCATTTCAAGCGCATTTTAAATTTATTCCCTCCTGCTATATGTGAAATTTTGCTTGTAAATTTAAACTGATAACTCCTACAGCCATTTTGCTGTTTTTCTCAGTCCCAAATGTAGTCACTATAGTGCTCTGAAACTGACAAGGAAGAACACTTTTAAAACTGTCATGTACAGTTAAGTTTACAAATCCTTGTAGATTCTTCAAGATGTTTATTGCTGTCACATATGGCTAAAATAGAAAAAAAAGTTAAAATCTAAAATTATTTTTTAATCTAAATGTATTATTTTTCTAATCGTATGTATGTAGTTCGTTCGACACAAAAGAAGCGTGTTAACACATCCACATTGAACAAACAATCCCTGCTTGTAAACGCGACTGAACATATCTGAGACTAAATATTGAGAACGCAACAGCACATATTATATTTTAACTCTAAATGATCGGCCACTGATTTTTGGAAGTGTCCCTTTACGGATTATACTTGCCTTAGTTTTTATTTGCAAAAATCGTAAATGTAATAGTAATTTACAGTAAAATATGTAGTAATGCTATTTTATACAGTTTTTCATTGTGTACAGTAAGTTATTCACAGTTAACAGGTTTTTACAGTAACATTTTCTGTAAAACAACTTTTTGTGTAAATGTTTTTTACATAATTTTCATTTTAATTAAAAATATGTTGCTGTGTCTGGTCAACGTGATTTTGGCAAGACATATTTTGATCCTGGAACAACATTCTTATCTGAATTTAAACTACCTCCAAAACTAATCCTACCCACATGTAACGCTGATGTAGAAGCACCTAACCCTGGTCCTGGTTCCAAATTTGATTGGACGATTAGAATGTTGTTCCAGGATAAATACAAATGTTTCAAATAAAATCCAGGAACATGTATTTGCTGAAAACTGCTGGGTCAGGATGGCGATAGTCCCACGGTATTTGCACAATTTGGGGTAAATCAAGATTTTCAAGAGGAGAAAATATTTTAATATCACAAAAAATATACACTTTTTGGTTTTAAGGACACCATTAAAACTTGAACTTGTATATGCTTCTATAGTTACAGTTTCATCTCATAACAAAGTTTGACTTTGGATGCTGGCTCGATCCAAAAAAATTACTCTTTCTAAAATAAAACGTAGCATGATGAGATCACCAGCTGTGAATTGGGTAAGTGATGCCAGCAAGCTTTTTCTCTGATGCTTGGGATCTGTTGTGGGTGGGTAAGGAGACTGCAATCCCTAAAGATTTTAACAAATACCTCAAATGTCTTTTGTCACTAGGTCTTGCACTGAAAGGAATGACACACCGGAGGACTATTAAATGTTCTCCACTCTCATTTTTCACGGTTCGTTATATGGCCTTTAGTCAGTTTCATATTTTCCTTGTTTTCTGAGGACTTGGTTCTTATCTTTCCCAAGTTATAATCATGCCATAATGGCCGACATGGTCAATTCAGACAACCTTTAGCATTTCATTATATAAAATGATATGCCCTATAATACACCTGGAATCACTTGTTTAGCGGGGTTTTTTTTAACAAGAACAATAATTTATTATTGTATAATAAAAAAGGTATCTTATCAATTTGTTTAATACTATATTTATAATAATTTACAGCCCTACGTAATACCTGAAACATTGTCATTTTGTAGCGGCCCCAACTGCCTTATTTTAATCACAATCACATAAATTAAACAGGATATTTGTAATATTATGGTTGTTATAGATTGATCACTCTTTTATGTTGTTCTTTCTAGGTGATGATTAAAACATCATTCAAAATTAGGTCAATCATTTAGTTATAAAGCTTAAAAACTATAAAGGCATACCAAAGTGTAGTTATATTTTTAAAAGCATATGCACTTTGTGCTTTAAAGGTCAAAGTATTTAAAATCTAAGTATCTTTTTATAGGAGTAAAAGTACAAGCATTTAGTTTGAATAGTACTCACAAATACTCTAAATTACAGCTAAATTAATATTCTTTATATTACCTTTTCGAAATGTGTGGCTCTTATAGTGCTGAAATGAAGCCATGGCACCATAGCTGTCATTGCTAATATAATAAAAGTTTCACATAATAGTTTGACCAGTCTAAATCCCAAAGGTTGACTTTGTTCTGAAAGTCATTCATTATCAGATTAGTGGTAATTTGTTGTTGAAAGCTTGTTTTCTTTGGGGTTTTTTTTATGAGTGCAAACAGCCAACCTTTTTTGGCAATGTTAATTTTCAATACCTTTATCTGACATTTCTTTATTACAATTTTTTACCTTTAGTACAAATTATTACATATTATGTGTGCATACTTTGTGTGCACTTGGTATAAACAAAATGCTGTTTATTCTTAGTTCTAACAGCATTGTCAATGTGCACTGTATAAATAGCACTCACATTTCATAAAAAGTATGCTGCCTTTATTAATTCAAACCTGCTCTAACATTTGATTCAGATATTTTGTTAAAGCACTCATGTGAAAATGAATATAATTTTCCTTTGAGGAGAATTTCTGGTAACAATTCACATTAATTCATTATAGCAATTACTAACACTAAGCAATACTTTTTTTTTTTTTTTTTTTTTACAGTAATTATTAATCTGTTAACATTAGTTAATAAAAATACTTAATTCTTTTCATTGTTCACGCCCCGGTCCATAATATTAAATTAAACCATTTGATTCAATAAATATATTAGTCAAATTGCCATTTAAGTAAGATTAATAAATGCTTTTGAATTTCTTTCATTGTTCGTATTGACTAATGTTAACAATGAAACCATTGTAAACTGTTACAGAATTACCACATGTATTGAAAATCAATCTGCGAAGGGCAGTCCAGATCAGAGGGAATGTCATTTTGAAGAGAAAATTGTTTTTTCCACCCTTGATCGTTTCATGTTTGCATATATATATGCACTTACAAATACATTATAAATAAGATGGGCTTCATGGAGGTAACAATAAAGCAGTTTGAGGTAATTTAATTAGCCTTTTGCGTGATTGCTTGCTCACAAACAGAATGAGCAAGTAAAGCGCTCCAGGGACGAGACTGAGATTGCAAAGGGTGCCTGCACTGAAGTGGGCCCCGCTTCAGAATCTTCAGAATGACTATTCATCGATAGCGGTCCCTGAGCAGTGAAGGGTAAGGGCAGTGCACTCTGGGAAGGAAAACCATCCACACCAGAATTGGAATATTATTCCGCTGCATGCCTCCAATAGACTGCAGTTTCCTTTCTGAAGTGCGTTAAGCCTCACAGCCTCTCTGAATTCAATCAGTCATCAGGGCTGGTGGCAGGTTAGTGCTTCTCTATTGATTTCAACCTAGGGAAGCCAGTAGATGACAACATGCATTTTCAATCTCGACAGCTCTTGTGAGAAGTTGCATAAATAATACATCCAATGAATTTTCATCAGCCGCTGTATTTCTGTGTGCACTACGCATGCCGTGACGAGGCCAAAAGATGTGCATCAAGAATCGTTGAATAGAGCTTCACTGCTCTGCCACCATCAAGATCGTGTCCTGCAGCAATGTTTTTGTTTTAAGATGCATCGATACTTCATTTCTGAGGTGTGAAGAGGGGTAATGAATAGTTAATATTTCTGCCATTCACTGACAGTGATTAACTAGAATTATTACTAGAGTCCTTTACCACCACACGCAACACTCTTCGTCTGCGGATGATGGATGGCTGATTCATCCGGAGGCTTAAACACCCCAGACATCCGTTCAATGAGATTCCATCTGCCAAAGGCATCCTCTTATATTTCTCCATAATAAGTGGACATTTTTCATATCGGTCTGATTTGTCTGTGGAAGACGCATTAATTCATTGAGATTTACAATGGAATGACAATCTATAAAAAAAAAAAAAAAATACAAACGGTAAGAGCGATGGCCCTGGGGACATGCTGGATTTCTATTCAGACTATAAATCTGGCGGCGGGAACAGTGTGGCAGACTATATTAAAACACTGCTGAAGCCATCACACCTTATCTGGGTTAACCTTGATCTTGTGTCATCTTCCTCTCCATTCTGGTAGCTGTTAAGAAAAACTGTTCAACGGGAAGCTAAATTGTGAACGTGCGTTTGTCACATTCTCTCTATTTCTAATTTGTGTTCTTCTTTATCACTTCTTTAATGGTGTGTGTATGTGAGGAAACATGTATGTATACTAATTTAATACGCATTTGTATACATTTTACGTTAATATAAGATTTTATAAGTGTCTTATGCTTACTAAGGCTGTATTTATTTGAAAATTTATTTATTAACAGTAATATTGTGAAATGTTTTTACAATTTCAAATAGGTTTTTCATTTTATTATGTTTTGAAATGCAATTTATTCCTGTAATGGCAAAGCTTCAGCATCATTACTCTAGTCTTCCATGTCATGTGATCCTTCGGAAATCATTCTAATATGCTGATTTGGTGCTCAAGATGTTTTTTTTTAAATTATCAATATTGAAAACCACTGTGCTGCTTAATATTTTATTTAATGTCAGATATATTTGTGGAATTTATTTTACAGAAAATCATCACATGTGCAAATTGCCTTAGTATCATTACATTTTTTGTTTAGAGCTTAAAATTGCTGTCGAATTTATTATTATTATTATAATAGATCAAGTTGCACAATAGATCATACGCTGCCCACAGTCACATTTGCACCTCATATATTGATTAACAGGGATTTTGCATGCATATATATGTAAAAAAAAAAAAAAAATCCCCTCTTCCATGAGCTGTAATTACTAGACAACCTAATCCCCATTTCTAATCCTCTTGCTATTTCCTCTGGTAGGGTTGACCTCTATCTCAGATAAAGAGACCACCTGCTTTTCCATTCCTCATTAATAGTTTGAGCCCAGCCTGATAAACTCCCTTTTAGCTGTGTTTTGTCAAGACAGTGAACCTTGACCTGTGAAACACAGTATTCAAGCGTTCACATCTACCAGATGAACCAGAGATGGAGGTCTCAAGGGATCGATGCATTATCTAAAGAGGTTAGTATTTACCTGGTGACATCCATTGAAAGAGGGATTCTAAGTGTCTCCTTTAGCAATGTAGTATTTAGTTGGAATTGTTAGCAATGAAAGGACTGAAGGTTCTGTGGTGCCATGGTGAAGTCAGGATGTTAATGGACACAGGATTACTCTATTGATAACTGTACCGCCATTGTAATTCAATGGTTGTACTGTTTAAGACTAACCAAGGACAGGACTGATAGACACACATAAAACTTTTGTTGTTGCTTGTAGCCATTCACTGCAGGTTCATTGGTGGCGTTTACCTTCAGCACATCTTAAGGGAGATCCTGCATTTTAATGGGTTATCCATAATGCATAGGCTTGCATCATAAAGCAGAACCACCACAACTTCTAGTGACAATGTCCAAAGTGCTAATTAAGCTAATAAATCACTGACACATTGCACAGTAGTTGAGACAGTGAGACAGCTTTTGTCATTAAGCATGCAGTCTGTTGGTGTTATCTGGGAAGGTTACGTGAAATGAATTTTCACGTGTTGTATATCTCTCTACATGATTTGACGTTTGTTTAAAGAAATTAAGGTGGAGGAAGTGCTAATAAAATAGTTTAAAATAATTATTTGTAACTGTACTAAAGTGTTTATATTGTCACTTAATTGGTTAATGGTGCTAAAATAAAATGGGAGGCTATTAGTCTAACACAATTCATTCAGGTCTAAGCTTAAAAGAGTAAAACGAAGTCATACCATCCCCAAACTTTGAACGGTAGTCTAGGTTTAAGAAATTAAATCAAGTGTAGCACTGTTACAACCCCTCCCTTGGCTGTTAACGGTCTAGGGATTTAGGGAGTGGAACATTTTGAACCAAGTTAAAAGTACTGCAATAAAGACCACTATATGTGAGTTGAGAACAAAACGAGACCACACAAACAATGAAAACTAAATCATTTAATAAATATTTCACTCAATAAAGCACAAAAGAAAACCCCCCAATAATGAATAAGCAACAAAGATATCAGAGGAGAATGAAAGGGAACCTAGATTGTGCCAAAGAAACGAAAGTAATGTAATCAATATAATATAATCAAAAGAATCTTAAACCATTTGCAACTAATCCTAAGAGGAAGTAAAGAAAAAGACTTCAGCGTCAAAGACGCCCTAAACGTCCCTACACTCAGAAAAATACAAAGTGTGGCACAAATCCCTTTACCTGATGTTTCTAACAAATAACATTCCTACGTGTGTAGAAGTCAGTCACGTGACATCTTGCCTAAAACCCTTTTCTCCACCTGAATGAACTTCATAATGAGAGTTAAAAGACTACCAGTCTCTCTCACAAGTTCTCAAAGGGGAGTACAAAAGATAATTGACATGACAAAGAATCCTCCAGATAACAACACAACAATAACTTACGGTAAACAAAAGAGAAACCAAAAACAACAAATTCCATCAAACAAATCAAGCATCTCTTCCGGTGCCACAATCTGTCCCTTATGAAGGGTGTTCCACAGGTGTTAGTCATTGGCGCCAATGAGAACACACCTTCAAGGTAGTACAGCCAATCGTGGACATCTGGTGTGATTGACAGCCCAGACAGCCTATCAGTACGTGACCTGTCAGTAAAAGGGACAGGCACTACAACAAAACGGAGAAAGAAAAATACCCCCAAAACTCTTACGACCCTAGGGACGTAACAGTAATATTTTACACAAGTTTTGCTTTTCGAAAGTTTCTTTAAGGATATTCATATTCTTTTGCCGAAAAGCAGTACACAAATACTGATTAAGATGTTTTTGTGCTTTCAGTGACTTCCCTACATCATCTAAAGCACCACACATCCACATCACAAGATCACGGTTTTCTTACTGTAAAACAACACATTGATTCTAGTGTAAGGAGTAGTGTATTTTTTTTTTTTTTTATTCCAGTCATTTTTATGTTAGTTTTTGTGTCGCTTTCTCACCAAAACAACTTGCTTGCTAAGTGACATCCAGGACAGGTGTCAGATAAGAATAAAAGTCATAATATTAAGCTTAAGGCTAAAAAATTTAAAAAAGCAGCGGAAAACACAAATTAAATGATATAGGCATTTGCATATACATTGAAACACTGTTTTGACAAATGAGTCCTAGTTAATGGGCACAATATAATTTAGATTTTTAAATTAGCATTATTTTCTGAACTTTTGTTATCACTTTTGTTTGCAGAAGGGGAATTTCATAATTTAAAAAAATGCATTAGAACCTTACTGGCCAAGAGAGAAGTGAAAGGCAGATACAGAATGACAATAAGATGTATTTTCAGCATGGCTCTAAATGTAATATTTTGTTTTCCCATATTCTGCCATTTCAAGAGATTAAAAGGTATTTTTTTTATTGTTGTGTACTAAAGGGAGACTGACAGGGGAATCAAATCCAGAGAGTAAAAGGGCAAATGGAGAGAGCAGAGAGTGTAATGAGGTCCAAAGGTCCTATATATATTCTCATGACGAAGATAATTATCTGGCTGCATGGACAAATCTCTCATTTAAGGATTTCTAATGGGTGGATTTTGCTTGCATTTAAAGTGTGTCAATGCTATAAATAATTCCTTAATATTAGTGCATTAATTGGCTGTTGTAAAGGTGAGGTTACTCTTTTTAAATTAGCTGCAGCTTAAAGAAAACATTCATTAGAGGTTTGTCAAATTCAGACTCCAAAGTAAAAAAAAATTTTAATACAAAAAAAAAATTATGTGTAAGTGTAATAGACTTTGCAACCATAAGAACATAAAGAACACATACAAAATTCTAAAGCAGACTCATTTTTATATTTGTCCAAATGCTTGTGCGTTACTTTTGTAGCCAGTTACCTTCTTATTTTCGTCAATTTCTACGATCACTCAAGCAGTGCTAAGCCTTTCAAACATTTCATAGCAACTGTTTCAATATTTAGATGTATAGTGATAAGCTTAATCAACCCATGCTTTCAATGGCATCTAACATCTTACAAACAATGTTCCTCTCTTCTCTTGACAGTTTTTTCAGCAAGGCGGTTTATTGAAGAGCTAATAACGAATTCATTATCATTATCTTTTATAATCGCAAATGTTTATTCTGCTCCGTTGAGTCACATTCATCCATGTAAGCTGTTATATTTACACAGGAGTCTGTTGCAGAGCGACTACGGTCCCTGTTGGCATCTGTTTGTGAGGCTTTTAAAAGTAGAAAAAAATGCAGTACAAAGTGAGCTTTAAACTCATTAGGCATTTACTTCAGAGCCCACTTCCCCTCCCATGAAATTCGCATCCCCCCCAGTCCAACCCGAGACAGGCAGGTATGAGCGAGTGGGGAGTAGAAGCCTTCCAAAACCGAATATCAAAGACGCCGTCTGCTTTTCCATCGACTGCTTAGGGATCAGATTGGAAAGAAGTATTTACAGATCTCAATGGGACTTGACTCCCGGGTGGGGGTGGAAGGCTTTTGCTGTTGTTGACAAACGTGTTTAAAAAAAAAAAAATATATATATATATATATATATATGTAGAGAGAGTTAGAAGGATGTCTTTTATTTTGTCCTTTTTTTGCCCTCAGTCTTGACATCCATCATGGCTGCAGGCATCCATCATGGCTGTTCTCTCATATTGAGATCTGGCTCTTTTTTTTGATGAAGCAAAGAGTATGTTTATTAAAATTGGTCACGTAGTATTTTCGTAGACGATTGAAATCTGAGGTTTGCTAACTCTACATGTCATTTCCCTTCCCATCAGATTTTGAGCATTTTAATTAGCTCTGTGGGGTGTATGGAGAGTCAGAGTACAGCTCATTTAAAGCAGATTGCATTCTATAGGTTTGTAATAGTGTAAAATGTCTGTGAGAGAACTTGGAAGAATGAACATATGTGCACACACACACACACACACACACACACACACAAACACTCAGTGTTGCTTTCTTTGTTGATGGAACTGCAGCTAGCCATTTACATTGTGTCCTAATCAGATGCCACTAGGACATTTTGGTTGGATTTACATTGCAGGTCTTGATGCCCATTTCTGATTTGTTGACTATACCTATTTTTTTTTTGTTGATAACCTTACATCTCATTTTAAAACTGAACCATAGTGTACACTTAGCGAAACAGCCCAAGGTAGACATGTTGATGTAAAAAATAGCACTATTCACAATGGACACTGACAAAAGGATGATACAAGCTTTTGCTTTCTACACCATCTTTGAAGGTCAGCAAAACATTGGTCTCTTAAGTGAGCTGAGCCTTTGTCCTCCATTGCGTGGTTGGTGTACACCTGAGATGATATCATGTGCTACCAGTGCTTTTTGATTGACGTATGAATCACATTGACAGAAAATATACAATCTGTCCGCTTAAATGGCAGATGAAAATGCATGTAGTACTTTATTTCTACTTATGTCTAACTAGGTCTGTAACTGATCTGAGAATATAAGAATCAATGTGCTTTTTTTCACTTGTGAGTAAAAATTGGAATTGACTAAATCGAACCTTTTAAAATAATTGAACCGTTGTTAGGACTGTCTGTTTAAATCAGTTTTTTTTTTTTGAATGGTATAAATCCATTGATATGCAAAAAAATATATACAGTGGAGTTCGGCTATGTCGGGGGTCGGGAAAAAGCATTGAGACAACCGTTTCGCGAGATAACCCATACATCATATATTAACATACAATCCATATAACTATGTTACCGATTTCCCTACATATAACCCTCAGATGCAGATAATCCGCAATTCACGCAATAAGAAAACAAATACAAGTCAGAATCAGAACAAAAAGAAAAGAAGTCTCTCTTTCTCTCCTCTCTGTGCTGCGCTCGTCCCTTTAGGAGAAGAGCCCGCCCTCATGGCAGCACAGCCAATCACGTTTTCTTGCATGATTGACAGGTCAGACAGCCTATCAGCGCAGCTGTCAGAGTGACTGTGGAAGCAGCAGCTGTCAGAGCCCAAAGATAACAACCCTCAAGAAAGAAAAATGAAAATTTATTGATGTAAATGAGAAAGAGGATGCTCGTGTTTTTGGTGTTTTTTTACACAACAGTGTTACCGCGATTTGTTTGATGAAGCGATCGGCAGAAATGTTCCGACTCTCATATGTATCCAGAACTGTGCGCATTTGAGTCTTAAGCCACGAATCCACTTGCTCCTGTTTAACCGCAGCGCGCTCTCTTCACAAATCATTTTGAAGACAATGTTGTGCCTCTTTTTGAAACGATTCAGCCACCCCGGATTTGCTTTAAAGTAAAGTCAAATTCTTTGCAGCAAGAATGTCCACCTTCTCCATCAGAAAGGGACCATTGACGGGAAGGTTTGTTGCTCGTGTATTTGTGAACCACTGAAACACTGCATCGTCCACATCTTTGAGATTGATTGTCCAGTTTTCTCTTAACACCTCCAGACATTTTTAGAAGGAAAAAAACCCCACAGAATACCTGCAGTGTGTTATCCCTCAGATCAACGTGAGTGAACTGTCATTGAAGTGAGCGCGCGCTCCACCTGCAACGCAAACTCGGCGAACTAGGTACGCTCATGAGTCACGAAATAGCCATGTGAAGTGGATAATTTGTCTCTCATTTATGCTCGAGATACTAGATTTCGGCTACATTAAGGAATCGACATAACCAACAAGAAAATACTGAGACAAATAGGGAGTTTGGCGGTTCCACTCCAAAATCGTCGACATAATAGTATTGGCGAGTTAACCATGACTCGAGATAAGTGAACTCCACTGTATCCTGTTTATTTTATCATTATATTATATAATACAGTAATACCTCGGTTTACGAGTGACTTAGTATATGAGCAAATCGGTGTACGAGCATTGTATCGGTGTGTGAGGGAAAAATATTCCCTCACCCACGCGCATTTTTGTGTGGAAAAGTCCTAACGCTCAGCATCGCCGTGCGCAATTTTTACTGTAAATATTCTAAGGACAGCCTCTCACAAAACAGTCAAGCGGTTCCAACTCCTTTATCACCCCTTAACTCATTCATTCTCTCAGCGTCGCTCGGTTTGGTTGCATCATTCACCACAGTGATTCTTTTATATGTGATTTACAGCGGTTTTACCTCGTGTTGTTAACATTGTGATCGCTATTGTTCACGTAGTGAAATGTACGTACAGTACAGCATACAGAATGAAGGTAGGAAATTCTCCCTAAGCAGTAACGCCCCGCTCCCCCCTCCTCTCGTCTCCATCACGACAGCAGAGACGCTACTCAAAGGTAAAGTGCGCGTATTCTGTTCTAACCAATTGCGTAGCTTTTGTTTTTTTTATCTGTTGCATAGCAACAGATAGGGTACATCTATAGAAAAGAACTCCAGAAAGCAGTCTTTGTGACTTTAGTGACTTTACTGATTTTTCTTCTCAATTATTACATCTCCATAAAACTACAAACAAGAAAATACAATATGTATGAACACTATTATTAAGATGATTATATGTATGTGAATGTAAACACAGTCTGATTTTTTTTCTGAATACAGTCGTAAACAGAAATTTGCTCTTTGGTATGCTAACACATGGCACATTAGGAAATCGAAAATGCTTATAACAAAAATATAGCTGTAATCTCTATCTAATAATTCATAAACGCTTCAAATACTGTTTACTATAAATTGTAACACTTACAGACATATATTTCCCCAAGTTCAAACGAAAGAATCAACCGCTGATAGGAACGCATGCACGTTCTGCTTAACTGCGTTAAGTGAGAGAAAACTAAAAACTGCGTAAACAAAGTTTTTTTTTTTAGGGCCGTTAACATTTGATCCGCAGCCCGGTACCACTTCATCCGTGGGTGGGGGCCACTGATATAGTGTATATAACTATATAGTGATCTATATAAATCAATGGTAGCCTCGACTAGCCGATAAATCTGTATTCATATTTTTCAAAATAATAATATTCATATTATATTACATAATAAATATAATAATATTTATTATAATATTTATATATAAAGATTCATTAGTGTTAATAAAGTTTTAGATCGTTTGAAGAGTAGCCAAGATGTTTCAAACGCAAATGAAAATTTTTACATGTATACCATATTTGAAAAAATGTATATTTTTGTTTAAATTAATTGTTATAATTTGATTATAACTTTAAAAGATATTTTTTTTTAAATGATCAAGTTTTATGAATTAATTTCTTTAACGACCATTTATGATGATACATTTGTAAAAAACATGATTTTTAAAAACCAGAATGCAGAACAATTAAAGCAGAAAACACAGAATTTGTGAAAAATTTAAATGAAATGTAGGTCTGTTTGTTCATACTGAAGGTCTAACAAACCCATGAAATGCATTTCTTTATGAATGAATGTTGCAATGAATATCGAATGATGAAAAAATATTGTGGCAATATTGCTTATCCCTCACCGACCGATTTCTCACTAGTCCATCATTTTGCTCATTAAACTACATTCTAACTTATGTCATATTGATCAGACTGCAGCATATTGCACTGGGAATGTGAATTCACCCATGAACTGTTTTTGTTACACTAAATATATTGTTCATGAAATGCTTGTTAAGCTATGAACAGAAAAAGTTGCAATAGTGAGACCTGCAGGTTTAATTTTGATTATTATGCATTATCCAGCCATCATTACTTGCATAATTTACTTCAATTCACATTCTGGGTGCTAGTATTCTATGTAGGAGAGCTTATAGGATGCTATTTCTAGATAAACAGGTCTGAAGCAAACTGAACCTTGATTTTGAGACTGTATTTGTTCAGAGGACTCTGATCTCATCTCATCTCACATGGTGTTTGAACTGACTTCCCATGCCATTTTATACCAATCACTTGCTGACTGGGATACCATTTTAAACTGACTCTCACCATATTTCATCCCGTTACAATCTCTGCTGGATGATTTGGACCGGTGTGGTGAATTATTATAGATATTACGGCTTGATTTAAACCTTATTTAGCCGGCGCTATCGATTTTCACTTAGTGGCCCCAGAAGCGCACCGCCACAGAAAGTTGCGAAATGGCAAGTCAAATTCAATCCACATAGTGCAGGTAAAAATGACCTTTATTAGAGGTTGTAAGTAAGTCAGGGGAGATCCATCCATGTTGTGTTAAACAGCGGGGCACTGTGGAGCCAAGGCAGAATAAATTAGAAAGGAGGGATATCATTTATTGTGCACTGCTGCACCAGGGGTAAACTGACATCATTAATAATCCTGCTGGTTATATTTGCTTCCATTTTTCTGAATTTAAATGGATGTCCTGCTATTGAAAAACTGGACATTAGACTCCGAGCCATAGCACTTTCATTATTATCTGTGTAATGAATACAAATCCATCGTATTGATAAGTATTGAGCTATCATTAATAGACTGACTGGACTAATCTTTGCTGAATTTCTCAATTTAGATGTCTAAGGAATGTATGAATGATGCTAATGAGCAAATATCTTGATGAGCAAACATCTACAGTAATCCTTGATGATAAATCTTGTATAAACAATTATTGGATGGAGGACAACTGATGTCAGCTTGAGAAGACTGAATATAATTTTTTGACATTTCATGAATATTGCCTGTTTTCCATGCACTAGTATTGTATAAAAAGGATAATGTTTTTTTTTTGTCTATTTATTTCTCAATAAATGTAATAAAATGGACCAAATGGGCTGATACAGTCATCTGATTATTACAATGACTTATTTATTCGTTTAATGACATGGATAACCCATATACTAATGCAAAACTTCATTTTGACTCTGGGAATTTGTTTTATCTACTCTAAAAAAGAGAAAACGAGAGTCCTTAATGTTAATTAATCTGTAAAAGAACCACAAAGAACCAGTGTTTTTATTTATTTTATTCTTCACTAATCATTTGCGTTTCCTGCTCAGGTAAAATAGGATTCAACAACAAAGGAGCACTGCTGATAAAAAATCGGTGCAGGAATCACTGATGCGAGAAAAAAACTTCAGTTTAGCATCAATATTTTACATTAACCACAGAATGCAGAGACTGACAACCCAGAAAGAATCAAGTATTTTAGAGCGCTGTGTAATGTTTTTTTTAAAGATTGTGTTGTTTAAATAAATTTGCAGAAAAGTACTTTTGCACTGAAAATCCATTTTTCATATCTACACATCAACAGCCATTGTAAAAAGAATGTAAATTTCTTCACCATGACTGAGCTTTATAAGAATAGCCTCCAGCAATGCTCATTTTTGTATTGAGCTAAATAATGAGCAGAGAAATTCCTGAATTTTATTATACAAATTGACTGTAGTCTTTGTTTATATTCGTTAATGCTCTTAAACGCCTCAGATTATGCGTTTTCCTTTTTCTGTTATAAGAAACCTTTTTTAGCACCCTCCCCCACTATGAAATCTCATTGGTCCTGCTCATCAAACCTTAAATATCTTCTGATTGGTTATAATTGTCACATTGCACTCAAAGTATGAGTTCATGAATTACCCAGTAAGTTTGGATCTAAAATGAAAAAATCTGTCCGTATGACACATATATATTTGCTTTGAGTGACACTTGCAGCTATATTTTTGACTAATACTTTTCCAGCAACCATTACTGTGATACTATGATATGTTGATTCCACTAATACGAAATATTGCTTAACTAACTTAAATTATAATTTGTATTATTCCTAGATGATTTCAAAAAAACAAATGCAGGCTGATCTTAGACTTTGTTCATAATCTTTAATGGTCAGAAAACACCAGAAAAATTATTTGTATTCCTTTTCACTTTGAACAGGAAAATGAAACCACTTTCACACCGGGTTACAAAATAAAACTCAATGAATGGATGTAATTGCAGCAATTAAGTTTTTATTTTTTATTTTTTTATAATGAACTCAGAAACTACAAACATGAACGGAACAACCAAACGCGACGATACAACTGGCAGTGAACTAAAAGATACAGGGCTTAAACAGAACAAACAAACACATCAATGAAAACAATCCACAAGTGTATAACATAATCAATGAAAAGCCAAGGTAACTAACTAAAACACACGAACTGAACGCATGCAAAACCCACCAAAACAGACAGGAAACACGTATCACCCCTACATAGAAAAATCTCTCATTTCTTTAAATAGAATTAATCAAAATGTACACATTGACATATGGTTAAGGGCCAGTCACACAGTGAAAATGCATGAATTACGCACAGATTTTCGTTTCTGCATGGAGCGTGCGTCGTATGCGTATTTCGTCGGTGGAACGAATGTGGACCGTCAGTGATTGTAAGTGCATGTGCGTCGAAGGCGGTTTGTGCATGATTTTGAGTTTTGAACGGTTAATTTTTTATTGATGTGCATTATTCATGAGTCGGCGTGCGTAGTTTATGCGTGACTATACGCAGGACACGCGTCGGCCGTCAGTGTTTATGCGTCGGAACTGGTTCGAAACCGCGAACCGTCCACTGACGCCCCACCTTCATCTCACGCATGAACCGCGCACTTATCACGTTCATTCCACTGACAATGTGCATTTTGAAAGTGCTTGTATTTGGAACGTTTGCGACGCGTGCGTGTTTGGACGTGCTCCGTCAGTGATTCATGTGTTGGGCGTGTGTGCGTGATTTGTGAGTGATTCGTGCGTGATCGGCTGTGTGACTGGCCCTTTAAGAACAATGCAGTGACTCATTAGTCCTTTAAGATTAAGTCAATAGATACGGGAAAAATTGTGATATTTAATTATTGCCGATTACTATATCATGAATGTTGTGTAATCTGACTTCCTACTACTTTGACACGCTTCTTTTTTGCCTGTTCTGACACAGGATTGTTATGCAAATTCTGTGTATGGTGACCCTTATAGGTTAAAATGTAATCTAAATATATTCGTATTGCAACCTATCATCAGGGTCACTAAGGGTGTAATTGTTTTTTAACCTCACAAAACCCTTGAGTGTTCATACACAAACATTGCTTTAACATATCCACTCTGTGTGATGCGCTTTCTCATTTTAGCTCAAATAATTTGCATCAGATCGCTTTTATTTCTTTAATTCAACTGCATTTCAATCAGGCAACTGTGGTACTTGATTTGAGTGCTGTTTTATGTACTGATTTAAAGGAAAATATAACCACAATCTTGAAAACTTCAGGGTGGATTTATCCCAGTGTTTTCGTCTTTATATGCTTTGTGGAGACAATATTATCGCAGTGAGTAAGTTTATTGCTGTGTTTGCAAATGGTGTTAGCACATTTCTCTAGAAGGATAAAACCATTTTAGAGACGTGTAATTCCTCTAAGCTCACATTATTAATTTTGAACTGAAAAGCCAAGGAACATTGGGACCAACAACAAAGGCAGAAGATAAATTTCATAATATGAACAGTACCTTTGGATAGACTTCACGCAGATTAAGTTTTCAAATGAAAGCCCCGAGTAAACAAATGACACAACCTGTGAAAGGATGACAAAGCTAAATTGAAATTAAACTGATTGCACCCCGCTTTTGTTATATTGTACAGTTATTATTAGAGGTATCCGTGATGATAAAGAAGCATTATAATTCAAGAACATTCACTCACTTTAAATGACCCAGGTACTTTTAATTGCTTTTCATATCTGATGAGATTCCCTTCATTGATTGACTGTGGCTTCTCATTTATTTGAAGCTGATAGAAATAGTTCCCATGACACTTGCTGTTACTCAAATATTCATGGTTGGCTGGAACCAAGAATACCTGCAGTCTTTGTAGTTTACTAGACATAACTGGCATATTCAGAAGTTATAATATTATATTTTCTATTTAAAAATGTGATTTATGATAGTATTGTGTAAAATGTAAAAAAAAAATATATATATTTTTTTTGATAACTGACAGGTTTCCAAATTTTTACAACAAAGGGACAAAACTCAAACTTGATTTGTGGACCAAACTGTTATATTCAATGTAAAGTAGTTGATCTTGGAGAACCCACGGTTTATTAACCACACCAGATTCATATACTCTTAGTGCTTCTGCTGTGGTCAATAAACTGTGGGGTCTTAAAATCTGAGAAATATAATAATAATTATCATTTCCATCGCTAGACGGGTGAATGGTTGTAATGATTCTAGCTGTTTCAACCAAGGTTGACCAAGCCCCACTTGCACGCTCACCCCCACGGAATGTGATTTCAACCATGGATACCCTATCTACGGCCCTTCAAACGTACCAGTACATTAATTTTTTTAACGCGATTATACCAGTACTCAGAACTGGCTATGTTTGTTACCCACTGATAGGTGGCTGCTTTCAAACTCTCCCTGTGTAAGCTGTGCATCTATGTAAACACTCTTTGAAGAGCATCAAAGGTTTCTATTTACAATGTGTTTATGAACAATAACCAATCACAGACATAGACTTATCTGGCCAATCAGAGGTGTTTTAAGTTGGTCAGAATCTGTTCAAAATAATATAAACACTATTTTCTGTATAAACATTTGAAGGCTACATGCAAAATAAATGTTTACTTGATTGCATCATCATAAATAACGATAATAAATATTTCTGGCATTGCAACTACTATATGTTTGATACCATGACATCTCTATATCCAGTGAATGCAATGAGGCATCGTGCAATTCTGAAATTAATGTTTTTTTCTTTCTTTCTGTTTTTGTTATTTGATTCTATTGTGCTAATAATGTAATTTTTATTTTTTTGTGTGGTCTTTTTGGACCCTGTTTTGTATTAACCTTATCAGCAACATTACATGAGGTTTACAAGCTAACTTTGATTTTATTGCTGAACTATAATACTTATGCAACATATACACATGGTTGTATAAAAATCACAAAAGCAAGCGTTATTCAGATGGTTGATGTGACATAACCATCTGTCTTGAATTGCATTTGGTGTCCAACTTTTGATGTTGAATGGTAAGCTTTCTAACTTTCGAAACCCCAGCTATATTTGATCAGCAGCAATGGAGATATTAAAGATGGTATGCGGCTCAGACAGAAGTAATGAACCAAGGACAGATGAAATGACCGTAGGATATGTGCTTTAACCATTATGAAACAGACGGCCAACATGAATTAAAGTTACTGCTTTAAACCCAGCAAAGGGTGAAGAGGCTGTTCTTACTAAGTCAAGAAAGAGCCATTAGCAGCTTACTCTGTCTTTCTGTGCTTTGTTCTAGCAGAATGAATTGATTTTGTTTTAACAATGTGAATGCTTGATTCCGTTGACTTGATCTGAGATTGCTAAAAAATGTAAGCTAGGGAAAAAGGTTTTTGATGATATATTTCTGAAACAGAAAATCAATCTATATCAGTTTGAGATCGGTTTGGCATAACTAGAAAGATGTATAATTGTTCTAAGAAAAAATTATTATTATTATTTTTTGAAGCCGCATTAGAAGCCCCAATCTTATAGTTTTCAGTTGTGAAAACTATTAACCTTGTAGTGCTTTATTCATGCAAAGCTATTGAAGTTCCAGTCTTGTGGTGCAGACCATTGACAAAAAGAGGATCAAAAAGATGGACCACATCTCTCCACTTCCTTCCACTGTAAAAAAATGAAGCCAAAATCAAAGCCACTTGAAAGCAAGTCTGCAACCTTTGCCGAAAAATGTGTAGTGCCTGCAAATGCCGTATGCAGGGAAGGAGACAAGAGGCTGAATTAACCGCTCTTGTGAGGAAATCGCTAATCATTTAATGAATCAAGTCCATCTAATATTCAGTGTTTGCTCTTAGTGTTTGGATTTATTCCCTAACATATTCCATATTTTTCAGTTCATACTGGGAAAAAAATGCTGTTTTATTAGAGAAATCATGGATGGTTGTATGGCAGGAATGGTTTTAGTTTACGGGACTTTATAAGGTATCCACAAACAATGATTGATTGTCGCACATCTCTGAAATTCAGTGACGTCAAGTCAGTAATGTGATTGGTTGTCAAGGCACATGTGATCAAGTTAGCCACTACATTTGTACAGTTACAGACCCTTGTAGCTCCCAAAAATAAGACCATATGTGGAGCCGCGGTATCAGGTTCCTGCCTATACTCTTGCTGACTCAATCACAAGGATAGCTGTCAATTACCGGTATGATGTTATACCCTATTTTTATAGCATCACATAACTAATTAAAGCCAAACTTATTGAAAACATTACTTATTGATTTTTTTTTTCTAACTGTAATTGAATTGTTTTTCTTTGGAAGGCATTACTTTCCATTATATATGGCAAGGGTGGGGTTTATGATGTATACTGCAGTCAGACACCAGGGGGCGATCAAAATGTTTTGGATTCACTGTTCAGGATGTGTACGGCACACTTGGTGCAGACAGTTTGGTGTGACCTTTTTACATTTCTGCAGTAGTGGCAAAATCATCAATCTCCTTTGAACTGTTCAGGGCTCATCACTTACAAATGACAAATAATACTTCAGTCACATTACAGCTTGTGAAGTTACTGAGGCCGTTGAGGAAGAGGAAGGAGCTAAGGAGAAGGTTAATGCTTTGCATGCACACAGAGAGAATATTTGTAATCCCTTTGGTCAATGCAAAATCAAGATGATGAATGGCCATATAATGGTTAATGACTACACCTGGGTTCACCGCTTTTGTATGTCATGAATGTAAGATGAGGGAGATAATGTGATTGGTGTCGCTTCAACATTTCAGGGTAATATGGCAGATTTATCAGGGAATCACCACGTGATATGATATTGTTGACTGTTACTCTCATTACTTTACACAGAAAAAGGGAAAAATATGGTTATCTCAATCACGATTTTCACGGCTTTAAAATCTTTGTGCCTCGGAGCACTTCACCACAATGCCATTTGGATGAGACTAATTCAGAGATTTATGCTTGAGTGTACATTTAAGTGACATTTACCAGATATAATTTAATGACTCCCTTTTGAAACGATTCCGTAATGACTGCCTTATTGTATTGGAGTTTTAATTGAATGCCATTTAATGTATCTTTAAAGTGGTAACTCTGTGGGTCTTGAGGGAAATTTTACTACACACAGAGTTGCAAAAATTACAATTAGCACCAAGAAATGGAAAAACACCTAAAAATACTCATGACAGCGTGTTCTCCTCCAAGGTTTCACTTAAATGTCATGTTCTAAAGGTTTGTCGTTAGCACCTTCATTACCACCTCCAGCAAGTGAAGGATATGTTTCTCACATAGAGACTGTTAGCGGGACTAAATCAATTACGTGTATCAGTTCTGAACTCGGATGGCTGTAATACTAAAGAGAAGTGAAGAGATTTGATTGCATAGTATGTTTCCAAGCAGAGCATCGTGATTATTTCACACTTGATCAGTTGACTTAAGTCATTAGGAAAACACAGGGTCTTTCTAAACGCGTGCCACTTGTGTTTCTCACCAATCTCATTGACACAATTTGTTTATATTTATCATTTTAAAAATATTTTTTATGTATATTTTATTATTTGAGACATTTTGGTTAAAATATAGACATTTTATTTTAAATAAATCTTTGTATACTTCTCAAAGAAGTATCTTATGGTCACCAAGGCTGCAATTACTTGATTAAAAATGCAGTAAAAACAGTAGTGCTGTGAAATATGAACAGTGTTACCGATGACTCCTTCTAGCATATATAAACTAACTAAATAAATGGAAATATAACCAAGAATTTAGTATTCATACAGTGGAACCCGGTTATGTTGACGGCCAAAAAAGCATCAAGATAGCCGAGGATCGAGAAAACAAATCCAATATGGTGATTTGTTTGATGCCGGATCCTGTGCCTTCTCTTCCAAGAGAAGTACTGTCATTAGCCATGGGGATAGAGATAACTGATGTTAAGTGGCGACTTTGTCCCTCTTTTGTGTTCGCGGTGTCAGGGTTCAGCGACATAAAAGAATCGACATAACCGATAAGAAAATGCTAAGAAAAACAGGGAGTTAGGCAGTTTCACTTCAAAAACGTAGACATAACAGGGTTGGCGAGATAACCGAGGTCGAGATAAGTGGGTTCCACTGTAGTTGACATAATGAGCTATTAAAAAGACTTAAGTTGCATTTACAGATCAATGATATGTCAAGGACACTACACTTTAAAAGCAAAAACATTTTTTTATCCATTAATCTGTATTATAATGGAAGTGTTTAACTATATAAAATGCACTTCAAACATAATCTTATCAAACTTCTAAAAGCACCGCTTTGAATAAAATGACCAACTATCAGACAATTTCACAAGAGCATTGATGATGTGTGCAAAACAAATCTGAGTAGTCTTTCAGTCTAGCACTGCCACTGTTTGCCAGGAGGGCATTCACAGCTTGCTGCCTAAGTTTATCTGGTAATGGAGATGATCACACTCTTTTAGGCTTTTTCAAACAGACATACTGTTTATCACTTGTCTGTATGTCTGTGCACTTGGTCTTCACCAGCCGACAGGGGTGAGCCAGGATAATCGAGGACAACTTCATCAGCTTCATGTTCTCAGTAAAAAGTCATTTGGTGAAGCAGCCTCTCCCCTGTGAGAATCAATATCTGTCTATATAAGAGAAGTAAATATTGTTGCTATCAGCATGTAGAGACCAATTAATGTCATTATAGATGCTAGTTTATTAATAGGTCTACGGTTGACCAAATCCACAACAAAACACTTTCCTGTTTTATAAGCACACAAAAGAAAGATGTTGTTGAACTTTCACTAAAAAAAAAAGGACATGAAAATTCTGTATACATTAGGGTTAACGTTTGGTTGAACAGTCGCTTTAAGTCCACAAATGTCTGCACCATAACACCAACAACTAAAGATCATAACCTACAGTGTGCATATACAGATGCTCTTGTGAGACACACTATGACTAGTCGCATATATTTGAACAACTTTGTCTTATAGTGTACACTTGGTCTTATTTTTCCACTTGGGATGTAGCACATCTTATGGAAAACATACAAGCAGTGAGCAGAGGACAATTTAAATTGGGCTTCAACAATGATTAGGTGGACAGTCAATGATTATGACTTCACTGAAGGGCCCAGGGCCAAACCCTGAGCAGCAGTGCTGTCCGAGCCAAAATCTTGCAAAAAAAGAAAACATAGCATTTCCAAGCACGCCTTATCTTCATCCCCAGTTTGTTCACCGCAAAGGCAATCCATTTGGTCTGGCATAATATTGGACCTCTTTGATTCAGTCTAGGTTCATTACACTTTCTAAAGGGATAGGGAATAGCTTCCATCTGGGAGTCTGTCCATGAAGGGTCCTCGATTGCCTGCGTCTCTCATTCTGATTGCGCCCCCCTCCCTCCTTACAGTTTATATTCTTCTTGGCATTTGATAGATATCTCCTTAGCTCTTAGATGTTAAGCTCAAGCAAGCAACCAATGCCGGATTAAGTGAATATTGACTCAAGTCAGTCTTTGCTCAGACAAGAATTTTATTGTCAATTTAATGGCAAAAGCTCTTTTTTTGTGTGGAAAAAATGATGTACCTTTCTATAAGGGAACAGATAAACAAACATTTAAAGCAAATATATACTCCATTGCAATGCTTTTCTTTGTAAAAGGAACTCTGACAGAATGTCAATCCCTCCCTCTCATGCACTGGGTTGTTATCAGAGTGCACTAATAGGTCTTCTTGATCTCCTAACATTCGTCAGGAATACCAAGTCGCCCATCTGGCCAAAAGGAAATTGCCTTTGCATTTCATATTCATTTTCTGCAGCCTGCCACCTCTTGATGGGGTCTGCACGCTCCACTCTGGTTTGCTCTCTTATACAGTGTGAAATAATCTCTGAGCATGGGCCATGCCTCTGCCAGTAATGAACACAGGGGTGAAAGTGAAGGTCATGCTTCCACAATAATTCCAATGAATTCATTGTTGTGCTTGTAATGAAAGACAGAAGGGCTTTTCATTGCCTCTCTGAGACCGTCACTGCCATGAATATTCCTGTGCTCATCGCTTGAGATGTGCATGATTGGGAGGACAAATCATTTAACAAAACAGATGCCATCAGTGTTCTTTCTCTCAACCTTTCTAACTTCACACAAGCCCTTTAAAACACATGGTATTTGTTTTAGTATTTTGTTACACGACATTTAAAAAAAAGAAGCTTGAACAAATATTATTTAGTAGGATCTTGAGTAAAATAAGCAAGAATACTCTAAACATGTTGCTAACAAAAAATTCTCATTTATTTAGATTCTCAAGTATTTGTACAAAAGTTGTCCAAATGTTGTCCCAACTTCTCGAGTTTTATTTTTTGAGTTACCTGAACAAACAATGTTACATTGACCAATGTTTTGCCAGTACCCGGCATGCATTGCAGCTTGAAAAACGTATGTGGTAAGTATTATTAAAAACATTTATCATTTGCTTTGTATATTCTTGCAATTTTTTTTGTTGCAGTTGTTGTCACAGTTATTTAGCTGGCATATGGTTCAGAGTACATCATTTTACCAAATTAACATTTGTTGATAATCTCCATATATCCATTTCACTCGAGTTGTTGTATGCATTTTTGTTTTTGCCTATTGGAGTAAAATGTTAGCCTCCATTTAGGCAAATTATGTCCATATAATATAGTTAGCTTTGAAAATCATATAGAATGAAAGAAGAGGAAAGAACAAGGATTTTAGCCCCCTACATTGCTAAATGCGGAACAATTTTTGTTGTTTTGACAATACTTTCTAGGTTCCAAAGACTATCAGATACATATCAAGACTATAGATAAAATTAGACCTCAATTATAGTGATTTAGTTATCTTGTTATCTTAATAGACTTCAATTATAGTGATTTAGTTATCTTGTCAAATTGAGTTCCTAAACCTTTGATTAAAATGGAAAAAAATATAATTTATTAAACAATAAAAATTATGAATAAAACTGTAATATATATAGTATCTTATTCATATTAAAATAGCAGTGTTTCAAACAAATTGTTTGACTGAATTCAATGACGCCCCTCTAGTTGCTTATTTAGTTTTTGAATGAAACCGTTTATTTTTTTAAACAAATTGATTGAGTAAATGCATGCAATTAACTGACTCGACCATAAAGCTAGTATGACCACTTGTTTAGATTCTGAAAAACTAAAGACTTTTCATTACCAATCTAAAAACTTTAGATTGTTGTCAACTACTGGGGTAATACAGAAAGAGCCAGTGAAAAATACACTAATATTCTAATATAACTAATACAGTGAACCGTGACCCAGTCCCACAGCCTCCTCATCTTTATTTCATGCCGCCATCTCAAGTGAAAAAGAATCTATACCAAAATGTATTTATTTCATAATAAAGTACAAAATGCATAAAGTACAAAATTAGTTGTTCCAATTTAACAGACGTTGAGTATATTAATTTAGTATACTAAAAGTACAACTTCTGGGTATTTATATGAAGTACATACATATGTATGTGCGTTTATGGTGTACTTAGCATAACATACATTTATATTTCACTAAGGTTCATAATCACTAATTTCTAGGATTTAGTTCCAATTTTAATATGCTCTACTGCTTCCCTGCTATCCAGGAAAGCCCTCACCATGTACCCTCTGCTTACAATTCAAAATCCTTCATAATACTTGGGAGTCAGGACTGAACTTGGGGAACTTGCTTGATGTTGTTGGTCCCAAGAGATGCAGAAAGATTTGCAGCTCTGTATTGTTTTGTATAATGGCCTCATCTAAGATGAGTTAAAACAAAGTTCTTTGATATATTTAATAGCTTGCACTGATGTATTTTCCTTTGTTTTTAAAATATATAAATATTTAAGTGGGAGTAGATTTACTTCTTTTGCAGAGCTATTGTTTTGAGCTTTATTTTCTTGTTGGTTGCAGTAGTATTTAGATTTCTCTGTGTTTTTAAGCCAGGAATCACAGCTCTTACACAACACTCAAACTACGCCATTTATCGAGTCATTAAAATTCATTCTATTGGGACTCAAGTACCTGCTGTTTTTGATTTAAAAATAGTCAGTTGTGACTTCAGAAAAGAAACCATGATTAAAGACATGATTTAGACATTATAAATTAACAACATCTGAATTATTGACTGGCCAAATTGTACTTCTATGACTCCGTAGTTGCCTGCTAGTTAATTTAATGAATGCACCTAATTAATGTACTCTTAATTTCGTTTGCCACCAGGGCAGAAGCTATTAGCAGTGATGTAACATCCTGAGCCCTAAAGGACCTTTTTCTTTTTTCCAGCAACACTTCATCTGTTGCCAAACTGATTTCCTTACCGATCATCCCTAGCCTGTCACTTTACCAATCGGGTGCTCTGCTATAGAGAAATACGAGAGAAAATATTCATACATCTGACCTTATTAGAGGATATCTAAGTGTAAACCCTCTCTAAACAGCAGAGTGTTTGAGCTGTAATTGGTAGAATTTGTTACTATGGCAATGGGTGCAGAAGAGATCTGTTTTAAATCTCAGCATGTGGAGGCCAAACACAGAAAGTTCAGGGGTGACTTGCATGTTCGGGAGAGTAAATATCAAATCGTGTGATATGAGCAAGTTTGTTTTTCTTGTTTGACAGCAAAAAGGAATATTGGATGTTGTGGAAGGAAGGGTCTCAGGTGTTCTTGTACACGGATCCATCATGGTAAAACACAGCGAAAATAGCTTGCCATATCTAAAGAAATTGATCGAAGTATTCTTTCATCTCACTGTTGAATTTATATAGTCTCTCGGCGTTTCAAAGTCTGTATCGGATCCAAGTTGGAGAGCGAATTGCAATGTAAATAAATCGAGATATGGGATCAAAATGTGCATTTTCTGGTTTTTGACCACATTTTTTTAGGGGTATCTGATAGGTAGGGTAAATTTCCACTCAAGCTTGTAGTGAATGCTTGACCTCTAGGGGGCGCCAGACTCCTCTGGTGCATTGGTCTCCACTAGAAGAAAACTTTTCAAGGAAACTTTCTGCTGCTTGCATACCAGGAACATAGATCAATGGGCACTGATGACAAGACATGCAGACACACTCGTACATGTTTATTCTCAGAGCCTTTGTCCCAGACCGTCTTCAGATGCCAAGCTTCACAGCGGCTTGTTCACGCTCTACAAGTCTGAGGGAAATTAGATTAGACTCTTGAATTGGTGAAGAGTCCTCATAATGCGGGGAGCGCAGAAGAAAAATGCTTCCGCCACACCGCTGTTTGTATCTGTGGTATTAGTCATAGACACACACACAACTGCTCTGAACTGTCTGCCAGCTCTGGTAATTTAAAACCTCAAACAGTCAAGAGAGCAATTGATATGGTGATGTTAAACTCAGAAACATAAATCATGCTGCATGTAAACTTTTGCTAATTAAAATAAATTATCTGTCTACACGTTTACTGTTTATTATGGAAGTGCAGGCAAAAATAGTCATAAATTCACAGCAATTTCAGGAGATATTTGTAATTAGAGGAATGTAAAAGAGTGTTTGAGTTAAATCAGTCATGCCTGCCAATGGCGAGTGTATTACATTACATTAGATGTTGTTATTTGCATTATTACATGTTTGAAATTTCTTTAATCCAATAAACTGGTCAAATAATTGTGGTGACTCATTCTGCATTAGACAGATTTTTGTCCAATCAGATTCTCTCTAGAATGAGAACGTTCCTCTCCATAATCCCACCTGGCAGCTGCCACCAGCTAGTGACAAGTCATAAGTAATTTATGTGATGTCTATTGGCTTTTTTTATTCAATATGTCCCAGCCAAAATTCCTTTTTCAATACGAAACCACGCTCATCAAATAGAGTTTTTCATTTTGGACACCATATTAAGATTGTTCAGCCAAAAAATTAAAATTGTCGTCAGTTACCCTTGTGTTGTTCCAAACCGGAACATGAATTTCTTTCTTCTGAAATAAAAATTTCCCATCTAAATTAACATTGCTGAACACAAAATAGGATATTTATAAAACTAAATCATATGTATCTTAAGATTTTAGTCAACTAAAATCTAATGGGTTTTAGTTAAATTGTAATGCATCAATGCTTTTCTCTAAAATTATATACAAAGGGATCTGTTAACCTGTTAATATGAATTATGTCAAGATTTGAAGCTGTTCAGAAGAAAGAAATGCACTCAGCTTTGCGTTTGCAACAACTTAAGGGTGAGTAAATAAAGAGAATTTTCATTTTTGTATTTCACTTCACATCAGCTGATCATAGAGAACAAAAATGACCGTAGAAAAGGTGCTGTAGATGTAAACAACAGCTTGATTCATAATCATTACTTGTGCACACAGCAGGTCTGTTTACAGCAGAGCAGGTGGGAGATCTTTAGCAAGGGGTCGCTGACCTGCAGGGTTGTTTGTCATGTGATGGAAGCCAGGTCATGTTTGCTAATGAAAGAGTTGGCAGGCCTAGTATACAAGTGACATTTGTGAGCGGTGCAGCGCTCAGCCAGGACAGAGGGCTAGTCATTCAGAGGGAAGAGGTTTCTGGTGTACCATCAGCCGGCCATTCAAGTCAAACGCCATTATGCCCCAGGCCAGTGAGAGTGTGGAGACGCTGATAAAAAAGGTGGCAATTGGACAGAAGTACTGAAGCAAGGGTGAAAAGACCGTTTTAGAGGATTTTGAATGATTTGTGTGAAAGACTTAAAATGATTTTGAGTCATCGCTCTTCTTGCAAAAATGAAGTTGGATTTTTTTTGTATTTAAAGACGCTATATATTATGCCATTTCACAAAGTTTTGTTGTTGGGGTCTATACTTTTTCATGATTTTAATGTTCAAACGTTCATACGTTATTGCAGCACCTCTCTTCTCAGTCTGTCAGTAACAATGATTTGTTTAGTTCCACCCTATGACTGTCAGCCCAAATCTGATTATTTGTGTATCCGATTGGAATCTGATCTAAGTGATTGACTGTCCACACTGTGCATAATAACTGTTTAGATCCAATTTGTATGTCCCGTGGCTCGTTTTCTGGAAAATATACATTGATTTCTATGGAAATGACGTTGCAGTGATATGTATGCCTACGCCAAAACAACAACGGAGTTTGTAATAGAGATGTTGTCTTACAACATATAATTTTTGCATTGCACTGGATTATTTATGGGTTATGAGGGAGTGGCATGCTGGAATGCGTTGCTTTATTCCTTGCTGCCATTTCTGCCCTCTGAATTTTCCCTCTAAAATTCTAGGTGTACAGACCAGCTGTATATTGTAATTTTTCACAATTCGCAACAACAGAGCTTTGTTCACACAAAGATATTCAGCATCTACAAACAATGTCTGACATGTTTACATTTTACATGGCGTGAGAAAGTGATGGACAAAAAAGCTATGCATCAAATGTGATTGAATAGGTTTTCAAATCACACATGACTATAGCATGAAACTAATTTTTTTTATGCTGTTCAAATTGAAGAGCAAAAAGATGATATTCCAATCAGATATGCACAAAAATAGATTTTGTTATGACAGTCTGAACAAGACTAATGAAGCCCAAAATCACCATGAGTGTCAAGACTACTAACACTCTAACTTAATAAGGCCTGGTTCCCCTTTTTCTCTTCAGATGTTTTGGCTGGGACCTATTTAAATAAGGAATATTGTGAAGTGTACATTTCCAGAAGAAATGCCAAGAATACAAACTTGGATGATAAATACTGTAAAATTTACTGTACCAACAGTCAGCTGTCTGAAAAATGGCAAACAAACAATGTGTTCTTCCTGATGCAACATGCATAGCAGTGTCCAGCACTGCAGTTTCCACTGGGTCGAAGATCAAGCAGCTGGCTTGACGTTACAGGCGCTTGAGGAAACTTTTCTTTAAAGCTTTTCTCACGTTGCTCCATCGATCCTTCCCAGGCATGTGATGGCTCATGCTGTGCTGTCTCCTCAGCAGGAAAGCCAACCTGCATAGACAGGAGACCATTGATGGACTCTTTCCACATGGCCTCCTTTATGTCTGAGCCAGTTGTAGTCGCTGCTCTAACAAGCCATTACAATCCTAAAGATCCACTGAATGGATTTTTTTTAGCAAAACGTCATTGGAAAATTGCCTTAATTAATCGAAGCTGCAAGATGTAATTTAGAAGTAGCCTACATGTGGGTCTTTCCTAGAGTACCTTTTAAAGGTGTATATTTTTGTGATCAAAATGACAGATTTTGTGGTGGTAATTATTTTATTTATTTATTAGAATGCCATATTTACCATAGTTAAAAAAGGTTCAGTGGTATCTAGCTTAAAAAAAAGTTTATAAAATCGATTTCCCACCTTTGTTACTTTTTCTTTGTCTACTAGGCAAATCATACTTTTTATTTGGTCATTCATCCATCTTGCGTAATCGCTCGGCACTTATGCGAGAGGGCAGGTGAGAGAGTCGCTTTCGCTGTTTCACACAGACCATATATCGTGCATGCATGACATCTGTATCGTAAAAATAATTAATGACAACAAATAAATAATAATAAAATAAATAAGCGGTACGTTTTTAGCAAACTTGTGTCTTGCACTGCGGAGAGGCTTTGACTTTGTACAACTTTCTCCCATCTCTCGACTGCATCTCTGGAGCTCAGCCACAGCTCTGCTCTTTGGGTTCTTCTTTACCTCTCTCATCAAGGCTCTTCTCCCCTGGTAGCTCAGTTTTACCAAACGACCAGCTCTAGGAAGCATTCTGGCCGTATCAAATGTCTTCCATTTAAGGATTATGGAGGCCACTGTGCTCTTAGTAACCTTAACTGCAGCAGAAACATTTTTGTTACCTTGGCCAGGTCTGTGGCTTTCCACTATTCTGTCTCTGAGCTCTTCAGGCAGTTCCTTTTGACCTCACGATTCTTATTTGTTCTGACATGCACTATGAGCTGCTAGGTCTCATACAGACAGGTGCGTGGCTTTCCTAATCAAGTCCAATCATTATAATCAAACACAGCTGGAGTAAAATGAAGGTATAGAACCATCTCAATGATGATCAGAAGAAATGGGTAGCACCTGAGTTAAATATAAGTGTCAGCAAAGGATCTGAATACTTTGAATCATGAGATATTTCAGTTTTTCTTTTTTAATAAATCCGAAAAAATGTCAAAAAAATGAACCTAAATGATTTTAGCAAATGTCTGCAATGTAATAAAGAGTGAAGAATTTAAAGGGGTCTGAATGCTTTCTGGACCACCTGTATATATAAACATAATACATACCTGTACAAACATTGAACATAGAAGAATTAAGTGTAAACCTAAACATAGCTAGCCTACTGGGAGATGTTGTCTAACTATACACCATAAATAATTGACTATACACTATTGAATAATTGAAATGCTAATACTTTACATAAAAACGGAACATTGGAATGTGCCAAAAGGAACATTTCAAGGCAAGCAGTGCAGCTAGGAAACAGTGATGATTTGTAGTAATGTTTATATGTAAACATCTTATTGAGTCTTTGTAGCAGGTTGTGTTTAAAAAGTGCACATACATACCTAGTAATACTACATATGGTTTGTACAGCCCACTCGCACAGGAGTTTGCTGAGCATGCTCTGAATTGCACATAAAAGTTGTAGACCGTTTTCAGGAGAACAGTACTTATAGGCAGTTGCAGCAAGAAGTAAGAATGTGTCCTGGTGAGTTTGGGGTGTGGTTTGGGTGGAGGTGGGTAATAAAATGTTCCTGGTTTCAAGAGGGAAGAGGAGCTTGGCAGTGCAATCGTGGGTCATCAGCATGAAGAGAAGTGGGCTGAGCTGCTTAGTATGGTAGTGCTGGAGGTGTTGCGGCCAACATAAGTCTTTTACTTAAGAAGTCCAGGACCAATTGTAGAGGGATGTGTTGAGGCCCAGTTGTTGATGAGCAGCTGAGGGATTGTGTTGAATGCAGCGCTTAAGCTGTTGAACAGAATTCTTACAAAAGAGTCTTTCTGTTCTAGGTGGGTAAGAGGCAGGTGGAGAGTGGAAGAAACTGCATCTTCTGTAGAAAGGTTTGGACTGTATGCAAACTGAAATGGTATAGCATGTTAGGGAGACTAGACTTGATGTGATGTATGACTAACCTCTCAAAGCACTTCATCATGATTGGGGTCAGTGGAAAGGGATTTAGGCAGGACACAGAGTGACTTCTTTATTACTGGAATTATGGTAGTTGATTTAAGATGTGTGGGAAAAACTGCCAGCAAAGTGTTAAGGATATCTTTTAGGATATCTGTCAGCTGTGCAGCACAGTCTCTCAGTACATAGCTAGGTAGTTTGTCAGGACCCAGATTAATTTGGGACAGGGTTTTCCTTACATCGACTGGAGACAAACAGAGCACCTGGTTGGGAGGTGTGGGTAATTTTTGTGCATGTGTGTTGTTCTGCATCTCAAATTGTGAGTAGAAGTTGTCTGGGAGCATTTGTTGTGCATATAGGAGGGTCTGTCATCATCATTGGCCTGTGACTGGGGCTTGTAGTCAGTAATGGTCTGAAAGGCTTTCCATAGGCTTAGAGTATTTCTGCTGCCGATGAAGCTGTTTTGATGCCATGGGATTGAATGGCCCTTGGTCTTTTAAGGGCTGCTTTTTCTTGGGTTCCTAGCATTTCACGAACCTCTGCTGTCATACCTAGCTTCTGGTTTGCACTTATGGTCTTAGTGATTGTCACTCATCAATGCACTTTTTGATGTAAGCAGATACTGTTTCAGTGTACTCTTATAGGTCGGTATGATTGTTGTAAAAAATCCTACTATAATAAAGTATAAAGTAGTATAAAATCCTACTACTTGTTTTTAAATCTTTAAATAATCTATCTCCCTCGTATCTGACTGATCTTCTTCACTTTTACACTCCTGTGAGAGGACTGAGATCGGAGGTAAAACTCCTCTTAAAGATCCCCAGAACCCGCCTAAAGTCAAGGGGAAATCGAGCTTTTGAAGTGGCTGGTCCCGCGCTCTGGAACAATCTTCCAAATTCGTTCAGAATGGCTTCGAGTTTATCAGTCTTAACTCATCTGTTCACTGTCTCATTTGATATGTAAATATGTGGGCATTTGAGGATATTAATCGATGTGTGGTTGTGTACATATGTGTATGTCCTTATGTCTATACAGTGTATGTGTATGCATGTCATGCGTATGTACATGAATGTGGACATGCATTTATCTATATTTGTGTAAGAGTGTGTATGGATGTGCATGTATGCGTATCTGTGGATATGTATGTGTATATAGTGATTATATTCTTTGCCTTCTACCTTTTTGTCTTTTTAACATTTTTTTTAAACCTTTGTAAATGTGCTTTAGAAATTTTTAGAAACTAACTTGTACTTGTTGTTGGTGGCTGACTCTCTGAACTCGTTATAGTCTGTGTTTTGGAAGCATCATCTAGCCATATTGTGATCTATTTTAGTACCAGTTTGGTGAGTTTGAGAAGTTGTCTGTTTGGTAGAATTAACATAACAGATTTGTGATCTAAGTACACAAGGTGGGGTGTCGTACAGCCTTGTATGCATTATTTTTATATTCCATTACTCCAGTGTGTTTTTCCCCTTGTTGCAAAGTTCACATGTTGGTAGAACTTTGGTAAGACTGTCTTTAGGTTTGTATGGTTGAAGTCGCCAGCTATTATAAAAAAGCAGTCAAGGTTGTTTGTTGTTAACTGATAGAGTGGTAAAACTCATGAAATGTGTCCTTAGTATTTGCTTTAAAGTAAGACTATCTGGAAATGAGGAGATGAGACTAAAAGGCATAAAAGCAGCATCCTTTGGACCCAGAGTAGTCTCTGAATCTGTTCGTGCCACCATCTTGGATTGAACATCGATTTGATTACGGATGGACACTAATGATGTTGGCTATAAATGTCTTTGGTAATGGGAATTTTCTTTCCAGAAAGGAGATCTGATTATCCTCTATCCTATCACAAAGCTAGCAGTCTTGACAAGTCTGTTCATAATATTAGAATGTTTTATTGAGGAAATATAACCCAGCTCACATCACCACAGAAAGAATTATAGTATGATCTCTAATTGTTTTAATGCGTTCTGACCGTAATGGACCTGTTAGAATTAGAGAGAGATTGCTATGTATAGACAGTTTCCTGCTGAGTCAATTTTTGTCATTTCTTTTGTTCTTTCCTCACTAAGAACGTTTCTTTCAGTGCAGTTCAGTCATGCATATACATGATTTCAGAAGGAAGATAAACACTGTATTTTCGTAACTGTTTCTCATAAAGCAGTGCCCTACAGAATCAAACAGCAAGATCAGAGCTCACTATGCAACGTCTGTCAGGATCACATATCATTCTCACTATCAGAGTCTGGAAATATTTCATTCTCCATAGTAGACTGATGTTTTTTTTTTTCCTTAAAAGAAGTCAGCCATGCATGCATTGATAGTGGCTTATCTATTCCTGGAGTCTGAGCTCAAAGATTCCTGACTGTGAGAGAACTTAAGATTTCACAAGCAAAGCAGATGCATCAATGGTGATCTGTGGTCTATCCTGTAGAGTAAAAACATCCCCATGTCTCATTTATGAGTTATAATTACAGGAGATGTGATATGATGAAGGAATGGGAGGTTGTTAAGGCGATATATAATAAATAATTTAAAATAGCATAATTCTTTCATCTTGGTGTAATCACCAGCTTGCATTTTGTTTATCTTGCTTAAGTAGCATCTGCTCTCTGTGACGTACTTTAATGAGACTTGATTTGTTTTCACGTAAATTAGAGGATCCAGCAGGCTTAGCCACACATATATTATACAAATAAGATGAGTAATGTACTGCAAAGACACTTGATTCTGCTCAAATGTAGTTTTTTTCTTTCTATATTAATATATCATATGCCCATTTCATGTCTTATTATTATTATTATTATTATTATTATTATTATTATTATTAAAAGGTAAAGACAAGGTAAAGACAAACCCCAAAAAGGGAGTGATTTTGCAGATGGTGACCATAGACAATCGTTCTCTTTTTATTTATCCTGACTGTTTGTCTTTAGTTGTGGTCCTTGTTACTGTTGTAGCATGAGGTAGCACCTGCAACTCAATTAGGTTGCACAGGCAGTTCTGCTCTTCCAGGATGACACATCTATACATGTCATTGCAAGGAAGTTTGGTGTGTCTCCCAACACAGTTTCAATCACATGGTATCTCCTCCATACTATCGGCTGTTACATGAGGAGAGCTGGACAGGGGCGTAGAAGGGCAACAACCTAGAAAAAAACAGAATATCTGCTCCTTTGTGCGAGGAGGAACATTTGCCAGAACTCTACAAAAGTGATGTCCAGCAGGTTACTGGTGTATATGTTTTTGACCAAACTGTCAGAAACTGACTACCTGAGGGTCAGCACCTTGCACCTTGATTGACATTTGCTAGAGAACTCCAGAAATCAAATCAGCCATTGGTGCCCAATTTTCTTTATGGTTGAAACTGATTACATGTGACAGATGTAAAAGATTCTGGAGATGCAGTGGGGAACATCATCCAGCATGACCAGTTTGGCAGTTGGTCAGTAATGGTCTTGGAAGGTACAACAGACCTCTATGTGCTAGCCAATAGTTCCCTTACTGCTGTTATGTACCCTAACTCATGTTCCCCAGACCTGAATCCAATTAAGAAACTCTGGAACATTATGTATGTATGCTGCTAACAGACTGTCCAGTTCTCACTGATGCCCTAATCCAGGTCTTGGAAGAGATCCCCCTGGACACCATCCACCATCTTATCAGGAGCATGCCCTGGTGTTGTTGTGAGTGCATACAGGCACATGGGGGACAAGTGCTCTATTGACTCTGAGTTGCAGCCTGCAACTTCAACTTTTAACAGATTTTTGATATGATTTTTAATCTAGCCATTAGTATGTTGATGATTTTGGTTTCCATTGGCTGCTTCCATATAATTTTGTTCTTTACAAATTATACAATGTATATAAATAAAGATTTTACAATTGAAAATTGTATACATTGAGATCCAATGTGTAATTTAAGAGTTCCCTTACATTTTTTGGAGCAAGGCGGGGCCGAGGGATGTGAGAGCGTCATGAGAGCCGGTGGCGGGATTAAGCACCACCTGCGCGCCACACCGGACTGGCAATAGTAAAAGACGAGAAAGATTTTTTGTTTTTTGTTGTGCTTGTGTATGTGGGCTGCAGTTGTTTGTCAGGGACTGCTGCCACCATTACTTTTTTGTTGTTGTTTATTTTGAATATTAAGTTTTTTTTGTTACACAGTGTATTTGTATTTCATGTTAAGTTGAAATTTATATTCAATATTTCAAAAAAGAATATAAAAGTATTCAAATATAAAAAAAAATACTCTGATATAAAATAAGGAAAATAAATCATTATACATTAAAATTACTGTACGTCTTTTATTATTATTACTACTATTTAAATCATAATAATGATACTTTTAAAGCTGTATTGAGGCACAGACAAAACTCCTTTTGTGTTTCACAGTAAATTGACAGTAATAATAATTAATTATAAAAATATTAATTTATTATATGAAAGTAAATAAATCAAGGAACTATTAATTTTTAAATGGAAAAATTTGGTCTTTGATAAGGTTATGAAATTCTCTGCAGCTATACATTACAGAAACAGACTGACATTTTGGTGGTGCAGTTTACTGCAAAAATAGTTGATCAAATGGCATTTCTTTCTGAGTGTGTGTTGTTTTTACATGCAGTATGACAGACGATGCAGTCCACAAGCGGTCTAATGTAATTACGACACTTAAAAGAGAAACCATCTGCCCTAGAAAGCGGAACCAAGCTGTTTTCAAATCTATTTTCCGGCAATGGTTTTCTTGAATCCATGTGCCTGTGCTGTGTGAGTGGCCATGCTGTGCACTAGCGTTTGGCCTTGGCTTGCTGTCGATCTAGTGGTGCAGTGTGAGAGTGTGTTAGAAATAATTTGCATTCTATGAAGGACAGACAAGACAGCAACTCTTGAAACCCTGACACCTGAAATGCCAATGTAAACCTTTCAATAATAATGATGCAGGAACACGAGAAGCTCTTCACTTGACATGCAAGCTGGAGCACCTTTTGTAGTAATGATTGCTTTTCCTGAAATCACCACCACTATTACATGAATAACAAGATCACAGGTCTCGGGGTGCCTTATACTAAATTTGCATGTAGGAATGAGGTTGCCAAACATGTGGGTTAGGTTGACATCTCAATAGAACCTGATGTTCCTGAGGGATAATGTAGAAACAGCTCAAGCTTGTAACCTGACACGTCTCATTAAGACTAAATAAATCAGTAAATACAGCCTGCATACATACAAGAACGTTGTATCAATTAGCCTAAAACTTTAAATACCCTCTGATATTAATCAACCCTCTTTATAGACTGATGGAATTATTTATTTTTTGGTTAAATTTTTATCTTATTTGCTGTAGCTATAGAGATTTATCCGACTATGACGACTTGCATCAAGAAAGGCTCTATTGCTGTGAATTTGGAAAACTTGCTTATGCAACTCCTGAATAAAACAAATTAAAACCAGTACATGGAAGCTGCACTGCCTTTGACTGGAGGCATGTTAGAAGAGTGGTAACGACTGCAGAGAAGATCATTTGGACCTCCCTCCCCTCTGTTCAGGACATTGCCCCAAAGCGGTGTCTGTCCCAGTCCAGGAATATCAAGGACTTGTCACACCCACATCATGGCCTGTTCTTGCTGCTGACCTCTGGAAAAAGGTTTTGTAGAATTCGATACAGGTCAAGCAGGTTCTGCAATAGCTTTATTCCCATGGCTGTCAGACTGCTAAACTCTTTTTAATTTTAAATGTTTTTTTTTTAAATGTACTGTTGAGCTATTGCGTTAATTTCGTTCTGTCTGTCTGAAAGTTGGAGCTTGAGCCAAGTTCAGCCTTGGAGAAGCTGTGTATCTTTGTGTGTGTTAATATGGTCTGTATTGTTGAGGTGATTTAACTGGCACCATAAGGAGACGGAATGACTTGTTCTCAACAAGCTGATGCTTAAAAATGCAATTCTGCCACATGGAAGGTCACTCAATCTGTCAACCATGTGATCAATGAAGATATGCTTCTGACTGTCTGCTCTTGTGTGGAAAATTACTAGTTTTGTTTATCTTTCTTTCTTTCTTTCTTTCTTTCTTTCTTTCTTTCTTTCTTTCTGTCTTTCTTAGCCAATCAGAATAACTTAACCTTCAGCAATGACGTAGTTAGTAGCCTCTGTTAGAGTATAATTCCTGTAACAATGAGATTGTATGTGGGGCGGCCTACGACTCCTTGTGAGACTTCCATCCTCGATCCTCACTGCAAACTAAACTTCACTAAAATTTCTTCTATCTGCTGCCCTTTTGACTACTGGTCTTTGTTCAACATATCAGGTCTTAACTGTAATTCCTTTACAATATTATAATATCCTATACAATATTCAACACTTTGGTTTTTATAAGATTAGCCTTGACTCTTTTTAGGCTTAACTCTTTTAATTTTTATATTAAATGTTTCTGACAGCTAAACAACGTGTCTTGAGAGAAAGTAGAGCTCAACTCTCTGTAGTCATCACTTCTTTTAAATGTATGTATTTTGGTGGTAGTTAGGCCTTCATTAGGTAGTTGGGTGATGTTTGCGCTCTTCAAACGATGTTAGCATCATTCATACTAAATGAGCATAGTGCTTTCATGAAAAATCAAGACAGAGAATATGATGAAATCTTCTGTCTGTGGTGAAAGTATATACTTATGATTTGGAGAGACTTGCAGGGTATCAAGACAGTGCAGTGTGAGAGGCACTTCAGGATGTTGCAGGAAATATTCTTAGTCGTAGCTTCAGTTCATTACTGCTTCACTCTTGAGCAGTCTCCAAACACAAAGAGTGCCATCAGTATATTCCGAAGTAACTAATTCTGACAATGTTTTGTGCTTGTATTCAGCAAAAGTTTTTGTGAAATATCCTGAGCTCACGTTGGATTTTACTCTAGAGGTCTTTCCTGAATTTATGAAATTTTCATGATCTTCCTACCGATTTTTCAGTGCAATGCATATGAATGAATTCAACTGTCTGGTGCTGAGCCTCATGTTCTGTTTAGGGTCTTTAAGACTTTAAACAATTCAGAAATAATTATTTAAGGAAATCTGCCTACTGGGTTTTTAATTAACTTAAAATTACTATTATTATTTTAACACATGTAGTATTGGGGTATACAGTAAATGTTTAGATAAATTATAATATCATTTACTTTGTTACATTATTTTATAATATATAATGATTAATAACATCCATCTTCTTCCATTTAGATCCTTATGAAAGAACTGACAACACAAAACATTCAAGGACAATCCAATACAGACAATCTCTTGAGAAGCTTTAATGATGAAAAGAGGAATGTATAAGAGATGCAAAAGATAAAAAATATAAAAAGATAAACAGTGCCATTAGTAGACAATCTGAGACAATCTATTGTTGATATGGGCATGTCTTCAGGAAACCTATAATGTAAAATTTTCTAGTAAATAAACAGCATTATTTGTACTGAATTATGGGAAGACTGGTGGAATACCAGTTCAGCTTTAATTTATTTAATGTAATTGATTAATATATTAATCATTTTATATTAATAAGAATATTGTAGTAAGCTGAGTGGTTGTTTTTAATAATCATTTGAGAAAGGCTAAAGCAAATTCTTAACTTTGACTGGATATTGGACTACCATAAACAGTATAAGGATAACATATTACACAAATTCAGCTGTAAATGTATTAATGCATTTTTCCATTTTGTTTGGACTCTATTTGTGTAGAATATTTCCAAAGGCATTCTGGTGGCGGTTTGGAAAATGAGAAATGCTTTGGTAAATTTTCAAAGACTTCTAAGTGTGTGCTTTATGTAAATGACTTGGTCCACACGAGAAAGAAGGGTTGGGGACACTGCGAGTACCCCCTCTGATGCCAGTAGCCAATCACAACACTGGAACGGAGAAGTGCCAAATTGCAATCTTCGCCTCATCAGAAAGGGATAAAGGTACCCTTTCAATTGACATCCCGTATTCCGAGTCCAATCCTGCAAGGCTGAGACTGTAACAGATGCGACCACATTCTGAGCTTCTGGCCAGTTACAGGGAAGGCAACAACAGATACAAGTTCTAAGTCTCAGGCCTGTGAAGATAAAGAAACAGACCCATCGGGTGATACATAACAGACATCCCATTTTATACTCTGTTCGTCCAGAGAGACAACAACAGATTCTATGATCTGAGTCTACAGCTTTTGACCATGTTCTGAACCTCCACAGACATTAAGAAACACTACGTTCCGAGTTTGTAGTTCAGTAATGACTACAGCATGTCCTGAGTCTTCATGTCAGAGAGACATTCCTTCATCTATGTGTTCTGATTATTAAGAACCTTCTGCACCTAAGATTTTAGGACCCTTTGGTGGTCCAGGAGATCAGCATGCCACAGATATTTGTGTTCAAGGCTTTTGAAATGGATTCCGACTGCTTTTCCCAGTGCATTGTCACCCAGCACAACCAGTGGAAGACGTCACTACCACGTGGAACATAAATATCACTTAATCAAACCTCTTTTCAGAGACCTTAGCATTGTTGTTTATTACCTGGGTGGGCGAAAGTAAAATCACTACAGATTAAACTTAAATTAAAATTTAATTTTAAGATATTTCATGCATGCTTGGACATTCTAATCTAGGGTTTGATATTCATAAATATAATTCATCAGGGTTTTTCAATTTCATCTGAGAATCTGCCTAGAAATTTATTTCCTGAGTTGTTTTTAATTTTATAATAGGAATTAGTTTTGAATGTGAATTTCCTTTTAACGACCTATTGTCTCTGTTAATCTGATACCCTTGCCATACAAAGACAATACGCAGTAACTAAGCTAACACTAGAGCTTAGAAAATGTACTTCTCTTGAATTTTAATTGATTTGATATGACGTTTTCTCAAAACCTAACCATATTAGAGCCAAACTATCAATCAGGGGGACAGACCATAGTGTAAGATGCTACTTTTCACTAATAATTCGCATAGATGTCCATGGGTCTGTATAATTTCTTTCATCCTCTGTTGCCATCACTGAAAGGAATCTAAAGCATTTGTAAATTTGCATGTGGAATACAAATAACTTGATTAATCTGCATTCCACTGGCAACTTGACTGTAATGCAACTTCTTTCTCTTTTTTTTTTTTTTTGGTCTTCGCTTCAGAATATCCAGACCCGTTTTTATGAATGTTGTCCACCTGACATCATAAGTGGTTGTTTTTAAAAAAAGAGATAATACATTTGTGCCTTTTGAAAAATGTCTCTAATGGAAGCTAGAATTATTTCACACATCAGAAGAGCTTTTTACATTGTTGGTTCTTTTGTGATCCTGTTATATGATGGATGATGTGACATGACTTTATTCAGATGAAGTTGTCATCACATTCTCCACAAGGGATTCAATGTCTTTAAATAGGATTGGATTGGATTGAATACCCTTGATGCTCACTTGAGCTTGTTACTAAAGTAAACATGCAGGCAAAAAGCTCTGATCTGCATTCTGTGTTCCACATGCTGAATATGATGAAATCAAGATGTTCTTTTTTGTCATGGGTGCAGAAGATGCAAGGAAATGGTAATATACACAAGTCACTGATTTCCTTTTGATGTGGGATACAATTTGAGCGTTATTTCTTTCTGTTTGATTGCACAGCTGATACTCCAACATGGCCACTTTTATACTAAAGCATCATCTAGGGCATATTTAAGTAGCAAATGAATCTTGGTAACAGGCAGCTCTGCTAAAGCTGACTGAGTCCAGATGGAGCCTGGATCAGAGCCTACCTATACACAAGCTCACAGTGGCTATTCCGGGAGTCAATTAACCCATCCCTTTAGCACTGTAAGCTTTCTGGACTGTGCTGCAGTTTTATGCAAAAAAAGTACTTTATCCACTTTTGAAGAGATTTCTCACTAATCTCTCCTATCTGTCTGATTCCTCTGTGTAAACCCAACAATGTGTGTTTAAAATTGTGCAAAATGGTTTTGTGAAATATTTTTCTTAAGCATTATGAAAGAATGTGACACTCATGTCACGGTCATCCTGTTACTCCTCCCAGACCTACAAATATTACATTTACACAGGTTTCAAGTTCATATTGCTTTGGTTATTTCATCAGTATGGAACCTGACACTGTGACAGTCATATTGAGAGCTGGTTATCCAGTGATATTGAATGTCCTTCCCATTTTGTTCACTTTGACCCTGAATTACTTCTTAACAGTCACTGAAATGATTGCACTGTTCCACCTAACAGCAACAACATTACCAAAAAAGAAATTCATAGAAAAAAAATCTATTCATTTTACAGTTTGTGCAATAGGTCTCAGTGGAAACCTGTTCTCCATTATTAAATGTGGGTTTTGATTTATTTTTTTCTTTCCACCTTTTATGTCTTTTAAACCATCAAAAGTATAAACTATAAGAAGGAAAAAAAGATAATTATTAATAAAAAATGTAAAATATTTTTAGAACCAAAACAATGAAAATTATTGAAAATTTCATGATTTAATCTGAATCTTTGTACTACCTTTCCATATTGCAAACAGACTGACAGAAATGTATTTAATTGTGTTACTCCATGGAGCAATGCCTAAAATGATTTGTACCCGTTGAATTCTGCATTTTTAATCAATATATCAGTATGTGCGCAGAATGTCTCAGTATCCGCTCTTTCAAGGTCAATTTTGTCTGTCTCTCTGAACATCTGAATAGGAGACATTTTACTGTTGTTTGCAAGGAATTTCCCTGTAAATTACAAATCGTTTTATTTGAAAATATACTTTAAACGAATGAAACTCACTCAGTATCTTTATGAACTTTATTTTATTGTCCATCCTTAATCCCACAAGGGAGTACTTTGGTGGAGATAAAAGAGGGGTGTTTGTATACTTAACTTTTGATGAATTTGAAATTGCACAGAAACATTTTGAGAAGAACCTTGGAGACTATTTAATAGGGCAAGCTAAAGGCCTTCAAAAAGAGAAGATGGCATTGAAACCTGTGTGTGCAGAAATCCTTGTATCAAATTGCCATTCATGACATCATAGTGTGAAAAGAACAGTTTATTTGAGCTCTTGAATAAACCATTTTTAAGAAAACTTTCTCCTTTTCTAGTGTTACTGTTAAAACTATCACTGTTTGTTTTAGAATCCTGTTCAGCTCTGGATATCAGCATTAACTGATCCAATGGCACAAGTTTGGGGTGGGGCTATTTTTGGTACAACCAATGGCAAATAGGAGTGTTTCTATCCTTGTTCCCTATGAAGATTTTTATTATTTCATAGCAACTGCTAAACGCTTAAATCACCCTTTTTCTGTATAAAATCTTAATATGACTTATTTCACATGGGCAAAAATCTAATTGAAGATTTGAAGGTCTTAAACTCCATTAGGTTGATTAGCTGGGAATGACAGACATTTTAAGTCTGGAATTTTACAATAAATGTCCCTCATAAGTGTCACATAAACATTATTGAGTATCACCTGGTTCTGGCTGGTCCTGGAGGAGTTTTGCTTTGATGAAATGTTGATCACTGAGAGGGAACTTTGATGACACACCAGACTGTAGTATAGTAGGATCCAGGTGAGCTGGGTCACAGGATCAAAGGACAAATAATATCACCACTGACTGTGAGCTCAACTTGCTCTCAAAATCCAATAGCTGATCTGAAAAGCAACATACGGATAAAAATATCACCATATGTTACTTCCTCTAACTTGAAAGTCAGCACTTTCCCCCACAATATGATGACAGTTTATTTCAAACATTATTGTTTTTGCAGTTGGCAGAAAGATCATATAATTTTGATCCTAATCTATCTTTGTTATTTTAATAATTTTTATATTAATCTTTTATTTCAGTTGTTCTGTTTTTTTTCTACACCTAAACTAATAACTCACTGGATCAATGCACCTAACATTTCAAAAGTGTTTACATCCTACACTATCAGAGATGCAGTTTTGTTATGAAAAAGCCCACCTGTGTTTTGAGAGTCTAAGTTCCTCAGTGAATAAAAGAAGACATTGCCTTAGGAGGGGAGTGAGCATCTGACATACACTTTTTCATCTTCTCCATATCCATTTAAGGATCATGATCGCATGGACTGGAACCTATCAACTGAGGAAGGAAAAGAATGACCTGAGTCAGAAGGCAGTTAAGATGGGCTTGTGGTCAAGTGCCCCAAAGCCTCTATAAATCCCCCAGAGAGGTGGACAACCCAGACTGGAATGATTCCCGTTCATCTCAATGGCAGTTGCTCAGCTGGTGCAAGAGCACCCCACAAATATGTAATTTGACATTTTGTTCCAGTTTATTGCTCTAACTCTAGAGATACTAATATCCAAGTAGAATATAATATAAATCTTTAAAAAAAAATAGTTTAAATGTTGCATAGATTGTGGTTACGACGTGTGATCCAGAAAGGTTGCCCCTAGAGTTCAGCCTTTTTAGAATACCATATAATTTCTTCCAGCCACTTTTATCTTTAACGTATTACGAGCATTTGTAACTTGAATGTACGAGGCTTCCAGTTATTCTGCTTGATACTGTAAACTGCTATTTGTTATTTTATTTTAACTAAATAAGATCATTATAAACACTTATTTTGTAACAGAACTTTGAATCAGAACTCTCAACATAAAAAAAAGCTTCTGCATTACAAAATAAGGTAGAAACAGCAGTTAGTTCCAGTCCTCAGATTTGATTGGTCGAGCATTCTAAGTGTGCTGACATAAGTCCAACAGCAACAGAACTGGTCTATTCCCATCACTTTCTGGACGTTACCGCTTCATACTAGTAGGTGGGAATAAATAATTGTCTTTATGCTGTTAAGTGAGTTAGTTTTGAAATCAGTAATTGCTTTAAATGCTTCACTGACTAATGTAACTTACAAAAGGTGCAGTCACATTAGTGAAACTTTGGAGGCTATCAAGGTTCATTGAAGTCACTTTCAAACCAAGAAGCTTTCTTTTGGTTCATGCAACAAATTGGAGCGACCAACTTGAAAAAAACAGTTGCAAAATCTGTGTGGGCAAATCTTTTGCCCCTTAAGTGATAGCATGGATTCCTACTGCAGTGAGAGGTTGACACCTGCAAAAAAAAAATGCTGAATGGGGTTCCAGGTGTTTCATGGATCTTTCTACCACTTTAAGAAGAACCATTTTACACAAGTTATTTTTTACAAATCAAATGTTTCGTGCTGTGTCTGGTCTGCAAAGAAACAAAAGCACACCGCAACAAAATGTTGAACTACATTAAAAAACTTTTTTATTTTCTCCTAAAATTAAAATAATGAAAGACCCAATGTTCATACATACTGCTTGAGGAAATCAGAACAGTATTTAAATCAAGATTATAATGTAACTACTTATTAGGAAGAGACTGTGTAGTTGTCCATATTTCATGTGTCTCTTTTTTGCAGGAATATTCAAACTGCTCTTTGATAAGAGGCCAGGCTGAAAAGCTCTAAAGAGTTTTATTCTTTCCCTCCAGCCTCTTCCTTAAATCAAGAGATTAATTGAAATTGCCCAAAGGCATTTCATTTCTCCATCTTTCTTTACTACTGTGTTGAAACAGAGCTCTTTTTTTATTTAGGGGTTTGAATATTTCTTTTTGAAAAAGATGAATGACTCAATCACAGACCTTATTACTTGTTTTCAGAGATTTTGGCGAAGAAGATGATTGACACCCAGGGCTGATTGTGCAAGCGGGATTTCACCCTTAGCTCTTTACTAGCACTGTTCAGAGTTTAGAGCCTTGTTTAAAGTCTTCCTAATTATTTTTGGACCAATTTTGGGATGTAGACTCCTGTTTGAAATATACATGCTGGTTGATCTGCATATACTGGTGAGAATGTTCATGCTTTATCAGAACCCATTTATTGACCTCAAGCTTTAAGAGCTCTACAATCTCAAGTCGTCTTCAACTCAGTTGACCAAATGTTTAGTAACATTAATGACAAGTATATTAATTATATTAATATAATTAATAACAAGATGTCACCTCTGGTCACACTAAGTGTGATGTTTGATTTTTCTTTTTTTTTTCTATTAATCTTAAGTGCTTTGTCAGTTGCAAGAATCAAATGCAAGTAAAAAAATTGGTTTTAAAGTGTCTGACTGCTTGTTGATTTGTAAGTTGAACTGCACTGATTGTTGCAAATATGCAAGCAAAAATAATACTTTTTTTTCCCCCTAATATTATTTACATTTACGTTATTCATTTAGCAGACTTTTTTTTTTTTTTATCCAAAGCGACTTACAATTTGAGGAAAACAAAAAGCGGTTCCTCATAAAGATACAAAAGTACATAAGAGTGCTTAAAATGAAAAGTTTCAAACATTATACATACTAGTAGTACAAGCCTGGAGAATAGAGGAAGGATTTTTCAATGTAGTTTTTCTATTTGAGGTGGTGTGCGTGTGTGTCATGTTAGGTGTTTCACGAAAAGGTGAGTTTTTAGCAGTCTTTTGAATATTGCCAAGGATTCTGTATGCCGGATGAAGGCAGGGAGGTCGTTGGGTCGCAAGGAACGGTGAACGAAAATGTTCTTGAGAGTGAATTTTTTTATTTATTATTATTATTATTTTTTTTTCTCTCTCTGTGAAGGTACCACGGGTCGCTCGTTGATCGATCAAAGGTTTCTGGTAGGTGTGTAGATTTGAAGAAGTGTCTGGAAGTATGAGGGTGCTGAGCCTGTGTCAATTCTGTAACTAAGTGTCAGTGCATTTGATGTAAGCTGCAAGTGGTTGCCAGTGCAGACAGATGAAGAGGCTTTTAGGGCCCACGTAATATGTATGTTCATATTGTGAAAACACATCTATAGCAAATAGGACATATTTTTGCATATTTAAACACATAGTCTCATATTAGCAACCCACACTAATACAATGTATATTGAATTTATTGCTTCTGGAGACCATCTCAGACTAACCAACACAGACTAATGCCTCACTTTTAGCCTTGGATCTGCATCTCTGAATTGCTGGCTGGATCGCATTGCTAACAGGAGTCCTGGCTGGTGGTGAGGGTATGCTGGGAGGCATCCTGTGGAGAGGGAGTCACTGAAGTCACACCAAGTTGAAATCACACTATAAAAGCCAATGTTTATTAATTCTTCCTGCCTTGGGGAAAGCACAACAGTTTTTGCCAGCACTACAAAAAATAGAAGAGCCAGGCTTGTTGTCACACGTTTTACGAGTTTATTTAAATTATTTAAAATTAAAAGATTTTATATAGGCCGAGCCTTGTTTTAGAAAGAAGTCTCTTGTGCTTACCAATATATTTATTTGATGCAGTAAAAACAGTAATATTGTGGAACTTTATTTTATTATTATTACAAAAATGAATGTTCAATTGTAATTTATTTTGAAATGTAATTTATTCCTGTGAATATTCATAAGCCATTACTCCAATCGTCTGAGTCACATGATCCTTCAGAAATCAAATTCTAATTTGGTGCTCAAGAAACTTTTCTTATGAACCATGTTGAAATCAGTTGTGCTGCTTAAACTGAACTCTGTTGACTAATCCAAACCTTGTTTCAAAAAACATGTTTAATCACCGCAGAGTATATTCATGGTTAACACACAAGACATTCTAAATGACCCATTTCTATGGAGCGACCGCTAATCAATTGTGCACCATACTACCTTTTGTTTAATTGCTATTCATATACTATTTACATAAGTGCATATCACTGCATACTTGATGGTTGCTAAATAATGTTTCAATCTTTTCATTTAACAATACAATAATACCTCTAGATACGAGCATAATCCGTTCCAGGGTGGAGCTCGTAACTCGAATTGCTCGTATCTAGAATCATGTTTTCCCATAAGAAATAATAGAAAAAAATTAAGGATGCTTTAGGATGGTACACATCTTGGATGTACATGCGATCATACATGCGAGCTAGATGACTGAAGCGGGCACCTCACTCATATTTATCCACAATTTCAGGCTTCATTTCCATGGTCATCATTATTCTTATTCTCACTGCCATCCTTACGGCTCACTTTCTTAGAATTCAAATGGGCAACATAGAGAGAAAATCACCTACTTGCGGGTGACGCGTACAGAATTCAGCGAACGTGAAGTGAACGAGAGTCGACATTGTCGTCAATACTAGTGCTCGTATCTCAAATATTTACTCGTATCTAGAAGCGAAAATCAGCTGGAAGGCTTGCTTGTATCTTGGAATACTCGTATGTAGGGACGCTTATATCTCGAGGTATTACTGTATTTAATCAACGTGAATCAGAACAATATTGTTTGTTTAATGTTAATTGTAAAAGGAAAAACTGATTAAACTAAATAATAGTCTCTGCTTGCAAAGATAACTTGGCTGTAAAAGCTTAGTCACTTTCCTTCCACATTGCTTGAAAGATATTTATCTTTTTTTATTATAGAAATATATTGTTGCATAGAAAATGTCCTGTTGCAAAATGACAACATCTGAATGCAGATCAATGATGTGTGAGATGTTAATTATATTTATTGCCAGGGTTCTGTCACATTCTGCCTAGTCATTTCTTGGTTTTGTGGCAGAGCTCTGACACTCCCATCATGTCTGGTCTTTTGTGTGAACTTTTGCTTGTGCACTTTGTCATGTTCTGTGAGTGTGTGTGGTTTTGAGTTTGCTCAGGCTGTGTGCTCTCCTGTCCGCGTCTGTTCTTGTGTAGCAAGTGGTTCATGTTTACATCGGCTGTGTGCTTTCATGTCATGTCTTATGCTGTGTAGAGTGTGTTTTCACTGGCTACATGCTTTCTTGTCGTCTTTTTTTGTGTGGACATGTGGCTTATGAGTGTTCTCATTGGCTGCGTGTTCATCTTATGTGTTGTGTGAGCACATGGCTTCTCACTTTTTTCTTGTTTCTTGTTTTCACTTATTTCTTGTCATGTGCTCTCCTGTCATTGTGTAACCTTGCCCGTCTTGTTTCCTCGTTATTGGTTTGATTTGCCTCACCTATTCTCCCTCATTATCTGCCCTGTTTGTGTGTTTTCGTGCGTTTTTTTTCACACTCTTTTGTTTCCATGGTTTTTAATTTGTTTCACCTGTGTCTTGTTACTGATCTTTTTTGTTCCTGTGTATTTATAACCGGGTCTTTGTCAGATTTTGTCAATATGTAGTTTGTTATTCTGTTTCCTGTATTTTTGTTTCTAGAAAATCTGATGGTGTAACTTTGTACTGCTTTATAATCCAGCTCTTTTGTTCTCTGCCTTTTGTCAACCCCTTTCTGTCATATATATAGTTTTAGGATTTTTGATGAATAGAAAGTTTAAATGAACAGCAACATTATCAATTTAATGCATCACATAAATAAGCATGCATTCTAACTGTTGTTATACTCTCATTCATGTATGTATTTGTCTATAAATAAATAGTTTACTGACCTGAATATAGGATATATTAATCTTGATTAATGTTAATAAACCGACTGGTCGTTTGTGACCACTTGAAAAATAACATAATTGACACATGCACACTAAATTGAAAGCTATTTAAAATATCAGATGCATCCAACTGTATGTAGTTTCAAGGACACTACATGCTACAATTAAACACAAAGATGATCTGGTTCTTGAATCCGGTAATAGAATATGGAAATTGTAATTTCAGTGAAATTGTAATTATATCATCATGTGAGCAATTATAAAGACTATTTCAGTAAGCCATCTGGTAACGCAGATGAGTTTAATCACTGCTATTGTCATGGTGACCTTTAGTAATGCACTTTTCTGCTCCCTATTGCCGTATCATTATGTGTCTGTAGTTGCTCATTCAAATTATAATATCAATTAAACTTTATTTATGTTCGTGACTACACTCTTTAAAGGTTGACAATGCAACCTGTGATATCCAGCTCTTTATTCGGACTGACGTTTACTTTATTACGGGGGAATTTAATTAATGTTCCTAGAGGTTGAGCCTTTCCTGATATGCCTTGTAACTATGAAATGAAATAAGTAATGTATTTCAGGAATAGTTATTGTAAATTGTCAAGTTGGCACCCATCCACCAAAAGCATATGCTTATTGTAGTATGCTTACTGTGTTGATTCATAATGGGAATCTACTTTTGTTGCATTGCTCCGCTTGGACACATTGTGTCTCTCTGTTGTCATGACAATCATTTGCATGTTGTTTTCTGCCCACCATACGTTGTCCACAAACTTTTTGTTTTAATCATATTTATGACAAATGATTTAATCGTGGGGTATGAATCTGGGCCCTGGCCTGCTAATGTGTTGTCTTCACTCTTATTTGTTTAATTTGTAATTTTGGTTATGAATATAATATTCTCATTCCTTTTATATTATGCAAACCAGTATACAGTTTCCATCCATGGCTATATTTAAATAAAGACAGAAAACTAATTCTTATTTACATAATAATAAATGCCTTGGCTAAGTGACTAATTTAAAGAAAAGAAAAAACATTTTGGCGTAATTTAATCCCTGTTGTTACTCAATGTTGTTCCAATTACAAAAGTGAATATTTTACCTGTTTTGTCCATGAAAGCGCCACGAAAGTGTCTATTTTAGCCTCATCATTCACACCTCAGAGTTGAAAAAGTCTCAAGAAATGGGCAATCGGCATGCTATAAAAATATACATACACTGTATATGTTTGCTAACAACAAAAGGCATATGTGCATCAACTAATAGCAGAGACAATAAAAAATACCTTCGATTCTCCATACAAACCTTTAATTAAATTCTCCAACATTGCAAACACTATTTCGCTCACAGCTTAAACAGTCATAACATTTTCGTGAGGTCATCATGCTGTACCAGATTACATACTTTCTAGTGTTCTGTCTGTCTAATGTGCTTTCTCAACAAATTCAGCTTCGTCCCGTCTTTTAATAACCTTCAATCCGTTCAACCCGTAAAAGATGTATTGGAGTATCAGATGTACAATTTTTATCACATTTGTATTCATCTGAAGAAGACATGAGGTAGACAGAGCATTAGAGTATATAAAATATGAATACTTGGAATTCAAAACCACACTGGACCCCAATGACTTTCATTGCATGGAAACAAACAAAAACATTTGAGGGATAGTGAATAATGACAGAATTGACATTTTTGGGTGAATTGTCCCGAAGTTCAGTTGAATTCCTTTTGTTGGCTATGTGAAGTGTAATGAAGCATGTTTGTGGATCATCTGAACAGTGCTCAACAAACCTGTCTGTCAGCTCTTGTTTTTCCTCAGCTGGATTAATCAGTCTACTCTTTGCTCCATTGCTTTACTGCAGAAAAGCTCAGCATGACTTTGACAGTCTATCATTCTTTGCTATGTCACGTTACACTCCGTAAACCAACCCATGCATTCCTGTGCACAGAAAATCAGAGCCGACTGATTCAAGACTAATGTTTGTTATTACCGTGTGGATATGTGGCCCTGGAATTCCATCCATCCCCTCAGACAGGAATCTCTAATGGAATTCTCATGTGTAACATTTCACAAAAATATCCGGTAGCAAAAACAGTCTATATTCTCCAAATCAGCCTGACTTTCTTTATCATCCGGTCCTGTTATGAATGAGACTTTGCAGTCTGAGTTTTTCTTTCTTTTTTTTCATGCTTGAGGGAAAGATTAATTTAACCAGAGAGAGTGGCTAATGGATTTCAGATAGGAAATTATGCTTGAATCCGTATACACTGCGATTCTTATATTTACTGTATTGCATGGCTGACTTGAGCTTCTGAAATTGGCTGCCTCCAAGCAAGAGGAAATGACAAACAGAAAGAGTAAAATAGAGAAATGGGGAAGTCGAGTTCTATGGTCCATGTCAGGCATTTTCTCAGTTCTCTCTCTTGCCAAAACAACACCCACAAATCCTGTAATTGATACATACATCTCAAGTAATGACAAATACTACACCACCAACAAAAAGTATAGGCTAAATTAATCTGCAACAGAAAAACAGATGATATCGGAGTATAGACGTTTTCTTGGATCCGGTTTTTGTTTACATGTTTTGTGCATCCTGTGGAAACACAGCATCTTCATATGTTCCATCTGTCTGAAAACGGCCACCTGCCCCCAACAAGCTGTGCTCTCCCCAGAGTTTTGCTCTGTGCCGTCTGCCCTGTGACCTGTCTGTAGTTATCACTCTATCCTCTTTCTATACCCAATTAGAACGCAGTTTTTAAGTGTGAAAAGTGACATGTTCATCATATTCATGTCACTGTAGCTGAAGTGATAAGTTATAACGGGGCTAATTTAGGGCCAAGAGTTTGACTTTTGACTGAATGATCATTTTTAAATCAAAACTACATTGGTAATTGTGTTGTATGTGGTGGAAATTTGTTTTTGTGGTTTGCAATAATGATTTTACTCGAATAGAGTTTCCCAATGAGCATTTAATATAAGCATTCCAATAGATGTTTCTATTTTATATATACCATTTAAAAGGTTTTGGTTAAGTAAGATTTTTACATGATTTTATTGAAATTGTATGTCTCAAATTATAATTATTGAAAATAAATAATATTGTTTTATTTAGGAGCTTGTGAGAAGACTGGAAATGTATTTTATTTTTAGTTACTCTAGAAGAGGTATTTTCCTGGTAATTTTACTTTTAATTTCCTTTTTTACTTTTAGTTTTCGATAATAATAACACTCACTACAGCTGCTACTTTCAATGAACATGAAGAGAAATCACATACTTTCAGATTTTAAAGGGGCTGACAGATTATTTGCACATTTTTAAGAGAGCTAAATAAAAAAGGGTTTAGGAAAGCCTAAAGCTCTATAGTTTTCATCAACCCATGGACCGTGAAATTATTGGCAAAAGTCATTCAATGTTGTGTGCTTGTGTGTCTGTGTCTCGGTAAGCATTACATTATGAGGACAAAGTGTCCCCACAAAGATAGCAGTATCTGAAATCCTTGTCCATTTTTTTTGGTGCCATGAGGAAAACAGCTTAGAAATAAGACTAGATTATTTGTTTTGAAAATATACAAATGCAAAACGTTTCTGTGATGGTAGGGGGATAGAATCTACCGTTTGTACAGTATACAAATCAGTATCTCTACGGAATGTCCCTGTATGTGTGTGTGTGTGTGTGTGTGTGTGTGTGTGTGTGAGAGTGAGTTCATTAACACTGAGGAGTAGTTAAGTACATCTGACAGTGCACATTAAGTGTAACAGAATCAGCCGCTTCCTCGGTTTGAGTAATTTACAGTTTAATTCATTGCTTAAGGGGGTCTCTTACCCCCTTAGTGACAGTGTTTGTTCGATGTGCTGAGCAGAAGCATATGTTCTGAGTGGACACCAGAGAAAATGGATGGAGAACTGGCACAGTTACCACAATTACCACATCTCCTCAAACTGATTAATGTAATGGCTAACCATTTGTTTGTTTCAAATACTCTTTCATTTAGCTCTGAAATGACCTTGAAGCATCTCCAAGAATTTGAGTGCCTGATGCAATGAATGAAATAGGCTCTGTTGCAAAAAACAGATTTCATAAAATTTCCAGCATTATGGAAATAGGAGTAAATAGCCGGGGGTGAGAAGACTTGATGTTTTTTTTCTTCAAAATGTTGTATATTTGGTGGTTTTGGAGAAAATTATACACATTTAGCCACATAATCAACAGGAACCTTGATCCTCGGGGCAATGAGGTTAAATCAGATTGCCATAATAAAAAGTTAATGTTATTAAAGTAAGGCATTTATACAGATATAGCTGGAGTTATGCTCACAGATTTGTTTGATTTTTAAAATAAAAGAATGTTCTATTTATAAATCTAATAAAGATGTCAAAGTGAAAAATAGAAAAATGTGTAGTGTATTACAATGTAATGATAGATGATTTTCTGTAAACAGCCATGAATTCTATTAAAGGCTTTAATTTCATGAATTTAATTTCATATGTAGGACTTTAAACAAAGCTTGAGTAATACAAAATGTTGTGCTCTTGTTATGTAAAACTTTTTTTTTAAACTGCACAAATGTGAAGTTGCTTTAATAGTTTTTTAAGTATTTAATACATTTAAAATATAATAAAGGACAACAGTAACTTACATTTTCATACATCATTGTCAGTTACATTGACTGTTTTTGCTTCTACCAAAAAAAAAAAGCTAAAACAGAATTACTATGGAAGCAAAATTAATATTGTGTCTCCAACACAAATTAAACAGAATTATTATGGAACCAAAATGAATATTGTGTCTCCAACACAAAGTGGTGTTTCGTTCTTGAACAAGTCAGCATTTTTTAACGAATTGCCTAAATGGATGCTGTTGTAAACTATTGATTCTGTAAATCAAACATTGAATTAAACTGTACAGTCTCAATATGCAATTTATGTCCTAAATATCCCTAATACTTACCTAACAAGCATTCTGCAAGTTTGTTTATATTCATTTGGCAGTTTACCCTCCAGGGTAAAATCATGCTAATTTGTCTTTGTCAATGAAGAAAACACCCATTGTTCTTAATAATGCAACTGTGCATTTTATCAGAAAAGCTCATACTTTGTTTGAGCATGAATTATTAGTTGTCATTAGTGGTGTACTACAGACTACCAGTGGCAACAAGCAGATATATTAATGTCATTGCGACACAAACTATTATACAAAGCAATATCTTTTACATGCCTATTAATAATTATTTAAATTTTTTAATGGCCTGTTTACACTTGGTCAGTTCATGCGTTTTCTCTGATCGGATAGCTATTCGATTTGTTAAAACATTTTCATTTACAGTTGGTCACTTAAATGTATCTCCACAAATATATAAGTCCCATGTCAATTCCTACCCATTACCGTATTTTCTGCTCTTAAAAGCCTTACGTTTTCTCAATAATCGGCCGTGTGCCTTATAATCCGGTACGCCTTATGTGTGCACTGAGTTCCAAAATCTGTAAAATTGTTGTGCGATTTTGGTAGGTGCTACGCTTGATTGAATGTCGGACCATTTCCTGCTGACTCAGGGACATAATACGTACAGTATGTAATCTATCAGCGATAAGCCAATCACAGAACATTTACGTAATACGTATAGCATGTACGCTTTCCTCCGCCACGTCTCCGGTAGGTTTACTGCTGCTACTGAGGGAGAACCCTGAGAGACTGAACTGAAAACTGACTCCCTGTCACATGCATTCAGTAATACAAGCTTCCTTGAGCATATTCCCTTATCAAACAATATCATTTTCACACAGTAAACACCCAGAACGTGTGCAGAAGTTTTGAGTACACTTAAATTAATACATAGAAAATGAAATTTTGTGTATAAAGGATGTCAGATGTATTGAAACTGCCTGAGATTCGTCAGGTTAAGACAGAGGTTTTCAAAGTCTGAGACAGTGGGCCTCCCCTTTGACACAATCCACCCAATGCCGCCCCCCCCCCCCAAAGAAAAAAAACGAGTGTTGACCATATCATGCAATTGATATGGGTTGATCAGAAATTGTTATATTTATTGCTGATTAGAAAACTATTTACATGACAACATCAGCACTGAGCTTCAGATCAATGGTTTTGATCACAAACTAACTATATAGAGAACAAGTTTTGCAACAATTAATCCAACTCATGCGGTTGCAATTATGAAGAAAACTGTAATGAACAAGAGTTTTGATTTAAACATAACTTTTTTTTATGATCAGTGTAATTTTTATTTATTTATTTCCACACGTGTGAGAGTGAGGGAGAGACAGAGAGAGAGAGGGGGGACTGTGTGTTTTACGGATCACATAGTCTGACGCTGTTTTTAAGATCTGCATTCCTTTATTTTGTATGAAATACAGCAAGAAAGCGTCAGACACTCAGTGCGCGAAGTTAAACAAATCTCTGACAGGCAGAGACGCAACGCTAGTCGCACTCTATCAAGCACCACGTCTGAACAAACCCCACGTTTACCAGAACTATACTGGTTAATAAGTACTACAAACAAACCGAAATAAAAAACAAACCTGAAGCTGAAGAAACCCTAAACGTTAACGGAAGACCCGCGAACCTGAGTGACTGAGAGGGAAAGACACTTGTTCTCGTTTCCGCGTTCTGCGCGTGAACGAGCAGGGAGGAGCCACGCGAGACGAATTAAATCTGCATGTGTAGGGGAGGCGCGCCTATCGCAGAACGCAGACACAGTCAGATACCCAATGAGGATTTTTATGTAATCCGAGCAGAGATAATGACTCATATTACTCGTATGATACTCGTACTCGGCAAAAGTGCTTTATCCGTATCGGATACTCGTTTCAGCCGAGTATCCGGCTCAACTCTAGTTATTAGACTATCATTTTTTACAACTCTCCGCGCCTCCCCTGGCATGCTCTGGCGCCCCCCAGGGGAGGCGCGCCCCACACTTTGAAAACCCCTGGGTTAAGAGATAAAGACACCAGCAAAACTGTTGATTTCACTGCATGAAGATCAGAAAAAAATTATTACTCTCATCTTTGTACTTGTGCATGAATTATATTAAATATAATAATATTTAATTATTTTTTCACATGATTGGTGGGTGTTTGCACGTTCTGGGTCGAGGATGCGCGTATTAATGAATGCACGCAAAGGGGGAGTCAACACAACACCTGCATGTTTGATGGCGAATTTACCCAGCTGTTCAATTCAGACACAGAAGATGATGACAATGATGGGTTTGGATGGATTGATTAAAACATAATGTGAGTGTATTGTTAAACAGTACAATAAAGTTCAACCCAACTCAGTTTTGCTTCCGTTACCTTTTTTTTATAGACCATATGTTTTAGCATGCACCTTATAATACGGTGCGCCTTGTGTAGGAGTTAAGTATAGAAATAGACCCCCTAATTGAGGCTGTGCTTTATAATCCAGTGCACCTTATGGCGCAGGGAAAAACAGTCTATACAAATTTAATGGAGTCACATCAACTAAAGTCTGGATTTGGAGAAAGAGCACCATCAGCACTGGTATGATAATGTAGTCTCCTTTTTTAATGAAGATTATTGTTTGTTAAGTGTTTGCTATGTCAAACTTTCAGTATCGTTTGTGACTGTTTGTGCGTTGTGAATCTCTTCAACTAGACAGCTACTCATCTTTTTTCATGCCATATTTGTGGTGATGCATGCTAAAGTAGCACGGTCATATCTGGCTATAACATGACATATTCTATAACACGCTCTCACATTTACTCTCACTTCCTACTTGCCTGAAAGAGCGTTTCAATCTGCAGTGTGCAGTGTAGGCTCAAATAGTAGAACATGGTGCTAGCAACTCCAAAGTCATGGGTTTGATTCCCAGGGAAATCAAGAACTGATTAGAATGTCAATCTGTACTTTGAATGAAATGAAGCGTCTGCCAAATGCATAAAAAATAATTGTAAATGTAGTACTAACACATAACCCATTAAAGGTACTTAAACCAGCTCAACCTGATGTCTTAAGTTATTAAGGAGGTCCAAAGAGGACCGACAACCTTCAACCTCTAGGGAGCGGAGAACTGTACAAAATGAACCTCTAAGCTTGGGGAGTACCTCTCCAGACTCAACCTGAACATTTCAGGTGTTCAAAGGATACCTGTGACTGAGAGCTTTATGAAGCAAAGCACTCTCTACTGTATAATGACCCTCAAAACAAGGCAGAAATCTTGGAGTAATCTTTAGGACCAGATGACCTTCAAAGATCACATCACAAAGACAGCTCGATCATTCAGGTTTGCACTTCACAACATCAGGAGAATCAGGCCAGATCAGGTGCAAGCAAGCAACACAACTTCCCGCACAGGCTGTGGTCATTTCCAGGCTTGATTATTGCAATGCTCTTCTGGCTGGACTTCCTTCCACTGCAACTGATCCAGAACGCTGCACCTCGTCTGGTCTTCAACTAACCCGAAAGGGTCCACATCACACTTCTGTTTAGCTCTCTGCACTGGCTCCAACTCACAGCTAGCATCACATTTAAAGCATTGACATTTGCTTACAGAGCTAACACAGGCTCAGCACTCTCCTACTTCCACTCACTACTACAAATCTACTCTCCTACCAGAAACCTTCGATTAATCAATCAACTCATGGTACCATCACAGAGAGGGGTAAAATAAATCTCAAGAATATTTTCATTCCCAGTTCCTTGCTGGTGGAACAATCTCCCTGCCTTCATCTGGAATGCAGAATCCCTGTCGATATTCAAAAGACAACTGAAAACTCATCTCTTCTGTGAGCACCTAACATAACACACACACACACACACACACAAAGATATCCTTCCTTGCTTTCACTTTCCTTTGGTCCATCCACTCTCCAGGCTTATACTACTTTGAGTAATGTTCAGAATTTTGTATTGTGAGCACTCTTGTGTACTCTTGCCTTTTCAGAATGAATCACTTTCTGTATTCCTCAAGTTCTAAGTTGCTTTGGATAAAAGTGTCTGTTAAACGAGTAAATGGAGATGTAAATGTAATGCCACCAGAGCACTAGCTGCTGGATTAGACAATATAAATGTCACAGTTCTGTCATGTCTCTGTCTACTTCCTGTTTCCTCCCATGATCCCCCAGTGTTTTCCATTCCCCTGTTGTGTAATCTTCACCTTGTCAGTCTTGCCAGCTGTGTCTTCTTCTCCCAATCAACCCTTGTGTATATCTACCTGGTGTTTCCTTCAGTCTTGGCTATCCTAAGACATAGTGTGAATTCCCACTTGAAAGGTAATCTTGAAATATATATGCTTTAAATTTGTAGGCCTCAAGTAGGCTACAACAGACGGATATAATAAAACATCAGGACAATGAGCATGCCATGCTGTGTGTGTGTAATAAGTTCCTTTAGGCATTTTGTCACGTCATATTTTCCTCTCTTGAAGGAGAACCATCTGCATAGAGACTAAACACACATGATCCCGTTCACTGTTCACTGCTTGTCGATGCTGTTTGAATCAGACAGGGTGTTTTGGTGTCTCCACATCATCTATGAATGCTCATTTCTCTGCTTCCTGCCAGAGGCTGCTTACTATTAACACCTCAAAGCAAGGGTTGCCAAGCTTGCCACATCCATTTGGTCTATGGATGAGAAAGAGAGGAAGAGAGAACTGTGAGGCAATTTCATTTAACCAGTCTTTTACTTTGACCAGACACAAAAAGGGCTTCTGTTCTGGAAAAGGCCTGACAAATCCCATAGTATTGTGGGATAATAAGGGGGATCAAGTCTGAAGTTGTGAAGGACTGCAAAGACATGAAATTAATCATGCTGGAAATGTACGATACAATCTTAATTATAATTGCAATGAAATGAGCTAAATCAGTGGTTTGAATGGTATAATTTTAATAGATTCCAGGGCTTGTGCATCCATGGTGTCATCATTAGATATATTAAATCAAATTGGTCTCATTTGATATTTGCCTTGTACACATATATTTTAGAAAAAAGGTCTGATTGGACATCTCATCATCAATGAATACAAATGTTTATGGTACGTTTTAGCGATATTGATGAATAATGAGAATTATTGCTGTATAGTCAGTACCATTCATTAAACTGTATTACTGGGTGACAAAAGCTTAGGTGGAAATGTGTTCAGGTTTCAGTTCTTTTAAATTATATTCCAGAAAAAAGAATCTTTGCTCTAAACATGGAACAGTAATTGTTGGAGTGGAAATCCAATTATTTTGCTGATGTTCAATTTTTAATATGTTATGGTCAATTATACAACTAATTAGAAAGCTAATCAGAACACGTCTTCTACACGTTCCAACTGCTTTTATCATTCTGCCTGAATTTCAATTGAATAGTCACATTTATTTCTGCTCAGATTTTTCAATATTGAGAGATGTCGTCTTCCAGCTAAAATTGTAGTTGGGTGAATTTGATGTAATCCTGAATCCATATTAACTCTGTTAGTACAATATTCATAATCCAATGAATTGATATTTGATCATATATTCTTACACTGGTATTTAATTTGAGTAGTTTTTTTTTTAAAGAATTTAAGTTTTACTTAAAAATTGACACATATTTATTGCAAATATTATTGCAAAATATTTCTATTTGACATTTATATTAATCAAAAAACTTCTTTAAAAATGTAGCTCTGATTCACCAAAAGTAGCACAACTGGTTTCAACACTGATATTAATAAATATTTCTTGAGCAGTAAATTAGCATTTTAACATTATTTCTGAGGAATTGTGACACTGAAGACTGGAGCAATGTCTGCTGAAAATACAACTTTACCATCACAGGAATTGATTCAATTTTAAAATATATTAAAATAGAGAACAGTTTTTAAAATTGTATACCATTTCACAATATTACTGTTTTTGCTGTAGTTTTGGTCGAATAAATTCATCCCTGGTAAGCATAAGAGACTTCTTTCAAAAATATTAAACCATCTTACCAACCCCAAAGTTCTGAACAGTAGTATATTCACAGTTAATTATGTATGTGCCAACATGTATAGCCGACACTGAAAGTGTTTTCTGATGTAAAATATTTGTATACTGTATTCCCATGGATTCTACCCTTTGAAAAGTTAAGAGAATCATAAACAGAGTGAATCCTAATGTACCCTGGACCCCCCCCCCCCCCCCTTTTCTTTTCTTTTCTTTTGCTGTTGATTTTGTTAATTTGTAAGGCATGACAATAAAAGCAGCTGTTATGCTTGAAAGTAAATGTTTCTAAAACTTGCCCAATGACTTTAGATTAGCCATAGATGCAATTGTTGTGAATTAGCTGTAATAGACAAACTGGTGCTTTTACAGAAATGTTTATAAATGTTTATTCCTATAAATATAATTTGAATATATTAAAGTATAAAGTAAAGGTTTGGCTTGCCATATGCATAATTTTGAAAGTGCACTCCTTTCATTAGGTCGTAATGCAGAAACCTAATATATAAAAATTGGAGTTGAAACGCTCAATGCATTTTTTCACAAAAATGATTAATAAAAAGTATAAAAACGTCTTTGTGTGTGTGTGTGTGTGTGTGTGTGTGTGTGTGTATGTATGTATGTATGTATGTATGTATGTATGTGTATGTGTATATATATATATATATATATATATATATATATATATATATATATATATATATATATATATATATATATATATATATATATATATATATATATATATAGGGTTTTATATATATACCATTGATTAGTGTACTATGACATATTCATGTCCCATTTATGTTTCTTTTATTGAGCTGAAATCACTGTAGGCTTATGGAGGTCTAACATAAAGTAATGTGGAGCACCTTGAGTGCCACCACATTCTTTTGACGAAAATGTAGAATGAATGTAGATGAGCATGAAAGAGAGAAGGAGAGTGATTTCCATGACCTTCCGTTATTTTTGATGGTGACTAGGGAGGAATGGAGTGCATCAGGAATAATACTGGTGTGATGTGTTAATGTAATGTACTCAAACTCCCAGGCATATCTGTCTTGCTTAGCCATGTCTTTTGCAATCTGCAAAGGGAAATTTAAGACTAGAGGTGCTTTCGAATATGCTAAGTGCTAGAAAATGCATCCATTATTCCCACTAGATCACTTTGCATGCACACTTTTCTTTTTCCCCAATATTGATTCAGACTTGCTTTTATTTGACTGTCTAATAGGACAGATTCAGAGTTAAACAGTTTATTAGTATGTTATCCCATCTAGATAGCACTTTAAGCACAAAAGCGGTTTGGAAAAATCTAGAAAGCGACTCACTGTCCTTGAATAAAAGTGAATGAGGACAGGGGTCCAGCTACAAAAATAATGAAAAACACTAAAACCTTGCAGACTTCTGCAATACTTATACTCTGCATTCCAAATCATCTAAAGTCTTACAGTAACTGTGTGAAAAACAGAGTGAAATGTACTATTTGCCTAAAATGTAGCTCACTGCGATAACACGCGTGTTCCCGGAATGGAGTTAAGGTCTAACTCAGGGGTCGGGAACCTATGGCTTGCAAGCCATATATGGCTCTTTTGATGGCTGCATATGGCTCGATCGCTCCGCTACTTCCACCCTCGGACGACAGGTAGATCGCGCCGCACCCCACATCGACAGATCAATCGATAGGACTATGACTCTACACCGCTTCATATTCAGAAAAATTTGGGTATATGACTCTCTCAGACAAAAAGGTTCCCGACCCCTGGTCTAACTGGTAGAACTTAGTAAAGGTATGTGTGGAGGACCAGTCAGCTGCATCAAAATCATCTGAAAAAGATACTCCTGCTATAAGTCACCACACTCCTAGTTGAGTAGGCTCGGATCCCCAAGGGAGGCAGCCCTGCCAACTCCTGGGCAAGAGAGATAGCCTTGTTCACACTGGTCACCTTTCCTGGTCATGATGGGAGGACAGAATGCCTACAGTAGATGTGTGAGCCGCATTAGTGAGCTTGAGATCTCAAAAGATTAGGGATGTAAGTGTGAGAAGGATCAGACCTCAACAGGTTCAAAAGAGGGGACCTGGGATATGCCCTGGAGCACCAGAGACCAGGGCTGGAAACATTTAAGTAAGGAGTCTCTCTCAATTGATATACCACCCAGAGTTACGTGGTAAGCACTATGGCAGCTACGTAGGCCTTCAGTGTAGAAGGGGGTAACCCTGCAGTGAACTCTAGTACGGTGCCAATCTGGCAGGTAACTGGGTTCAGTTGCTTGAAGTTTCTTTGTTTCCTGAGTTTCCACTTCAGGGTGTACAGTTTCTTTATGAACGTAACTCTGGAGTTGAGAATGGTCTCCACAACCTCAGTTGAGGCCAAGACCACAGTTTCCACCGTTCTGGGCTATGAGGTCCCTTCTGACCAGAATCTCCATGGAGCTCCGGTGATATGGGACACTAGGTCCGAGAACCACTCCCTGCCTGGCCATTCTGTCTGGACAACCACATGATGTCCCCTGAGGTCTGGGATAAACGCTTAAAGAGCCTTAGGTCATGGGTTCACTAATTGTTCATAACCAGAGCCTGCTTGAGGCCTACCGCTGTGGGTAGAAACTCAAAATGAGAAATATAGTGTGCAGGACCCACTTAGATGTTTTGTCCTCAAGTGATACATGCATGGATTAATAGTTTTCAATAAAATCAATATTATGTATTTAGAAAATGAATATGGTGACTATTTATATTTCATGATGATTTTAACTTATAACTAACTTTACAAGTGTAAATTCCTTTAAAATACCCCTTCTGAAAGTCATATAATTTGCACTGCCATAAGAACTTGTTTTGCTTGTTTTGTCCAGTGTTTGTTCAAACCTCAGACCAAGAACTATTCAGGCCACGTCCACACGATGCCGGTGCATTCCCTATCCGATCATAAGCATGGCGTCGGCACAAGAAATATCAGCGTCCACACGAGATCACTAAAACCGACTGATAACGGTGTAGTATATATGCCAGACCAGTATGGGGCGCTGTAATTCTGCCACAGATAATACACTATACACAGAGAAGAAGACTTTGAGCATGCGCATTGTTGTTGCCACTGTTATGTGACGCAGCCGACACGTGATGTGATGACATCATCGGTTCACAAAAAATATACGGATTGACCGTCCACACGAGACCGCAAGGGTGTCGGATTCAGATCTATCCACTTTAGGACCCTGTATCAAAAGAGAGCGGATTCAGTCTCCCAAAACGATACAGTGATTCACGTCTCCGTGTGGACGGGCCCTCAGTTTGCTGTTTGAGTTTGACAGACATGTCTTTCCTCCTGTTTAGAGACCAAAAGATCAAGAGAAGTACAAAACAGGTTAGCTGGCATGACTCCATCTGGAAATGTGTTTGTTATGAATGTGTTCCTTTGTCCTGTGTCAGTGAATTCTCTGTTCTGTGGCCATTTGTGATGTACTCATTCAAATGCTAATGTGTTGTAGGTGCTGAAGAGCTGGTAATTTAAGCGAGTAGCACAGCTACATGAGTGGAATTTTGTTTGGGCTGTTGTGTTGTACGTGGATGGGTGGGGGTGGCAGGTAACAGGATGTCATCCAGTGCCTCAGTTGCTGAAAACTTCTGTTTGCTGCCTTGTCATAACTCCCCAGGTTAATCAATAATTCACAGATTGACATGTTCTGTGACTCTCTGGTTTTCTCTTCTTCTGCTGCAGGGGCCCCTACTTCTCACTTCAGACACTCAGCCAAATCAGTCATGGTGTATTCATTTTGTTCCCTCCAATTTTTCAATAAGAGGAAAACCCTGTATTGTTTTATTCATGAGGTATGCATTCTATTTGTACCTCTCTACATACAGCTAATTTAATGTATAATAATAATTATAATAACCCACCTAGAGTTAGTGATAACTGCCATTGAAGATATGAAGATGTGGTTTAGGTCACTATTGGGCAATCTATTTAACACATCATCTTCTGTAGTTTTAAACCCTGACTATATTCAGAAAAGAAAAGAATATTAAAAGTTTCTTATTGCAGTTATTTTCCCATAAAAGTTGTGCTCTTGTAATATTTAATTGATTTTTGTACAAAAACATGCCTCTTTCTTTTTTTTCTCATTAAACCCGTTTAATGCAAAATTATTCATTCAAGTGGCTTAGCTTCAGGACCAAGATTTTACAGCGGTCACATCTTGACTCATTAACTGCCATAGCCAATTTATTCTGTAAACTATTTCTCAGACTGATTAAAACTGGCACTCTTGAGATGTATTTGTCTGTGATCCGTCAAAAGAAAGATGAGTTTTTTGCCGCTATTTTGGCTAGTTGTTTTCTTTTGCTGTGATGCTGTACAAAAGTAGTGTATCAGGTGAATTTGCGGCCAAATGCAGCCAAAAGACGGGTCTTATTTAATACTTTTCAGCAAAACTTTGGAGGAACATGGACGAACACACGGGTCATGAATGTCCAAATCCCAACACAAACCGAAACTAGACAAGACCTTGGGATTGGACTTCATAACCCGCACATAAGATGTTACACAGACAAGCGCATGCGGCTCGAAACCTCGAATCTGCGCGCACACACACCAAACACAAGACATAGTGCCAGAGCTTGCCACAAAACCAAGAAATGACTTGACCGAATGTGGCAGAACCCTGACAGATATTGCATTGGATTCTTCATTCATCTTGGATCAAAAGGGGTCAGGAATTTTGAGGGAAGGAAAAAAATTGCTCCCTCCTCCCCCCATTAATTCACATACTGGCTATAGTATTTAATAGGGATGAATGAGTACAGCATTATCTGTATCTGTGTCTGTTAGCCATTTGAATTATCTGTACTCGGATTGGGCGGGGCCTAATCCGGAAGTGGGTGGGACTTAACCCGGAAGTGGTCGGGTTGTCTTGAAATGGGCGGGGCTTTAACCTGTATGTTATTTTTAATCATGCAGTTGATATGGGTTGATCAGAAATATTTACTGCTAATTAGAAAACTATTTACATGACAGCTTCAGTACAATGGTTTTGATCACGATAACAAACAAACTAAATATAGAACAAGTTTTGCAACAATGAATACAACACATGCGTTTGCAAATTATGAAGAAAAATGTAATGAACAATAATTTTCATCTAAACATAACTTTTTATTTATTTTTTTATTTTTTTTATTTTTTTTACTTTTTTTGTGATCAGTATGGATTTTTTTTTAAATTTCCACACCAGGTATGCGTGTGTGTGAGTGAGTGAGTGAGTAAGAGAGAGAGAGAGCTGGGGATTGTGTTCTATGGATTAAATAGTCTGATGCTGTTTTTAAGATCTGCATTCCTTTATGAAATACAGCAAGAAAGTGTCACTGTGCGTGAAGTCAAAAAAACGGTTAGAGCCGGTAGACACAAAATCTCCGACAGGCAGACGCAACGCTAGTCACATTTTACCAAGCACCACGTCTGAACAAACCCCACGTTTACCAGAACTCTACTGGTTAATAAGTACTACAAACAAACCGAAAAAAAAATAAAATAAATAAAGCTGAAGAAACCCTAAACATTCACGGAAAAGACACACGAACCTGAGTGACTGAGGGAGAGAGAGATCTGTTCTCTTCTCAGCGTTCTGCATGTAAATGAACAGGGCGGAGCCGTGAGATGCATCAAATCTGCATGTGTAGAGGAGGGATGCTGTGACTAGCCTATCACAGAACGCAGACACAGTCAGGATTTTTATTCAATCCGAGCACAGATATTGACTTGTATTACTCGTATGATATTCGTACTTGTGAAAATTGCTTTATCCATACCGGATACTCGTTTCAGCCGAGTATCTGGCTCAACTCTAGTATATAATCCCATTCATTATCTTGTAGCAGGCAGTGACTATTACAATCTCGATGCAAAGAAGAGTGCGCTTCCAGAGCTTTTAAGTTGAGTCTGTGGGCTTGAGAGGTGTACTAAAAGATTCTTCAGAATAATGTATTAAAATGATTCAATTGGATTGGTATGTGTTGCCATATGTGAGGGACATGGGATGCAGTGCTGGATTTAAATACGTATAAGCAGAGTCCAAATAATATAACTTACAGAGCCTAGTGTTGTGAACCCAGTAATAGGCTTACATCAAAGAGAAGAATGCTTACTACAGGAGGCAGGAGAGGGAGCAAATGGTATCGGTATCCTCACACTTCTGCACTTTTCATCCTTTTAACTGCCATCATTTCTTCACATGGGACTTGTCAATTTCCTTCAAGAATTATAATTGCTTTTCTTACTATAGTACTGCAGTCTCATGCTATGTTATTGTGGGCCAGAGATGTAACGATGAGCAAGATTACTGTATTGATTTTCAAGTTTTTTGTACAGTGGCAGTTAGCGTACTTCATGTGCACTGGTTACCTTCCCATATCAGTTTTTCTGAGCAATGCTCATTTGTATTTAGACGGAGCACTGAAAAAATCCTTCATGCAACTGCAGCAATGTAGGTTTATTTATTTTCTTTTTCTCTTTTTTTTTACGCTTCCATGACAAATGGAAAAGTTTATTACTCTGAAGATTACCCTTGGAATTTCTTACCAAGAAAACATTTTTATTGCAAAGTGTTGTGCATATGAAATACTAATGTCAATGTATTGGTAGCATCAATTTATAATTTTTAACTAAACATCTGTGCTGCTGTTCTGCTAATTTTTTTGGTGCAATTTCTTAGCTGATCTTTAAAATAATCTAAACATATTGTGAAATTGTCAATCATATATGCATTATTTTCTTTTGCTTGTTAGGCTTCTTCAAAAGCCAAGTGTTTTATAGATTAACTGTCACACATGCCTTATGTAATTCTCTGGGTGCCCTTGTTGTTGTCTGCTTATGTTTTCTCACAAATGGAAGTTTTACAAGAATCAACATTTTAAAACTAAAGAAATCCATGGCAACAGAATATTTCACATGGCTGACCGCATACAATATTTGGATGTCATGTTGATATTTGGAATAATTGGATTTTAACAAAGCAGCAAAAGATCTAGAGTAAATGAGTCTACTTTCTGACTTGAAATGGGCGAGCTCTCATCATTTAGAAGTTATACTGCTTAGAAAAAAAAAACTGAGTAAACAGTATCTGCTCTTCATAACTCAGGCATAGAAAAGATGGCTAGAGGATGTGTTATTCTCCCCTTTTTACATTCTCCTAAGCTCTGTTACCTCGACAACCAGGTCTCTGTAAAGCTTTGAGAGATTGCAGCATGATCCAATTAAGGTACATGTCCTCACACGCTGCACTGCAAACCATCTCTTGGGTCAATGATAATTACCCTGGAGGCTCTGTAACTCCAGTAACCTTTTTCAGTCCTTACCAGGCAGACAGCAGCTTCCCCTTAGTAACTTCCTGTCAGGGTGTGCCCCTGGGTTCAGGGTGTTCACCAGTGCAAGGTATTCCACTGGAAATGTTATTGATGGAAATCCTGATGCACAGCAGAGACTGGGATTTAGATCAATATGTTTATTTTTTACTGCGTTTACGGTGTTCATAACTGTCTTCCTACTCTTTATTGTGCATTACAGAGTGTTTCTTTTCATTAAAGCACTTAAAAAGCACTTAAAAAGCTTTATATTAGTTAAAGCCTCAATTATAATTAAGTAATACTCTTTTCAGTCCAACATATTTAATTCATTATTTCTGTTTATTTATACGAGTGAGTCATTTACTTATTTATTAAAAGAATTTGAAAAATGGTATGTTCTCTTGAGTTGGTACCTATCCTATTTTGAATACATAATTACTTTGCTTTTGCTAAAAAGTATGTTCCAAATAGTATGAATGAGAGTAGAATGACTGTAATTCGGAAATACTACCATTGCAATGTTGTCAGGTGACCTACTATTGTCAGTTGTGTCACTTCACTGCTATTCAGAAATCCTCAGAAAAGGATTTGTGACTGGCAGTGCAACACAAGCAACATGGCGAATGCAGTCCAGATGTTGTTTAGGACACACTCTTTTAGTGATCACAAAGTCTCCTAGTACTCAAGAGAGTATGTGATTTCGGACACAGCCTAAGTGATATTTGCACTTCAGAATCTAGCTGGAAGTAGGTTATCTGGGTTCTTTTGAGTCACTGAACTTCTGAGTCACTGAACCCTTCGTTCAATAAATCATTCAGGATCCAAACAAGTGGCTACTTTAGTTCACAATTCATTCACTAAAGAATGAGACACACACACACAATATCCCTCAATATATATTTGGACCTTAAGTGTCACAGCATATAATGGAACAAACAGAAATAGAAAACTAGACAAGGTGTGCCATTACATGCTCCCATGCCATTTTGAGTTCTGCAGCAGTCTTTCAGAGTCTCGAACTTTTACTCTTGAAAACAGCTGCAATGTTTTTTCAATGTGTTTTTATTTATATTATTTGACCATTGTGTAGGTTTCAGTGAGGAAGGCGTCAGGCCTGTGTCACTGTTTGTGTGAGAGGTGAGACTGTGTGGGAAGAGGCTGGTAGAACTAACTGTACTTGAATTGTAATAGCTTGCAGCTCCCACATAATTACATGTTTCATCTGTATTGACCCTAAAAGACTTTATAGTCTTACTGGATGTGAGTCATGACCTTTCCATTTGAGTTAATTTAAGCTATTTGTGTCTAAGAGAGCAACTTGAAAGGTTAACTCAAAGGCAATTTTTAATAATGTATTATAAACAGTCTGGTTTAAATTCCCTGATTCAAAGACTAATTAGCAAACACTGTCGATTCAATACAGTGAAAGAAGGAAACCTTGTTTGAGTGCCATATTATTAACTGAATAATATACATGCTAGGATTAATGTTTGTGATAAAAGAGTTTTTTATTTTTATTAAACAAAATATAAACCTGCATGTTCCTTTGTGTAAAAGTGCTTGCCCCATCTGTTAAAACATAACTTAACTGTGGTTTATCACATCTGAGTTCAATTTGTCTAGCAACACTTAGGCCTAATTACTAGCACACCTGTTCTCAATCAAGAAATAACTTGAAAGTGAATTAGACCAAAAGATCTTCAAAGCTAGACATCATGCCAAGATCCAAATAAATTCTGAAACAATGAGAAAGTAATTGAGATCTATCAGTTTGGAAATGCCATTTCTAAAGCTTTAGGACTTTAGTGAACCACAGTCAGAGCCTTTATCCACAAATGGCAAAAACATGGAACAGTGGTGAACCTTCCCAGCATTGGCCGGCCCACTACAATTACCCCAAGAGCGCAGCGACGACTCATCCAAGAGGTCACAATAAACCTCACAACAGCATTCAAAAAACTGCAGCCCTCTTTTGCCTCAGTTAAGGTCAATGTTTTTGACTCCACCATAGGAAAGAGACTGGGCAAAAATGCCCTTCATGGCAGAGTTCCAAAACTAAAACATTATTAGAACCATATTTTTGCTGATGATCCCCAAGACTATTGTGAAAATACTCTGTAGACTGACGAGATAAAAGTTGAAAGTTGTGTCCTATTACATCTGGCATAAAAGTAACACCACATTTCAGTAAAAGAGTAAAATATGGTGGTGATGGTGTGATGGTCTGGGGTTGTTTTGCTGCATCAGATCCTGGAAGACTTGCTGTGATGAATGGAACCAAGAAATCTGCTGTCTATCAAAGAAATCCTGAAGGAGAACGTCCGGCCATCTGTTTGTGACCTCAAGGTGTAACGTAAAGTGGCCTAGTTAAAATTCTAAAATTTGAATGATCTTTTTACTTAAACTTTTTACTTCAAAACTTCAATTAGTTCTGTTTGTTTTTGCTATTTTAAGTAAAGCGATTGCCTAAATTTGGTTTGGCAACAATACTGGAACTCTCACTTCACAAATCTTGTACATCACTCTGTTCTCAGATATACACCTTTCGGACCTCCCAAACTGATACTGAGCTGTCGCAGAGTGCTAGAATCTTTAATCTGATCTCCTGGGATTTCAGATTTCACAGTCACACAAGTGCCAAAAAGCTCTCTGTTGTTCTTATATTTCTGTCTTAAACTGAAATAGAGGCTGAATAGAAATAAATCAGAAATTAAGGGATGAAGCAATAAAAGAGACAGGACTTGCAAAGGCTGGAACTTGCTCTTATGTAAATTCATGACCGTTTATGCTTGTACAACCTAGACCTTCAAAGGAATCAAAAGTATTCCCAAATTTAAATTTAAAACTTATTTTATATACAATTTTGTTTGTTTGTAAGGTTTCAGATCGATGCAAGTGTGCATTTAATTAATAAAAAATGTTAGTAACGATTTTACATAGTGTAAAATATCTCTGTTTCAAATAAATGCTGTTATTTGTAACCTTCTGTTTGTTAAAAATTCTACGAAAAATATTAGAGTAATTTCTGTAGGATCATGTGACTGAAGACTGGATGAATGGTTGCTGAAAGTTTAGCTTTACCATAACAGCAGTAAATTACATTTGAATAGAAAATTGCATTAGAATCGATTGAATTTTACTGAATCTGTTATTTTCGGTTCATTTTAATTGTCATAATAACTGTTTTTACTATATTTTTGACCAAATATAAGCAGCCTTGATGAACATAAGACGATGAACATAACTAAAAACATTAAAAAAAGTATATATCTTATTAATCCCAGACATTTGAATGGCAGTTGCAATAAAATAATCTAATCATTGTTAGTTATTTCTGTTTATAACATCTTGCTCATTTAAAAGTATAGTTTCTAATTTATTTTGGTATTTTAAGGTTTAAATGGAATATATTTTCATAATTCAGTTTTCAGTGAATAGTATAGCTTTCTTTGCATCTTTTCAAGGTCTCACTTCTCCTGTCATTTAAATCTGTAAAGTTCATAAATTCAGTGCACAGTGTTGTTGCAGCTGTGCCCTTTCAGTGCTTACATATGTGACAAATCTAATTGCTATTCAGGAGTCCAGCCTGGCATTTAATTTCTTGGGCACAGTGATGTTTGTTCCAGGATCAGAGGTCTAGTTTAAAACAAGAATTACAAGTGAGTCATTAAATGACTGATCGTATATATACATGCCGAAGACTTTTCTGCGATGACTCCAGCCCACTTAGCAGCAACAGGTGCACATTAATTCATAATCTCACTAAATACTTGTGACTTCAGACATATTAATTCACATTGTTCATTGGGCCACATTTAATTATTTTTTCCTGCCCTATTGCCAGAGGCAGGTAAGAATGACTTAGCCGAAGACTTTCGAAGAGTAAATGTATTTTATTTGTGGCTCTGTGTAGAAGCATTGCAAATAATTTTAACTGAGGAGAAGAGTATGAAAAACGCAAAACAACAGAACGGAAACAACAACACCATCCAAATCAAACAACTACTTGAACAAATGCCAGGAAGTAATTCTTGGTGTCTAGTGAAAGAATATTGAACATTACTCAGTGGCTTTCTGCACCTCGGCTAGTGTTTATGCACTCAAAGGCACTCACTGTGTCTGTCTTCATTTTTAGCTGCTTCTCGTGTTCTATGAGTACCGTTGTGGGATTTGCAACTCACACCCACCATAAAAAAAATTTATAAAGCAAACTTCCAGAAGCTTTTAACACTCATCATCCTGGTCATAGCCACAGAACAACACTCCCTTAACACAGCGTTACTCTAGCAACAATTTGTTTTTTGATGGCTGTTTTGCTGAAGCTAAGCTCTTCTGCTGGAAGTCTGACACTACGAGTTGTATGGAAGAAGGGTGACAAATAAACAATTGCCTCAAACAATTGCTTATTGGTCACTGCCACGGCCATGAGAGTCATGAAAATCTGGAAAACAGGGCTGAAAAATTATTTAAGAAAATGGCTAAAATAATGGTTTATGTTGCATAGTCCACTGAAGAAAGCAATGTTTTCACATTTGGCTCCTAAACTCCAAAATAGCCTTCCTAATAATGTTTGAGACTCAAACACACTCTTTCAATCTAAATTTAGATGAAAGAAACCTCTCTTTAGCCATGCACTGAACTTGTACTCTAGTTCAGATGAAATGCACTTTGCTTTTCTGTTTCTACCTTGTGAATCTTCAATCTCTGTGAGGACTTCAGATGACGACAACACTGAATCAACATGCACAACTGCCAAATATTCTATACATTGTAATCATTATGATCACAGCTTAATTCCTTTAATGAGAGTGTTGTTTCTTTTTATACTTAGACACAGTATCTAAACACAGACTAAGTATCTAAGTATGAGAAGGCCACTAAGTGCCTCTCTTCATTAGTTCATATATTCTTTCTTTGAAAAGCGATATACAAATAAATATGAATGGGGGGGGTTGATCATTTAATAGAATTTGAATGCCATAAATGTGAAATTGTACCCATAGGAAAGTAAAATCACAATTTATATATCTTCTGTTGATTATCCTATGTTGCAGTCAGATTTAGCAAATGGAGTTTTTTTTTTTTCTTAGAAAAAGATCCCAGTTATATCATATGATTTGTTCTTTATCAAAAGCTACTCTCAATCCTGCACTGACAGCTCTAAGGGAAACATTTTTGTTTCACCGGTTGTGACGTATAAGTGTCAAACATGGCAAGAAAACTGCTTTAAATGCCCTCTGACAATGACAATCATTGGAACGCACTCATGGGAGGCTATAAATAGACGAGAAACAGGTGTGCTTTTAGGTTTCTTTGTCTTCTTTGCCCCTTCCCTGATTATGATACGTCTGAATTCTGCTTTTTGTTCTCGTATTTTAGCATGGCGAGTGTAAGCTCTGGGAATTGTTCTTCATTGAAGTGCTTCGTGCTTGTCTCTCATATTGCGAGTCGATCAGGCTGAGAAGTGGGCGACGGGTCTTCTGGTCCACTGCTGAAGATGACGCTTCTTCAGAGTGGGCTGAGAGATTTCTCTTCTTATTAAAATAATCTAGTTCCTCAGACCTTGTGTTTTCCAAGGCAATTTTATTAATTCAAAGATTTTATTATTCTTTGTTGACACTGTTCTAATAGGAAAATAGTTATATTCAGGCTTTCATCCAAATTTTCGTCATGCATTTAATTTTGACAAATTCAATTATTTAAATACTCATCCGATTTGAGGTTAGATGATTGTATTAATATCTTGTATGTAATATCTGTTATTTTACTACATTTAATTCTGAGGAGCTAAATGGCTTAATAGCCAGCTATAGATGGACTTTGAGAATGCCACCACCGTGCACTCCTCCTGCGATGATAAAGCGCATGAAGAGTTACTCGAAGTGATCACTCGTGTAGTGGTCAGATTACAGCTAGACTGGCCACAGGAGAAAGTCAAGTCACCTTTATTTTTATAGTGCTTTTTTACAATAGAAATTGTTTCAAAGCAGTTTTACAGTAGTCACAGGAAAACACTAAAAACAAAGTTTGTTTTGGCTGTACAGCAGCTCTAGAAGAGCAGGCAAATCAATAATATTGATGAGTATTAACTGTTAAGTGTCCCCAACTAAGCATGCCAGAGGCAACAGTGGCAAGGAACCAAAACTCCAGCAGGTGACAAAATGAATGAAGAACAGAGTGGAGAAAAAGACCTTATGAGAAACCAGGCTCAGTCGGGGTACCAGTTTTCCTCTGGCCAGCAGCCAAACAGAGCATGATTATTGTATTAACCACTTTTTCAAAGTTTTGTTGAAACATCTGAAAAAACAAGAGGGTTTAAGCTAAACAAAGTTTCTGATCTTTCATACTTTGTGCACTTGCCAGGTTGCCAAGTTTAGAAAATCCTATTAGTTTACCAATAGAAAGGTTGGGTAACTTTTTTCCAAACAGTAAATGTTCTACCAAATAATTGTCACAACAGTATTCCTCAATTATGTTTTTTTTTTTTTTTAAATTAAATGTAAGATTTTGAAATACTTTTATTACGGTAGTCCTAAGATGGGACCACATGAAGCAAATGTTGGTTTTAGGGAAAAAAATAACACAAACAATTCTTTGATCCATTTCTCAAACTCTGAGAAAAAAACCTAAGAACTTGAAGTTTTGATACGAGTGACTTGCTTTTTTTGCATTGCTTTATTGGAGAAATCTAACAGAGTGAATACTGTTGATCTTGTGGGGGAAACTCTGTTATTCTGTATAAAGGTTCTAGTGTTGTGATCTGATCAGAGTGGGCTGAAGCTGTTTTATGGTGGCAGTGCTGCATTGTAGATTATTGTGAAAACAAGACACTTGCCAAGAGAAAAATACCAACTTGTCAAAACTATGCAGTGTATATTTTATATGTAACTGAGAAATGAGAAATGCTGATGGTAATGATAGTTATCTCTAGTGCAGTGCCAGGTGCTATGAGAAATCACAATTATGTGATATAAGTTCTGTATAAAAAGCTTGCATTGATGGCTCTCTCACTGCTAGATGAGACAGACTGTGCTATGACTCTCTACAAATACTGTCTTAAACAGTCTTACATTTTTTTTTTAATAGTACCATTTAATTGATATCTTATCCAAGAGCAATCCATTCATATATAATGGGTTAATCTGAATTAAAAATATTCACGCATTGTATCTAAACAAATTAAATATGCAATTTGAAAATCTGAATGCACATTCTATAATTTAAGAACAAAGTTTAAGAACAAAGAGGCCTGAATTCAAAATCATACAAAAAAAACGTACATGAAGCAACTCATAATGTAAGTAGTGTATATGGCGCCCATGTGTCTGTATACAATCACGACAATGTCTGGGCATTCTCCTGATGAGATGGCTGATGGATCTCCTCCCAGACCTGGATCATGGCATCAGTGGCAGCTTTGCTTGCTCCAAATACATAATGTCAAAGAGGTTCTCAGTTGGATTCAGGTCTGGGGAACAGCGATGAATAGTGAGCACAGGTTCCACTAGCTCCTATGGATGTGCCATCCTGTAGGAGCAGGACTACCTATGCGTCCTTGGATGACAGGTACTGCCTGATGCCACAGACAGTGGCAAGGACACTTGACTTGGCTTGTCTTTCACTTGAGAGGTATCTGTGAGCACCTGCTCTCTGCGGCTTCTGGTGAGGCTGGATGGAGCATAAGGTTTGTAGGCAGATCCTTTGTTTAAGCTCTTCTTGTTATCTTTGGTACTGCTATTCATTATTTTGATAGTTCTAATTCTGAGGAATTATGAGCTTTAAAAAGGGAAATGGAATTAAAATATAGTTTTGAGCTCTACAACAAGGGTGTCGGCCCTGTGCGGGCCGCTATGTGCTCTCCATAAGGTTGAGTTGGCCACTTCTTATTTTATAGAAAGCAGGTAGACAATGACTTAAAATGTGTCGACCTTCTGCAGGCCACCGGGATAGCTGGTGGGGGAGAGGGATGTGAGATCATGAGAGCTGGTGTATATGAGAGCTGGTGGTTGGATTGATAATGAGCGCCACCTTTGTGCCACACAGGCTTTGTATCTCATGGAGGAGCGGTAGCAAAGGAGGAGAGAGGACCAGGCCTGGATTTATGTCGTGTTTTGTGTTTGTGTGGGCGACAGTGGTCCATGAGGGACAACCAACATTACTTTTGTTTTGTATTTGTTTTATTTTGAGTATTAAAAGTTGTTAAATGTTCACCACTTCCCGCCTCTTTTCTAAGAACTAAGAACTGCTACACTGGTGCCAAAACCCGGGAGGAGGGACGCATTGTCAAAAGAGCCCTCGCCGCTCGCCACATCTGTCTTTAAGGTTGCAAATGGTAACGTACCGTTATTGCTAAGAAAGCTCTGCAGATTTTCATACCGTTTGTTACAACATATCTTTGCGAAGAATCGTTTGAGGATGAAGTACATAAAAACAAAGAAAAGGAACAGACTTTGTTGCGAAAATGACATGAGACACTTGCCAAGGTGAAACCTCACTTTTCTGAACTGTTCTTTGCAATAAATATTCATTATTATGTTTTTATGTGAAAATCATGTTTTAATGGTCTTGTTCTTTGAACAGTTATATTGATGCGCGGTTCATTTTATGCACCAGTAAAATATATACAGTGGAACCCATTTATCTCGACCTCGGTTATCTCGCCAACCTGGTTATGTCAACGTTTTTGAAGTGGAACCGCCAAACTCCCTATTTTTCTTAGCATTCTCTCGCACAGAACTACATACGCCGTCTTAAAGCTATATTCCCAACATAAACATAAAGTAGCCGTTACGATCTCTGCTGTTAGTTGGTGCACATATGCCTTTTGTTGTTAGCAAACATATACAGTGTATGTACATTTTTATAGCATGCCGATCGCTTCAAACAAATCGGCATGTTGGCTTTTGGTTTTCTCGATCTTCGGTTATCTCGGCGCTTTTTTGCAACCCCCGAGGCCATCGATATAACCGGGATCCACTATACTTATGTTTTGAATTTGAAAAAAAAAATCATTTTTCCAATTAAGAAGGGTTTGGTGAATGCGCATATGAAACTGGTGGGCTTCAGTAGCTCCAACAAGGTTAAGAACCACTGAGTTAGACAGTGATATCAAGAGTTTGGCCCTCTGTGAGGCTGCTTTGATAAACTGTTGTTAAGGTTGAGAATGGCTCGTCTTCTCTCTTTATAGAGAGTCGTTCTGTTGAGGTTTCTCCTCACTTGAGGTCCAGCTAGACAGTGAAACCAAGTGTTTGGCAATCTATGAAGCCCCCCTGATAAACTGTCTTTGAGGATGAGTTGGTTGGCCTCCTCTTATATTAGAGACTCGCTTTGTTGAGGGCAACTGAAAGACTCTCATGGTCACCTGAGCTCCAGTTAGAATTTGACATCAAGTGTCCAATGACATTTTCATGTTTGAATCACATACTTTAGACACTGGTCATGGTTTCTATCCATCAAAGAATTATGATAAAAGCTTACACAAAATTACACAAAATTACACAAAATTGCAGCTTTGATAATAAAAAATAAAAAAAAGGACCAAACCAGCATATTGGAATTCCTTCAGAAATCAGTGACACGGGCGACTAAGGTAATGGCTAAAATGGCTCAAATATTCAGCTATGCCATCACAATAATATATTAGAATTTAAAACATACTAAAATAGACAAGAGTTATATATAACAGTGGTATTTCAAAATATTACCTTGGAGAGCAAGAGACTTTTCATATAAAATTGTGCTGACCGATATAAACACATAGGTTCTCTAGGTGTAGTACTTCAATCTACATTGTTCCACCTGGATAACTGGTTATCTCCCATGTTTCTTTGTTCCATTCTCATCTCCCAGCAGATAACATGCACAAGATCACATATACCAGCACACACATGCCACCTCATCATCAGGATTTGCATTCTGCTTGACATGATCCACTCGTTTCCATTTGTCATCCTCCCCAGGGTTTTTGACAGTGGTGATGTGGGTTGGTTGCTTACTGCTAATTTTGGGTGTCCTTGGTACTCCTCCTGACAGTCTGGATTAGAGGAACAATCTCATGTCAACTCTCGAGGGAGAGACAGTCTTTGGACATCTTCAGGAATGCTTCATTCTGGGACATACACACAGAACACCCTGCACCATTGATGTAATTGCTGCTCTCCAGCACACAATGTCTCTGCAGGGATGCCTGAAGCTCACTAACAAAAGCAGAATTTGTTTTCACACACTCCTGCACATGTCGTTTATTTCCCTGCTCTTGAACGTTTCCTTATCATATGCTACCTGTCACCATATAACATTATTCCCATTTCAGTTGGCCACTTAATAGATAGGACGGGACCTTACTTTATTTGCTCTGAATGCAAAATTAGAAGGTTAAGAAAAAAAGATTACATTTCCGGACAAGAACTGATGTTGCATTTCTGCCATTCCAAACACAATATTCTTATTGAATTACTGTTGTTATTATTAGTAATTTTTTGTTGCTATTTTGTATCAGATTACATCTTATACAGGGTACAGATTAGTGTGGTTTCATACACGGATTAGTAAAGTGGCGTTAGTTATTCGTGCACTTATATTCTACTTTTTTATAATAAAAAAAAAAGAAAAAAATGTATAGTTACAAAACACAAACTTCAAAGGGAGTTATTCTCTATATCAGAAAAAATGTAGAGTTTCTGAACATCCTGAAATGCCTTTATTGTCTTGAGATCCCTTGTGAAAGGGAAGCTTCACAATGCTGTGTCCCCTAGGGGTCGCTTTGGGGATTTCCTCCGATATGACTGATGTCTTAAACATTAATTCAATCACGACTATGAACTTGAGATTGGCTGGCAGCTACCTGTGATGCCACCACAGCTGCAACTGCAGGTATAAAAGAGGCACCTGAACAGTATGCCATCCTCTTTCATAGCTTCAGGAGACAGCTTTGTTTGAGCATTGTCTACCACGATTGCCAGCAAGGAAAACCACTTTTGTTGTATTTCAGCAGTTTCTGACACCTGATGATACACACATGATGTACGTTATGATAAAAATAAATGCTAAAGTAAGGAGCATGCATGCCAACCCTTGAGGGGCTGTTTGTGTGTGTAGCGAGTGCTTTCCTCTGAGGAGGATGCGCTTGCGTTTGGGCATGCATTGAGTGCGCTTAACAATGTGAATTGGGTGAACAATGTGAATTGCACTTTGATGTCACACATCGGTCTGTCTGCACAGCATCGTTTCAAGTTGAGCACACCTAGTGTGCCAAAACGTCAATCTGTGCCAGGCTTATGTCATATGATACCTAGAAATTCATAAGTATTAAAATTCTGGCTCTTACATAAAATTATTTTAACAATACCCATAAATGGATACTATACTATTATACTAAACTAAACTTTATACTATTTTGTGTAAATATAGAATACAACTAAAATCAATAAATTTAATTGTTAATTTATTTTACTTAATTTCTTTAATAATTATTTGTAGCATTTGTGGCTGTGTATGGAAGAAAATAAATGCCAAATATGTTTGAAAAAAGGAAAGAAGTGAAGACATTAAACCGCTTTTATGTCTTTATCAGATTTCCCACATATATACTGGCCCTGATAATCATTATATACACCCATTTTTATGAATCAATGAATGGCTGTCTACCCATTGCTCTGGTCTTTGTCAACACTTGTTATCACTTGCTGGTGAGCCGACTAGCAGTAGATGGAGATTCAACACACTACTGCTTTACCTGCAGTTCCCAGATCTGTGATATTGAATTTTCTGAATTGGAAGCACTGAATTTGTGAAAGTAAATTTGTAAAGTGAAATAAAATTGACTAAAAATATAAGTTGACTTAATAGTTTGAAAGTGAAATCCCAAAGATGGGAATATGGATTGAATTTTTCATAACGGAAATATGTGTGAAATGTTTTGATTAAGTATTCACAGCTTAAATATATGACCATGTTGAATTTAAGCCCATAAAAATGCAAGCCCTAAAAATGCAATCTTTTAAAATGCAACCACAGTTAATGCAAAGCATATTTTTTGCAATTAGTGCATTTCAATTTTTTTTGTTTCAAACACATTTGGCATGATTTTACTTCCATATCTCTGATACACAGTTGTACATACTATGAATTCCAAGCCATAAAATTAATAACATGATATCCAGCACACCAGTAAATCCAACTATTCTCTTTTTAGTCCATCATTAAACATTGTATGGGATGCGTGAAAGACAACATATTTCAAGGCCAAACACACATGAGAGTTTCACTCAATGCTTCTTTGCTGCTTTTCTGCAGAGCTTCAAATGAGCCAGTGTCATTAAGGAGTCAGTCTCTTTGTCAGCTGCACATTGCCTGAAGCGCAAAAGAAGAAGATCAAGGAGGACTGTTGCAAAAAAGTCCCTTTATTTTATTATTTTTGGTAGGGCATCCTTAGTTCTTGTGCTTTCGCCTGGCCTTAGGATTACATTAGACACTTGTCTCTTAGTAGATCTTGCATAACTTTTTTTTTTTTTATCAATGTAAGATGAGACAAAGACCAGAAGGAGAACCTCAATTATAATACCAGGACAGCTTATCTCATTAAAGAGAGAGTTCATCCAAAAATAAAAATTCTGTCTTAATTTACTCACCTTCATGTCGTTCCAAACCTGTATGACTTTATTCTGTGGATCAAAAAAGAAAAAAAAGAAGAATTGACTTTAATGTCAGGGTTTTGTCACTTCGGTCGTGTTTTCTAGTGTTTCGGTGACAGAGTTCTGACTTTGCTCTATCGTTGTGTCTTTGTGGGAGCGTGCGGCTTCGTGTATCTCGAATCGCATGCGCTCTTGTCTGTGAAGCATCTTGCATGTGGGGCATGATGTTCGATCCCGACACTTTGGTCTTGTTCAGTCTTGGTTTTGTGTCAGAATTCGGACATTCATGGCTGTGTGCTTGTCCCTGTTGTGAGCACACGTCATGTGAGTGGCCGTGGTTTCGAGCTTCACTTTGTGCTCTCTTGCCTGCATGTATTGTGAAGCATGCGGTTTGTGTTTTCATGTTGTGTCCTGTGTTGAGCACAGTTTCTGTTCCACTGGCTGCGCTCTGTCTTTTGTCATGGGGACACATGGCTTATGTATCAATTGAATGCGTGTTTGGATGAGGCTTCGAGTGTTCGAGTCGCATGCATGCTTGTCTGTGTGACATCTTGTATGCGAATTAAGATGTCCGGTCCCGATACTTTGGTCTGGTTCAGTTTTGGTTTTGTGCCGTGATTCGGGCATTCATGACTCGTGTGTTCGTCCTTGTTGTGAGCGCGTGAGAACAGGTGTTTACTCGTTCTTGCGCGGTTTCAAGCTTTCCGTGTGCTTTCATGTTGTGTTTTCTTGTCAGCTGGTGAAAACCAAACTGCGCGTCGTCTTTGTTTAATGTGAACATGCAGCGATGTGCATCCGCTTTGGCTGCGTGTTCATGTCTTGTCTGTTACCCCGCCCGTCTTGTTTCATTGTCATTAATTTGATTTTTTTTCTTTTTTTTTTCTTTCCAGTTGTGTCCTAGAAAATTACCATTCCTCCTGTGTGTATTTATTCTCCCAGTATCTGCTGTTTTGTGCTGGTTTCTCGCCGTTTAAAGGCTGAGTTCATGCTGTCCTTATTCTAGTAAAGTTAGTCCTGTTTTCCGCCCCCTCAGGGAGGTTTTTGTTCAGTTTTTATTTTGTTTTGTTATGAATAAAATCCCCATCTCCTTACAACATTGAGTCCTTGTATTTTCCCTTCAACTCTCCTGACACCCATCTCATGTGCCACCTCATTTAAGGTCTCCTTGTGTTTTTTAGTTAGCAAACATGAAGATGTGATTTTCTACTCAAGCCAAAGGTAGGTTTGAAAAAGTAAGACAATCCTGACACAGAGGGTAAAAGTCCTGATCAAGTCCAGAGTCATTTTGAAGAAAATCTTTATTGTTTAATCAATATTAGTATTGTAATTTTACCTTTTGGTTTGTACTGTTAAAATAATTATATATTTTTTAATTACAATAGTATTATGTTTCTTTAATTTAAATAATAATTATAAAGCAAACAATAAAACAGCTTATTTTTGTCCTCATCATCACATAAATTTCATTTTGGTCAAAGTTGCAGTCTGGTGACGAATTATAGATGCAAAAACAAAAAAACAAAAAACAAACAAAACCCCCCAGATAAAACCACAATAAAGATTTTCTTCAAAATGACTCTGGACTTGATCAGGACTTTTACCCTCTGTGTCAGGATTGTCTTACTTTTCAAACTTACCTTTGGCTTGAGTAGAAAATCACATCTTTATTCCTCAAGTGGGAAACAGATTTCAGCATTACAACCCACAGAGCAGTTTCCTTTGAAAAAATAATTACTATTCATTAAAGTGTCATGTCAGATTCTCTTCTACCCTTCCTCTTTTCCTCTCCCTCACAGGATGTCCTTCAGGACTCCCAGGGGCTGTCATTCTGTCAACCCCCAACCATCTTATCGATTCACACATATCTGCTGAAGCTGAGGAAGCTGGCATGTCAATTTCTCCTTTTCCTCTACCAGTGTAGACCTTTTAATTTCTTTAAAACCCTGTTTTAGAGGAACCAAATAAACCAGGCTGGTGTATTCCCCCTCAATGCCCATGGAAACCTGTCTTGTTAACTTTCTTCTGGCTCTCTGTTGTGCTAAACCGGTTTGTGGTGTCTCTTTATCTCCGTTTGAATCCTCAAACGACACTGGAGGAGAATCAGGAAGAATTTATTTGCTCTGTGGTGTGGTGTGTTGAAGTCAGATTATATTTTGAACTCCCTGACTTGCTTATCTTCCTACTTCCTCACAGGATTTCAGTTCCAGCAGGGACATATGGAGTCAGTAGGAAGGAGTGACTGAGTTTAAAATGGCATCTCTCATAAACATACAGCCACAGTAGTTTTTCCACCTACATTTAATTTAGTCCTCCCATACACTGGTCTCTACCCTGAACCTAACTGATAGCATTAACAAAGCAAACATGAGAGAAAAAAGCATTTCCTGAAGTAACCATACCATTTTATCTTCCTTCTAAAAGTCTTTAGCTTTTCTGTGTTTTATGGGACTCATACCCAAGCGCTCTGCATCACAAGTGCAGTGTACATAGTACCAGGTGAGCTAAAAAACAAGTTTTATTAATCAAGGACTATCATTTCATGGAGCTAGTTATGTGATGCGATTATGAATTAGTTTATAAATCATGCATTAAGGTAAAAAATTTTGTGGTCATAACACATTATTGTAAAAGGAACTGTGTGAAAACAATTCTAGCAATCGTAATTTTTCCGAAAGGCAATAAAAGTTGTTTTGCTGTCATCTCGTAGTCATTTCAGTGAATTGTATAAAGGTATCTTTTTTTTAAAGTTTTGCCAAAATGTAATAAAAGGTATTTTCCAGAGAGTAAACGTTGCAGAATATAGTTGTATTCCATTTAAACTTGCATTTAAAGTTGGAATTTGAGTTTTAAAGACATTCTGAATAAGGGACATCCCTCTGAACCACAAATCTTTACTGAATTAAACTGCTTGTCTAAAAACCTATTGGCCTTCAAAATGATGTAGCATACATCTCTATAAAAGTAAACGATTAGTGCCATGGAAAACAATACACTGTACAAGATAAATGTAATCTTTTAATGATCATCTTTTCTTTTATAACATATATTTCTTTATGGTAGAAAGGAGATAAAGTAAAGCATTTATTTAGAGACTCTGTGTGGGGAATGCATTTTTTCTTCCTTTTATTAATTCATATAAGAATATTTACATCTTGTTAAACAGAGAGAGATAGAGAAAGAGAGGGGGGAAATTATCTTAAGAGTGTAAAGATTATGTTTCATTTCATGGCCACATTGCCCATATCTGACTCTGTACAGAATCATATGCCACATACAGAATCCCCTCTGCAGTATTTCATGCTGGCACCTCAAGCTCATAACTGAGCTATATTGTCTCTCATAGAAATGGATGCAATAAAACTATTTACATTCAGCACTTTGGTTCTGAACATTGATACCGCTAAAAAAGAAGAAAAAATAAGTCCCATATGTCCCACTATGGCAAAGCATGGAGGCTGAAGGCAGGACCCTGGGCTGACCCCTCTGAGATTAAATCTTTTATGAACATTATTCATAGACTGCTGGATGTACAGGCATAATGAATTCAGGACCACTGTTTATGAAATGGCAAAGATACAGTTTCAATCACTTGATGTTTACAATATGGCAAAGCTTTCTAGAATGCTGTTCTCATACAGATACATCTGTGTCTGACTACCTCGAGAACAAAAGTATATTTTAAAAGATGGTATGTGGGAAATCGATTGCATCCAGAGTTGAAATATTCAAAAATAGCATTCAACTCAGCGACTTTTCCTCAAACTCCAGGATTTGGATTTCACTTGACAACATGTCATTTTGTTTCAGAGCATGCTCAGTAAATAACTACAGGCTGAAATGAATTACTGCAATGATTTCACTACAAATAATTGTTTTTTGCCCCTTTCCAGCAGCATTACTGTGTACATTAGGAATGCTAATGAGAACTGGTTTTCAAACATTTTTCTGAAAAACCTCCACTTTTATTTTTACGAAATTGAAACGGCGAGCAGGGAAAGCCTGAAAGTAGGTCACATTTTACATGTTTCTAGAAAAGCAGAATCTTGTGTATCTGAGAAGCAAAATCAAACCCTTGGGGAATTCCCAAGGAAACAAAACAACAACAACAAAACAAGACTGTTTGTAACTGTTACAGTAAAGAATCTGAGAGCTGCCTGGCCTATGTTTAAGGTAGATGTACAAAACGTAAAAGGTATTGGGTGCAAGTTAACACCAAATGTCTTAAGGAAAACATAAATAGTAAAAACTGTACCGGTAATCCAAAAGATGGCTGGATTAGATATATTACTACGCTCAATTTGAGAGTGTATTACAATGCATATATTCAGTAGATGGACAGAGCCTTGGTAAATCATTTTCATCTCATGCCTTTGCACAGAAAAATCTAATAGCTTTCTCAGTCAACTGTGCACATAAACAAGAATGAGATCATGATGGCTGGAGCTATTTTAATCAGAAATATATTAGATTGGAGGTTAAACAAACAAACTCCAATCAGTAGTACACGTACAAAACAGTGAGATATTGACCCAAGATTTTTATGGCAACACTTTAGTATGTCAGTTGTTGTGTGTATCAGTGCAGATCTGATTTGAAATATCCAGTGAGTGGCTCTAAAAACAAGAATACCATTCCATTGATTTTAAAATAACTTATACCGCCACAAAATCTAGACTAAATCTACCTAATAGTGTTAACAAAGAAACTGTCACATGAAAACGTAATTTCTGAAGCAACCATGCCATTTTTGTTTGTTTCTAGTAGTCTTTGAACTCTTTTACTGTGGCTCATATTAGAGCAGTCTGAATCACAAGTGGAATTTTGTACCAGATGAGGTACCGAGCCACATGTTAGAAAAGCCAAATCTAAAGAGCTACTTATGTGATCCAAACTCCAAAATGTATTCATTTATAAATCATGCACTATGGTAAAAAGTGTTGAAAGGAGCTATGTGAAAATAAATCTTTATTAATCCATCTCCTGTGATTATGTATTAAAAGTGCTTGCTGTTTTACTGCTTCTAGTGTTCATTTCTGTTGGAAACTGCAGTGGGATGTATGTATTGGATGTATGTTTTGCAGAAATGTTGCCACGGGTATGGTTTTCCAGTGATCCTGTGTTTTTGTCTTAATTCATAAAAGTTATTATAAAGTGTTTCTCAAAAAACTTTGTAAATTCAGGCAGTTTATTCATAATAATCATGAAATACAGAAATATTCAGATTGTGTATGCCTTCTCAAGAGGGTGGCTATGCCAGTTTACATAGGGCCGTTGTGATTGATTAGACATCCTTCACTTTCTTGACAATTTCAATCGGTGAAAACCGATTCCTGTCTTAGACATTAAGATAAACAACTCATATTTACAGACTCTCTGTGATTTCCATCTTCTGAATTTAGTGAGAACGTTTTCTCCCCTTTGCAGTTGAGTCACATCTATATCGTGACCGATTCTGTGAAGGTACTACAGCTCTCCATGACAACAGCATAAATTGCACTTTTTTTATTCGTTTTTCTTTTTTTACCCCGCACTGTAAAAGTTGCTCCTCATATATTGAGCGATCCATCTTATCTTGACAGAAAACTGATCATTTTTTAATGTTGAAGCATATATGCAATTTTCACAGACATTTCCAGTTTTATATAAAAAGCAGTAATAAATGCTCTGTGTTGTCAAAGGCTGTAATTCTGTGGGTGTTTGTGTTGACAAATGCTACAACCCAAGCAACTTAATCAAAAACACTTAAGTGGTACATATACGGTTATTAAAAGCTGAGTGGAAATAATTGTCTCTAGATGTAGAGATACTAAAATGAATTCATGTATTACAGTTATGCCTCGTCACATCATCATATGTCTTATAGAAAAGCAGGGAAATGTAGTGGGAAAACAAAGCTAATATTCAGGTAATGTATTTGTCTGTATTTGCACATAGATGACACATAATGCACTCCTCATATAATACTTCATTTAAAAATGGACATTCACAGATTAGAGATCACTGAAATCAGAATTTAGTATAGAGGAAAAAAGAAAGAGAAAAAAGTGTTTTCTGCTTTTTTCTTAAAGAGAGACATAAAGCCAAGTGTGCTTTGATATCAGAACAGAGACTTCACTTCATAAGGCAATTGTTTTGTGTTGAAGTGTGTGTTTTTTGTAATTTTTTTTTTTTTTTTGGTCTTCGCACTTTCAAAAAGTACAAATATGGATGTTTATCCGTATAGTTCCAAGAAGCAATGTGAAGCTTTTCATGTTTTAAATCAGATGAGCAGTATTTACAGAGCGGCCAACAAACCTTTTTCACCGTAACCTTAAGGTTACCATCTCAAGAGATTTCAATAAACATTAAAAAACCTGTAAAGAAATTTTGCCATTCAGTTTGCTATCATGTTTACCTTTTGGTTTAGCCATATCTCTGAATACAAATGAATTTCTATCCAACATTCTGGCAAATCAGTCCCACGTTAAATACAGATATACATATCTCACAATACAGGATTTGCAACTCCAGATAAAATAGAAAAGCACAAATTTAAATCTTTTCTGATTGTTATAACTGTTGGACCACTGTGCTCCGATACTTTCCATCGGAAAAGACTTCTTATTGTCGATTCTCCATTTCGAACAATGACATCACCAAGAACTACAGCACCAGCACATATGTGCTAAGAAACCGTATATATTCTGACTTAAAGTGTTACTTTTCATGTTTCCTGTAAGCAGTCCACTTAGGAAATTAAGTCTTAAAAGGAACCCTTACTCAAAGACACTATGTAGGTTTGACTCTAGGCTAGATCCAACAAAGTTTTCCCAGCAAGGGAATATTCTAGTAACCTACAGCTTCCACACTGTAAGCTCCTGTATCAGTCACAATCAAAAATTCTGCTTCTTACAATTGCTGCCCAAAGGAAGAGGGTTCAAAGACAATCTTTTTTTCCATAAACATTTACACGCACACTGACAATACATTTCTTTTCCCTTTCTCTCTCATCACATTTACAAATACATTCTCACTGGCAGACAAAAATGAGCAACAGATGCTCATTTAAGCTAGCTGCACAGCTGGCTGAGTTCTGGCTCTGTGGAGTTAGGGAGCTTGGTGTTAAAACTCTGGAGAGCTTCCCGTATCCGCACCACCTCGCTGGACGAAAGCTTGAGCCTGTGCCTCAGCAGGCAGGAGAAGAGGTCCAGCGACTGGGCTCCTGGTGGTGAGAGCCGGTTGATACGATCCCTCATCTCCAGAAGCATTAGGAAGGCTGCATCCTGGGATCCCTGTGTGTATGGGTAGTCCAACTGCAAGATCAGGTCCTTGATCCCCTCTGGATCAAAGTGCATGCTGTAGCCAAAGACCTTCAAGCTGTTGATTTTCATATAGCCCAGGTTGGCTGAGTGGTCATCCAGGTCCAGCGGCTCGTAAAATAGCGTCTCATTTATGGCAGGATCGTCAGTGATGATGCGACTGCGTAGGTAAATGTGCACCGTTTCAAAGAAGGACTTCCACTTACTGCCAAGAGCAAGGGTCCAGTTATAGCACTGGAGTGTTGCATCCAATTTAGTTCTTTCCCAGTCTGGGAAGTCCTGCTGGTTGACGGGCATAAACCAGCTCTCAGAGTGGCTGCCCCCGAAGGGGTTAACATAGATAGCAGGCACAGGTTCCAGCGTGCTGTTCTTGGTGGAACAGATCTGGAACGAAATCCCCATCAGCATGTGTATGAGGTTGGACTTGTTCTTGTTGCTCTTGAGGGTGAGCAGCATGCGCTTCCTCCACGCTGGGTTGAACCAACTGCCCAGGCGCACATCGTTGCTGATGTAGATGGCGTGGACCTCCATGCGGCTATCAAGCCTTTGGAGGAGATAACGCATCTCTGCGTCTGGCATATCAAAGTCAAAGTTGATGTAGTGGTCCAAAGAGTTGGCAATGTTGGGGCGGCAGAAGCCCATTTGGAGAATACTGCCTGGGAGGCATGTGCCGCAGCGAGTGATGTTGTCTGTGGCGCAGGACAAGCAGAGGGTCCCCTCACCCACCCTGCATGGTATGGTGCCCTGGCAGACAGTGCGTTGCTCTGCAGCGCAGATGCAGCCCTGCAGTTCCTCAGAGAAGGTGCCGTACATACCATGCTCGCTGCAGTACAACAGAGACTGGGCTTTGTTGAGCCAAAAACCCAGAGTCCTGCAAGAGAGAACGTAACAATTACAGAGAAGATTAGTTCCTGAAAAATTACTTGCTATGCTTTACTAAATGGAGATAAAAATCTAAAGATTTCTGGGCTTCGTCGACATGGAAAAATTGTTCAGCCAACATGTTAAAATAGTTCAGTCAGAACTTGACATCAGCCTTATTTTCTCTGTGGTAAATGAGGCATTCATTTCCTCTTGCTGATTGATAAGAATATTAATCGAGTGCTGATGGCCTGTTCTTTGACAAATGCAAATTGTTTTTAACCAGTGGAGGAAGTGAGTCTTGAAAGCATTTTGGAATATGTGTGAGGACATGGTGCATTCTTTTTGCTCTCTTTGATCCAATTTAGCAAGAGAGAAGTCACTTAAATAAATGCTTCAACTTCATGGGCTCTCCATTATCTTCTTACAACTGTTGATGCATACTTAATCCCATGCATACATAAAACCTCTCACATAAAATGCTCTGTCTCCCTGTGGGATTTCATTTCATCTGGCCTACCTTTTGTCCTGGACTCTTTGTCCTGGAAATTTATTATTAATCTTATAAATCCATAAATGTAACATTCTTGATCTCTATGATCTCTAAAATATAGAATTGTCTTTAAATCCAAAAATATTTTCTGACTGTTTGACAAACAAACATTTATATATGAATAACATTACAGCGGCTGGCATTCAAGATTTAACCTAACCATAACCTGTCACTCACACAGAGGTCTGAATTATGGTGTGCGCACACTGACCAGTGACCACTCTACAGAAATGTTCTATACAGGCAGAGTGAGGCACAACATTCAGTCACTTTAATATCCTCCTGCCCTAGCTCTCCACTTTCTTTGTTTTCCCCCCAAACTCACAAAGACAAATGTGTGAATGGTAAAGCAAGCCAAAATGCTGCGTTAAAGGAACCCCCCCATGAGCTACACTCAATGATGCGCTAATGCCTGAATGCGATTCACACCAGTTTTGCTTTGTTTTATTTGGGGGAAGAAGCATGATCCCTCCGGATGTCCTTCTGCTTGAGTCTACAGTGACTCTCTTGGGTTCGCTATGAATTTACAGTTTCTGAGCATTCCTCACATGATGATAAAGCACATGAGGAACTACTCGAAGTGGTTACTCGCAGGGTGGCCAGGTTACAGCTAGACTGGAGACCAAGCAAGAGACCCCACATGGTCTAAATTAGAAGATAGATTCTGTCTGGTGGCCAGGAGGAGGGACTCCAAGAATGGTCTTCTCTCTTTCTTTGAGGATCTCTATGACGAGTTATATTGTTCATGGGGAAAACCTTGCACTTCTTGTGTCTTTGTGCTTTTGATGTTGACATTTGACTATCCTGGGTACAAAGGCACAAGGTTGTATGATGATGCCACAGGTCAAAGAGGCACTCACAAGCCATCTCTCACTTGGTTCCCTTCTGAGATGTGCAGAACCACATCAATGCTATTGGGGAAAGCATTTCAAGCAGCGGGTCAGGTGCTAGCCTCCACACAATGGCGGTGTTGCAGGCATACCAGGCTGACCTGTTGAAAGACATGATTACGGGATCTTCCCAAAGGCAGACAAGAGATAATTTTCTCGGGCAATGTAGCCTCTCTATATGGCTCAGCCCATTCTAGGTGCGCCTTGCAGACACAAAATACCTAGGACAGAGCCATCCCTGTCGGGGTGGAGAGCGGACTTAAGTGGCTCTACAATCCAAGCAGTATTGGAGGGTCATTAACTTGATTGGCACATCAACTGCCTCAAATTGATGGCTGTATTTCCGGGCCTGAAATACTTCCTCCAGCAGCTGAGAGGCTGCCATATCATAGTGTTGGTGGACAATACAGTGGCAGTTTGTTTCCTACCTAAATCATCAGGGGCGGTCTGTGTTTGTGCCGCTTAAACTAGTTAGTGCAGCAGAGTTTTCTTTGGGCTCAGGACAGGTTCCTGTCATTCAAACCAGTCTATATACCTGGACGTCTGAATTTGGGATCAGATTTACTGTCCAAACAGAGCATACTGATGGGGAGAGGAGTCTATACCCCCCGAGATAGTGAAACAAATCTGGGAAAGATTTAAGAAGCAGAGGTGAACCTCTTTGCCTCACAAAAGACAGCATATTTTTTTTGTAGGGTATGGACCCAATAGTACATACTTGGCCCAGAATACACCTGAATGCTTTACCCTGGTCTCTCTTCTCCCAGAAGTCCTAGCCAGAGTTCATCAACAAGAGTCTTACCTCTTACTAATGGCACCATGTTGATCGAGCAGAGTTTGGTTTCCAGACAGAATATCTCTCTTTGATGGCTTTAGAGAGGAGGGACCTTTTATCTCAAGCACAGGGGACAATATTTCATGCCCGGCCTGAGCTTGGGAACATTCATGTTTGGCTATAGGAACTAATCTCAGTGCTACCGCTCCCTACACTAAGATAATTTATGGCATTAAATCAGGTGTTTTTGATGACTGTACATCCTGTCACTCTTGAAGCCTTTTGCCCTCTGCCGTTAGTAAAGCCGGATCAGGAGAAACTTCATCAACTGTATCCAGTCCGTGCTCTTCAGGTCTAAGCACTCTGCACTAGCCAGTGGAGCAACTATTAAATTATAAATAAGGGGACAGCCACCACCAAGCAAACAATTTCGCATTGGGTGAGAGATGCTATTAGCCTTGCCTACAAGGGACACAGTTAAGTTTTGTCCTTATGTGTTAGGGTTTATTCTAGCAGGGGGTAATAAACCCTTGCCTCATCCCAAGTCTTGGTGGGCAGTCCCTGCAGCACGTTTGTGATGTGACAGGCTGGTCTTTTCTGCACACATTCACAATACTTTATAGTTTGGATGTTCACGCTACTTCGAGCTCATACGTCTTTGAGTCAGGTCTGAAACCTTTTCGCTTGCTTGTGCGCACATACTACATAAGCGTGAAAGGTTGTGGCGTGGGTATTCACATTCCCAAAGCACTATCAGCAGAGAATAAAGTGAATCTTTTGAAAGGAAATATCTCTGGTTACTTAACTGTAACCATATTTCCATGAAAAAATGGGAACGAGATGCAGCACCCATCTAATTTCATTGTTTTATTTTTTATATCTTCTATTTTTATGTTACATAGAAGAAAGTCACACCATAGGGTGAGTAAATTAGTACAAAGTTTCAGTTTTTGTATGAAAAATGTTTAATTGATGCTTTCTAAAACTGACACTGTTCATGTTCCCTTAAATGCTTTGCAGCAACAACAAAAACAAAATATCATATAGCTTTGTACCTTTCTCTAGGCAAGCTGATCTTTGGCTGTGTAGGACAACGCTTGCTGAGAGTGAAGAGTTTGCGCACTATCTTGATAGCTTTTCCCAACACCACTTTTGTGCTCGCCTCCAGCAGACCGTAACGTCTCTGCAGAACCAGATCTGATGTCCAGAACTTTAAGATGGCAGAGGTGTTTAAAAAATTATCTGTTGGCAATTTCTTGAGAAAGGCCTTGAACTCATCTGAAAAACAGAAGGATAATGAGAAATATTATTTTGGTTATATTTACTGTGAAACCTTAGACAAGGTAAATAAAGAGAATAGTGAGATAAGAGAACATGAGATAGCTCATAATAATGCATGAGTTATTGTGGGTGCTGTGGGGGGGGAGGGGAGGAACAGCAGAGACAAAAAATGTTAATCACTCGACACTACATATCACCAAACTATATAGCAGCAAAAAAGTGAGGTTTTATTAAAACTTTTGAAAATCATTGTGAACTACTGATTAATGCTTGAAATAAGGACTAGCTAATCCTTTTTCAGCTCCGACAGTTTATTTGAAAAATTAATTTCCCAACACCTTTGCAAAATGTTGTACAAGCTGTAAACGGTGAAACATTTTGGGAATTATTAAATTCGAGTTATCTTGAAATTCATTTTGGTCACTTAAAAAGGCATTAGCATCCCTCAAAAACGCTGAGAAATTAAGTCATTTCGGCTGATCTGAGGAGATGAACCCCAAACTTGAGGTTTTCGTTGTAAAGCCATGCAGAAAGAGTTCCATTGGTGTCACAGGGCATTACAATGCGCAATGATCCCATGAGCACTGAGCCCAGAGGCTCCCACACACAAGACTAAATCACAGAGATAATATTAGTATTGGCTTAGACTGTCAGTTTAAGCTCAGATTTTCATTTTCTTCTCTTCCCTTGTCATTTTGTTTATGTGTGTGTGTGTGTGTGTGTGTGTGTTTGACTCTGACAGCAAAAGAAAAGCCTGTAGTGACCAGTGTCACAACATAATTGTATTACAATTATCATGGTACTCTGGCAGTGCGTAATCATGTTGTTTGCTATTGTGATGTTGGTTATTTAAAGCTAATAATGATAAATGATTGAATCTCTAGCATGAAAGCCTTTCCTCTGCAGTTATTGTATTCAGATGATTCTTACTGAACAGATGATTTATCACTCCATGAATCTGATCTGCTGCACACTTGCTTTCATTAGGTGATAACAAAAGCAAGCATTTATTATGTACATGTATATTCCAAACATAAGCCTAAAGGGGCTGAGATAAGGGTTGTGGTATGCTAATGTAACTCAATAAAACCATAACGGTTCAGACTGGCACATACCAGCACAAAATGCAACCATATTCAGCAGTGCTTTTATTATATTCTCTCACTGCATCTCACTCTCTCACTCTACCTTCCTCCTCCTGCTTTCTAAACCTCTCTCTCTCTTTCTGAATCGTGCTAGAGATCTCATTATTCACAGCAGCACATTTACAATTTGAACTTTTCTTCCCTTTTCTGCCATATTCTGGCATTTATGACTTTATGTTCAAATTTATGGACTATTTAGCTCTTCCTAAAAATGTCAGATGGAATGATGAGGTTATTTTCCTCAAAACACACTCTCATTTTGTACATTAGTACTTCAAATTTCTATGAACAAGGAGAGATGCGAATTTACTGCTGTCTCTGCATGTTTAAGAATATAACCGCTCATTATATGCTCATTATATAGTGGTTTAAAAAGACTTTCACTTAAAGACACATATAAGACTGATTCCTCATGCAGATATAGCATGAACATTTTCAAATGTGTCTAAACAGAAGTAGTTCCCTTGTCGTGAAACTTTAGGGTGTAGTGTAGCCTGTCATGGGGGAAGCCATCACAGGCACAAACTCTAGGCACAAGGCTTCAAGGGGGCCAGGGACAGGCATCCCGGACAGAACCTAGTATGTACTGCATGTCTCAGTCACACAGTGCCATGAAGAGAACGGGTAACCAGGGGTCCCTGCCAATAGAGATACCAGGATGGAGGGGTCTTGCAGGAATCTTAAGCACTGTGCTGATCTGACAGGTATCTGGGTTCAGCTGCCTCTCACTACACCTAGAAGTTTCCACTTCAGGGCATACAGTTTCCTCGTGGAGGTAGCTGTTAACTGGAGGATGATCTCAACAAAGGCCCCCTCAGAGGCCAGGCCCACCGTTCCCAGAGTTCTGGGCAGCAAAGGGCAATCAAGCCACCTGCCTGGGACAGGAGATTCCTCCTGCCCGGAAACTACACTCTGCCCGGGGCAATTAAGGTGAGATGGACCTTGTCCTGGAAAACTCTCTCCAGAACTTCTGAACCATAGTCACGTCTGAACCATAGCATCCAATCTAAGAGGACCATAATGGACAAAGAGTCGTTTCTAGGGACGCAAACAGGAGCTCGGCTGGACTTCTCCCAAATCTGCTCCACCACATGCTGGATGGAGTCTCCATTCCCCGGGCCTCAGTCCCTGCCTTGATGGGATGTCTGCTCTCAGAGACCGTGTCCCCGGGATGTGAACTGCTCATATAGCCAGACTTCTCCCTTCGGACCAGAGGAGGATCCGCTGCCCCAGAATGTATAGTGGTCGCGAGTGAGGACCCCCTTAATGATGTGGGTGACCACTGCTGTGTTGTCAGTGTGGACAACAACATGATGGCCCCTAAGGTCTGGGAGAAACACTGTAGCGTTAAATGGACTGCCAGCATCTCTAACAGGTTTATGTGCTCCACAGACAGTCCGTGAAAGCAGTATCTGTTGACAGCATGACCAGTACGAGCCCTTGAGACAGAAACCATGTTTTTTTTCATATATATGTTGGTGTCAACCCCAGTTCTTTCATGCAGTCTGCTTACAGTCGCGACTGGATGAGGAAAGCCAGTTGTCAAATATAATGCCTTAGGAACGCAGTGGGGAATAGCATGGTGAAAGCATTTGCTGAAAGTGCGGTGTGAAAGAGCTAGGCCAAGAGTAAGTACAGGATATTGGTAGGACTTGCCCCAGAAGGCAAACCTTTAGAACTTCCTGTATTGGGGAAGGACAGAGATGGGCGCCACCCCCCCATCCCTCATGGGAACTATGAAGTTATGGCTGTAGAAACCTGATTCTCTGGCTGAGAGGGGTACATGTTCTATGGCTTCCTCACTCAACAGTGAGATCACATCTGTTCCCTTATCAGAGCCTGCTTAGGGCCTACCACTGTAGATAGGACCCCGTAGAGGTTGGGTAGGGAAACCCAAAACCTTTTATAATGGTGCCGAAGCCCCATTGGGAGACATCTGGTAGACATATTCACGTGACCAGAAACTCTACTGGGCTCTCGAGTCTGGCCTCTGGCGTTTGATGAAAATTAACTCCTGTCCAGCAAGGGGCACTTGGAGTGAGTGCTCTAGGACCCTCCTCAGAGGGGGTGACTTCTCCAGAGCAACTCAACTTATGTGCAGCAACTGGGAAAAACCTCAGACCTTGGCACCCTGGCTCCCTCAAGAGAGTTAGCCTACTGGTCCGTGTAGAGCACCGAGGGCACACGGACACCGCATGCTGAGGTGAACGCCATGTCCCAACGGAGGGGACTGCCCTGTAAGATCTGACATGTCAATGTAAGGACCTCTTGCAGGTAGGCTTCTTGGCCAAGCGGATGGTCCACAGATCCTTATGCCCCTGCCCTCATGAGGTCCCCAAGCAGCTCCACGTGGTAAGTCCACAGCAGTGCTATGTGTGAATGGCAGAGTATGTTCTGCCCACTAGTGTTGGTGTTATTCTCATAGTCTTGGTTGGGTCAGTGTTGGGGCTTCCAAGGATGATACAGAGTGAGGAGAGAGGTGGCTTGCGACCCTCCTCCACCTTTGGCATCGCCTCATGGGCATGCTTATGGGCCCCCACAAGGGCTGCAGACATATTCGATTGAGGTGTATACACCCTGTGGGTGGCAGGCTTTTTCCACTACCTCAACACTGGAAAAAGGTTCATACTGAGGTTCCTTTTGGACTTCCCTATGGAGGTCCAGAAGGAACAGCAAGGGGTTGGATCCGCACAGGTAGGTAATGTTCGTCCAGGGTTTTTTTTTTTCATTGGATGAATGTCCATAGTCTTAGAAGGCCAGTCCAATTTTAGACTCTACTGGTACCACCTCTAGGCTCCTCTTAAGATGGGGAAAAATGTGGTGAGTCATCTTCTCCAGCCTCGACACTGACAACATCCAGCTCCTCAGAAGTGGAAAGCTGCAGTGCCTCTGCCTCTGCCTGGTCAGGAGTAACCACCCTCGAGCATGCTTTCAGTTCCAGGCATAGGATATCGGATCTGCAGGTAAGGGCTGAGATAAGGCAGAGCCCATCTCAAAATCCCGCCATCAGATCCAAATGCGATACACGGGACACAGATCTCCACTGAGCCTCAGTAACAGCGGGAACCAAGCCCTGGGGAATGTGAGTCTGGTTGGCTTTGTTAAAAACTGGCAGTTGGGAGCGGAGTGTAGACATTGCAGACAATCTCGAGCACTGACCGAGATGCTCCACTCCCAAACAAACAATATATAGAAGGTGTGTATCCCTGCCGGAAATGTAGTATTGGCAGGGAGAAACACACAAACTAAATGTTTGTTTCGCCATATTTCTTTGTTTTCAAAGAGAGAAATGAAGTGAAATGCCCTTTTCTTTTAAACTAGTCAAGGGAAGATTCTTATGTTTTTAAGTGCATACTTGAGTGATTCTTAAGTGCACACACTCTTATATTACGCACACTGCTTACTGAAGACACTCAAAACTGCTGCTCCCGGTTTCCGGCGCACCTTTATCATCTTGGTTCATGATGAATCGATCGATTCAATAGTGCTTCATGGGACAATATACCAAGACATTCCCCCTTTTTTTAGCTAAGATTTTAAGGTAGGTACCTATATAGAAATCGACACAAACCCTGTGTAATTATTTATGTTCTTCTTTTTTTTAGATATTCAGTTTTAAAGTGATTCTTAGACTTTAGCTGTATTTGTGCGTAAAGCTGCGGTGAACTGCCTTTTTTGTGCATTAGACAGCTGTCTAACCGAGCTAAGCGTCCCTGCAGATATGCTCTGATTTAGTTTTGTAATTATAAGCAAACCAGTGAGTTGCAAACGTATCTCAAGTAGATGCACTGAGGAACTTTAACTTTTGATATCAAGCTGAAAGCTGATGCAGTTGATATTGTTGAAATTACCTATTAAAACAGCCTTTATACTTTTTTTCATCCGATGCAAACAGGGTTTGCAAATTCATTATAGTTGTAATGAACTGTTTTGCATCTAAATAGAAAGAAACATAATAATCAGCCACAACTCCACAGAAGTTGCATTTAGTGCAAAGAAAAATAGTCGTAAAAGTTGTATGGAACTTATTCTACTGGTTCAGTTTTTTTAAATAACTGTTTAGTCAGTATAGACAAGAGAGATTAAGGAGACACCCAAAATTAAAAGTCCTTCAGATTATTATTGCTTGGATTTTATTTTTCAATGAGAAATCAGAATACCTGTATACCTGTATAATATATTCAAATGAGCACTTTTCGCTTTTCATGGGAGGAAGCGTTCTTGTTATCTATACTGGACACCCTGCAGAACACACAGTACTGCCAGGCCTCTATACGTCTTTTATATCTCCAAGGCTCCCAGAGGACAGGGCATAATTTACAGATTGATCAAAGCACAGGTAACGGCAGGATGGCTGAATTAAGGCTTGTCGGGAGAAGCTGACTAGTGACAGGGTCCTGATTAAACATTTCTTGCAGTGTTAAAACGGAATTAAGGATATTCACTCTGTTAATCAGTCAACCGGGCACATTTTCCCCTGAACATTTATGCAGAATTTAATTTCCCCTGTAATTGCACATGAACATGAACACTGTTTCAAGTTTGTGGAAGGAACTGAGGCAGTCCAATAAGCCTGGCAATGAGACAAGGACAGATTTTCACAGACTCACCGTTTTAACACATTCCAATGACAACCACATACGTATGTGTTGTTACATTTCTAGGCATCAGCCCGAGCCTTTGAATTGTACTTCTTTACTACTGACAGATAAAATTTGTTTTGTTTTTTATATACAATGTTAATCCAATCTGTGAAATTACTGTTATTTTCCCCCAAACCAGTTAGATGCAAACCACACCTTGCAGAAATTTGCCACCCCAGACCAGACCCAATTAATGCCTGCCTTGTGCTTTGAATATTTTTTATTTATTACAGAATTCATATTTTCTCGTTTTATTTGTCTTATCTTATTAGTTCTGTGTATAGATTAAGATATTGCTAATTAATTTTTACTTACTGTAGTTAATTTTTTATTACTGTAGCTTTATTACATTCTCCCGCGATTTGCAAATATCAAAGTATCGCGGTAGGTGAGTGGACGCTCTTCTCGTTCTGTTTTATGCGCTGAATAAACAAAATGAACATTTGTCGTTTTTTTTTATAAATCCACTACTAAAAGTGTGGAGTTTTCTAATTCTACTTTAACTATCAATTCCATTGCTGCTAATACTACCACAGCAATTGAGGCCGCATCAGAGAACAACGCCGGCCCTGGAACCAGAAGCACCGCCACCGTGTCAGCGGAGATACCCTTTCAATCTGCCGCATCTGGATCTGGATACGTCAACGATCTCGGGGAGAAAGCTATTTGGCCTAAACAGCCCATACTTTCTTCTTTCCCTAAGCACATAACTGGAAATGTCAATCGTGCCTTCTCTGCATGATTTTTTTACTTTTTGTGATTTTACTATCCCAAGTTGCCATGGATGGAGTACTCAGTTTCACTGGATTCTGTGTTTTGTTTTTGCTGTCGCCACTTTTCTTCAAATATTGCAAAATCAGATGCAGACGAAATATTTACAAAAGTGGGAGCTCGGAACTGGAAAAAATTGTCGGAGAAGCTGACAAAACACGCTTCGTCACAGGTACATTTAAATATGGGATGTTTCCAAATTGCATATCTTACTTGAGGGTCAATACAGTTAAAGGTTTACCACATTTGAGAATAAAGGGAATGCACTGCAAGTTAGGCCTATGGCATTGTCAGAATGTGTATGACGACCATAGCAGCACAGCATAGACGAACATAGCAGCATGTCTAAAACATGGACAATGGGTGTGTATCTGTTCTCAGCTCCGTTGCTTTTGATACTGACTGGAGAGTTGACCATTTGTAATGCTGTCTGAATGCCATTATCATTCTAATGCACTGAAATCAGTCCGGCTTGTTATTATCAATTGTTCTGTAATAATAAGAATTGTATGACTTTTTTTTTATAACAAAAACTCCATATGTCCTCATAATGTTATTTCATGGGCAGTTTTCACGTTATTTTGGTTTAAATTTGCACTCTCTGTAACCAAAAAGTTGTAGTCCTGTACTAAAATATATAGATGTATACTCAAATATACTCAATTTATAGATGTAATTGAGACTAACGGAAAAATCCATTGTAATTTGAATATGACATTTACTTTGAAAGATGAAAGCTATGACTAAAACTGTGAAAAAACAACAACACTACATGTGAATTTGCCATTGTGGGTGTATTCAAAATGATTTTCATTCAACAAAGCAAAAGACAAGGAATGCAACATCTTTTCTTTAGCAAACAAGACATTCAAGACCATGAATGTGATCATAATGCATAGACAGTAATCTGTTGAAAGAGTCTGTATAGCTTTTAGAATAAGAATGATCCATTGTCTCTGATAAAATACTGTTTCCTTCACTCCTGCTGTCATCAGAGCTCCAAAGCAGTCACTGAAATATGCTCCTCGTTCACTCTCTCGCTGTTACTGAAACTCTGATCCATAAATATAGAACCTTTAGCCTCTTTGTCTTGGTTCTGTGCTCTGCGAATGCTCCTTATGGTACTCCAGTGGGTGCTTTCAGCAAGGCCAAGCAGTGTTGTTGAGGTCTCAGCCTCCAAAATCTCATAAAGGAGATCAATCCTAACTAAGACAGTAATTTTGCCTATCAAAATCTGGAGAGGAGCATAAAACACTTGAAATGCTTGCTCATATGTTGTAAAATATTGGCAGCGGGCATTGTGGCATGACACAGTGTAAATTTATAATTATGTCCACAGTTGCAAAGAACACTCACAAGAGATAAAAAAAGAAAAAGATTGAAAGTAGAAAAACATGTTTACTGTGGATTCCACAGTAGAGTACTCAATTCCATTAAACATATAAGCATGCCTTTTTATAGTCTGTTTTAAAAGATTTATCTGTCATGTTGTGAAGAGTTTTCTACAAGCATATATAACCATATTATAGCCTGGGTATTCTTGGTTTAAGTAAAATTATCATTTTAATCACCCCATGTTTCTAAGTTAGCAGAACTTATAGTGCTGTTAGTTTTTCTTAATAGGCCATTATCATGTAGCATATCAGGCCATCATATTCATTATGAGTTGAGGTGCACTGAGGCCTGGTCTGAACTTAAATAGGGCAGCAGGATGAATGAAACCCTTAAAAACTAAAACAGGTCGGTGGGTGGCCACAGCATATGCATCAAAACCAAATGGACTCTGCAGTCATACAAGCAACTGCTTGCATAATTACAGAGAGAGAGAAATTACAATGTGTGACTTCCTCAAAATATAAATGCTTGTTAGTTTGGAAACTAAAGTTAAGTGATTTATTTTTTTTCTCTAGGCTGGAGGATAATTTTGCATGATTTGGTTTAGTTGTAAATTGAACCTCATCAGGACTCTGGCTGTACTTGACATCTTTTACCAATTTAGTAATCCAACATAATATTACTTGAAGCAATTCTACAGCACGGTAGAACGACAAGTAAATAATATCGCTCCATTTTCTCAGTTTATACACACATTATTGTGTTGTTTGCATTCATGTATTTCAACAACTGAACCCAGCTGCCCAAGTAATTGAAAGAAAACAATATTCATCTTTAATAATAAATGCAGATATAAGTTTATTGGCAACAAATTAGCTAACCCCTACGGGTTAAGTTATTCAGTTTAGCTTCAACAAAAACACAAACAGTATAAAAATAGGATTCAAAATTGGGCATCTAAAAAAATATGATTTAATTAACCTAATTGTCAGTAAAAAGGTGGTGATTAATAAAACAAAACTGACAAAACATATTAATCTATACATGTCTAATTACAACATGTATATCTTTTTTTAAATAATTTCTTACATTTTTCCTAGCTTCATATTGATGTTATTTTAAAGTATATTGATGGAAAATGGCAAAAAAAACACAAATCAGGGTTTTAAACAGGTCTTTAAATACAGTATTTATTCGAGTATATCGCGCACACGTGTATAACGCGCACCCCTAATTTTCGATTAAAAATCGGTATAACATTTTGTTTCACACCAAGCATTGTAATTGACAAAAAAACGTTGTTGAACACGTGCAGCAGTTTCTCCGGTTTCTTCTGCGTCTGAATTCCACAGCAGATCGTCTTCTGTGCCGTCCATTTTATTGTTGATGCCTGTCTTCACAAAAAAATCTTCTCCGTAACGTGTGGGCGAGGAAATGAAGCGGCGAGGGGACGTTTTTCTTCTTCTTCGCCCTTGCGTACAGTGAGAGGCTGCAGCCCGTAAAATGCGCAGCGCAAACTCACAATTCGCCGGCGCCCTCAAAGGACCGGTCGTCAAAACAAACCCCACCCCAGCCCAGCTCTTGTGCATAACGCGCATCCCTAACTTTGATTTATTTTTTGGGTAGAAAATTTTGCGCGTTATACTCGAATAAATACGGTAGTCATGTTCCAAAGATTGTCATATGGGGAATGCTCTGCATGATTGAGTTATGAAGAACATATGATATCGAAGCAATAGTGTGAAAGGACATCACAGGCAGGTGACGTCATGAAACCCGGAAACTATAAAAGGCATGCCAAACAATAGAGCAGCAGGTTCTAAGCGGCTGAAGTAGTCACTGACAGGAGATATGGCAGTTTGACGAAGAGTCTCGTTCCCTCTTCAGGGAGCAAAGGTTACATACGTAATCAACGCTGTGGGAACGCCAATGCCCACTCCTCCAGAGTGACATGTTACTGTCTGGTGTGAATTGCACTAAGATGATAACACCTGAGATCCTGGTGTAGTCAAGTCTAGGTTGTAGAACCCTATGAATGTGTGTGGTAAGGACCAGCTCACTACACAACAAATGTCTTGAAAGGAGACTCCTGACAAGAGGGCTTCAGAAGCAGCCATACTTCTAGTTGAGTGGGCTGGAGTTGCAAAAGGATAGTTAAGTTGCAGGCCATGAAGACAGCCATCATCTCCAGACAGATATGGTGTTTCCTCCACAGGCATCAAGCTGGTCATCCATCTAGGACTGCTCCCCACTCCAAACATTTATCGTTAACATTTTGCAACGACAAAGAGCTCCCAGTACAGGACCTTGGAGAAGGAGCCAGGGTTTCTTCCACATGGCCAAGGCACGTGAGCATCACCGCATGTCCTTGATCCTCCGAAAAGGCAAACCCCCTGGTCCTAAGCCATTACTGTATGGGGACTTGTACATCAGGTCAAAATGTATGCCTACCATCAGACCCAACACTTTCTGAAACTGTTTCACAGTGAGTGACTGGTTTAGCTTTTGTCATTAATGGCTGATAGTATTGATTCAATGCTAGGGAAAGACGTCATAAACAGAATTCCATAAAACACCTAGAAAGGTGTCATATGTCCTGGAGAACCACACACTTCTTTTGTGTTGAACCTCAACCCTGACATTTTCAAGTGAGAGTAATAACGACATCTCAGTGTTTAACTGCTAACTACTGCAACTGAGCTTTCAGTAGTTCAGGACATAGTAGTTCAGGATCTGTGATACAATCTTCCTCAAATTTTGAATCTGGGCTGCATGACTGAGATAACAAGATGGCAAAGATCCAAAATGTGCTGCAACTTTCCCATCTTTTTTTGGAACAATAAAATATCAGTTTTCTCTGTCTGGGTGAAATACACATTCATATCCTTTCCTCAGAAGGGATTTTACCTCTTTTTCCATAACCAGAGCCTGCTTGAGAGCCACCACTGTGGGTGGAACCCTATAATCTGGGTGGGGGAGACCCCTGAATAGCCCTTTTTCATTGCATGTGCAGCATCCAATGAGATATATTTGACAGAAACTTTCCAGCTGGCAGAAATTCTACTGAGGGAACCAGCCTCTCAAGATGGGCCTCTGGTGTCTTTTGAGCAACGAACTTGGTGCTTAACTGGCAGGAGAAAACCAAACTGGCTGCTCTTGACCCTTCCATGGAGGCTCAATGAAGACTGGTTTACCCTGAAACACATATTGTTGCAGGATTGGCAGAGCGGCCCCTTGGGGGGCCCTAGAAGAGTTGGGCACCATGTTAATGGCGCTCAAGACTGGTATCTAGTATTCCAACCATCAGGGAACATCAAAATGGGTCTAGTAGAGTCTAGACTAACACTTGTAACAATATCACTAAGTTGGCTTTCTCAAGCCAACTTAATGATGTATTAACCACTTCCCACAGAAGGGACTGTCCTCAGCAGTCATGACGTAGCCCACCTCTGAAGTCCTTTCACACCAATTGGTTTGATTTCATGTGTGCTTCATGACGCAATCACGCAGAGCATTCCCCTCGGCGTCAAATCAACGCAGTGCGAGTTACCTTGCAAGGGAAATAAAAATAAAATAAATGAATTATGTGGTTTTGTTGAAGAAGAGGTTTTTGTCAATTAGTCATGCTGAAATTTCATTATAAAATATTATTTTCAGCTTCCTTGCAAGGTCAGTAGTATAAAAAAGGTGCATTAGGTGGTCTGTAACCTATTTGAAGTAACTGTTTGAAGCTTCACTTACACAGAGAGATGAATTAAAGTGGGAAGAACAGCTATTTTCAAATAACTTCTAACCTGAGTAAAACGATTCAAAGTCAGTGTCATATATTGGACGAGATAACATCACACAAATATTCAATTTAACTTTATGAAATATCTACTGGCCTTCATATGGAAAGCATACTACGGTATGTTACTGTATGTGTTATTTTCTCTTTAAGGATGCCTCTGGATTACAGCTTTAACTGCATAGTTTTTTTTCCATTACCTATAGATATGGAAACATTTCAATTCTGTCATATGTTTCTGTCAGACTGCCCCCTTTATCTTTAAAGACACTTTTGAGGCTCAGGACTGAATTGAAGCTTGCGCTCAGTCTCCAGTCCACATTAGTGCTCTGACAGCAGGGGTGCCATCATATGTTTGAGAGGAAGCAGTTCAGTGACCCCTGATGCTTTCTAGGAACAGAACACTGATGGATCTACTTGGCCGGCTGGCATCTATATAAGTGATGTGGAGGTCTGCCACACAGCATTTATGACTGGAAAAGTCATGTTAGCATTGCTGCATTACCTTGATCCTGCAAAAAGGCAAACCCCCTAAGCTACTACTGTATGGGGACTTGTACAGCTGGCCAAAAGACACTGCTACCATCAGACCCAACACTTTCTGAAACTGTTTCACAGTGAGTGACTGGCCTAGCTTTAGTCATTTATGGGTGATAGGATTGATTCAATGCTGGGGAAAGACATGCATTATAACCGAATTCCAGACCACACCTAGAAAAGTGGTCCTATGTACTCCAGGTGTCAACCTCAACCCTTACATTTTTACATGTTGTAGTAAGAACAACATCTCAATGACAACAAAAAAAAAACTGTGTGCATACTGCTTATGTGCTAACTATGCATATCGTGTGTTCATGTACACATGTATGAAAAATTATACGTTTACAGTATATATTTTCATACATGCAGTTTTGATTGTAGATACACACTAAGAATAATGCAAACAAGTCCTGATGGCTTTATGAATTTAACAGCCGTGGTTAAATGTCGCTTCCTTTACATGCACAAAACAATTAACTGAAGTACATAAACAATAGAATCATACCAAGGTCATTAAATCATTTTTCTCTCAGAAATATTTTCACAAAAGGATAAATGTGTTGCATGCATATTTTTAGGGCCTCTGAGGTTACAATGTGCTTGCAAGTCTTTGAGTCAAAATATAACTTATTTGTTTTGCTTTGTTGCACTGCTATTGCAGCTGAATGAATGTCGTCAAACTATTTCTTCTACTTACTGAAACAATTAAGATCAAAAGAAAAAGGAATCCAACAGAAAAGGAAAAATGTTGCCATGATGACCCCAGGCGAAAAGCAACATGAAATAATGCATCTATCAAAAAAGGAGGTATGATTGCTACCCAATGATGCACACAAAGAAATAAGGATGGTTTTCATATTGCAAGGGACATTTTAAAACCAATCAAACTATGCTGAGATATAGCTCTTATGACAACTAGCCCCGTCTCCATTTTAACTCTTGCAGTTATACTGTCACATTGAATCGTAATGATAGCAGTAAGAGTCCCAGAGAAAGTGATGTATGTCTATTTAAACTCATCATCATGATATCACATATCACAGTGTGAAACTGACTTCCAATTAGCTGTATTGCTTTTTTTTCTTTGTGAGGTCTGAGTAAGCAAATAACCTTGATTTCTCAGCTCTGCTAGAAAGATTTGTACATGTGTACATGCAAATGGACCCTTTTAACAGACTGTGATGATGCATTTTAACAGTGATCAACATCATAAATCCTGCAAAATGCATGATATTGTGGGCTACTGTAAATTTTACAGTATACTATAAAAAAATTTCTGTTATGTCTTATGGGAAAAATGATTTGAGATAAGAGCAACTCGAATTGTGTGAATGCTCGTCGCAGTATGATGACGTCATGAACCAGGAGGATAAAGGTGCGCCAGAAACTGGAAGCGGCAGCTTTAGTGTCTTCAGTAAGCACTGTGAAACGGTCAAAGTGAAATGTTGCTGGGTTTGCAAATAGCCCTGTCAGATAGGTTAGAGACGGGCCTGGCCTTATTGATGCCCTCACCTGACAGGTTCAATATCCTCTCCCAGGATCTGGAAGCATGTGCTATGGTTACTTCCACACACAGTTGCGGTATTGGGGTTACTGCACAGGTGCTGCAGTTATCCAGTTCTGAGGAACTAGATGTTGTTAGTATCGAGGCTGGAGATGAAGATTTGCCATTTCAATCTCACGTCAAGTATGTCGGGTGTTCGGGTAAAAAAAAAAGAAAAAAAAGTGGCACGGCTATGGGACACTGGGAGGAGGCACTTGTGGAGGCACCTCACTCCACAATCTTTATCGGCAAAAACTTTTTTGGTCCTGAAGTTAGAAACTGTGAGCCAGCCGCAGTCTCATAGCCCTACGCTGTGCCACTCAAAATACCTGAAATACCCTCAGAGTGTTTGTTCTTACATCCATGCCACCTCAGGTGCATCAGGATGCAGCGATCCCTAGCGAGTCTCCCAGTTGCCACCCTGGAATCCTGACGTTGTTGGGAAACTTTCCTACCTCCAAGGAGGGTCCTAGAGCTTTCACTTCTGTCGTTCCCTGCAAGATAGGGCCCTAGAGTGAACGCTCACAAAATACCAAAGACTAGCCTTGAGAGGCTGGTTCCCTAGTAGAATTTCTGGCAGCGTTGTTACCTTTCTCGTTGAGTCCTGTGAGCAGGCTCTGGTAATGGACAGAGAAGTAAACTCTGATGTGTTAGGGGGTCATTGAGTACCTCTCCCAGCTATGAGATCAGTTTTATCACTGGTACTATCAAACTACCGGCACTATACCGAGAATATGTTTCAGGCTTTCTTCCTGAAGGAAGCACTTGTTACTTTTAGCAACTCAAATGGTGTTTGTTGGCCAGTCTATTTTTTTTTATCTGCTCTTTTTGTTTTTCTTTACACTCTTGTATGATTTGGAGGCCTGTTTAGTGGGCACAGTTTTTCCTTGCATGCATTTTGTGGATCCTGCTATGCCTAGTTCCATTTGGTTTTGCATTCAGCATATTTTAGATTATGCATGGAACTCTTAGTTTAGTTACATTAAAGACAATCTGACAATGACCAAGGTGACACCAAACTGTCATGTTGCGATGTTCACATATCTTATATGACATTCCTTAATTTTTCAGGGTTGACATTTGTATTTTACAACCTCCTCTAAAAAGGTAGAAAAACATCCTTTGTTTGGGTATTTCTGTAACAATTGTTTGAAATTGGAAAGGCCAATATCTGACCCATTCAGTTACAATTTCATTTGTAATGTTTATTTATATCAGCCAGTATTAGACTAATGTATGGCACTAAGCATCCCCAGCATGCACTGCTGATTTTAAATGGTTGTCAAATACGGAGGAAATTGAAAATCAGCAGTTAGTTCCCCCATAATAGAAAAGTTAATTTTCTTACAATGGTAAAAATGTTAACATTGCATTGACCAATGACAGAGTAATGACTTAAATGGACTGTAAATATCTGCAAACATTGATTGTGAAGCGTTCCATCTAAAACAAGAAAGACAGAACAAAAGAAGTGAGGACATGATAAGTAGCCGCTGACTGAGTATCTCTGACATGCAAGAAAAGCTTATACCTCTCACCCACCATTAACCGCTCAATCTTTTCCCATTACTGCTGGAGTGCCTTTTGATTTTGATGAATTTATGTAACATGCATCAAGGCCTATCCTCTAGTGATGAATGCAGATATTGATTGTTCCTCTCCGATGACTGCCTCAACCAACTTCATGGCAATTAGAGCAATTAATCTGGACATGGCTGATTCTAACAACTCAGCTACTATTGTTCACTGTGCAAAAAACTGAAATACTTTCAAAACAGCTGAACATCTTGTTGGAAAATGGGGCTGAGGTTTATTATGTAGAGGTATCACAGCTGCAAAATGTTCTATTATAATAAAATTTAGAGTTGCCACAATATGACAATATGGATGCTAGATGTCGCTAGGTTCTAGCTAGCATATAGTCTATTTTTGTTGCACAGTAGCAAAACTTGTTTAAATCCCAAAACAGACTACTCATATTACTGTGAATGTGAGAAAGTGCAACACACAATATGGAGGAATAATTCCTGCTTTTTAAATAATAATTGAGCCAATTGTGTATTCGTAAAATGATTCAGTGAATCACTATAGCTGATTTTACAAGGACTCTAGGGACAGCATATGTGCATTTGCTTTACTAACCTGAAATGTATATTTACACTATTTAAGCAATAAGAAACAACATTTATGTAATAATCAGATATATAGTCATATCAGTAAAAAAATCAGCGTAAAACTAGCCCAATGGCCAATCAAAAACAGGAGAAAGTAGTACATTGACCATATCCAAAATACCAAAACTCTAAATATCTGATTCTCACACCTAAAATGCATATTTTACAGTCACTGTTATGCATATTGAAAATCACTGTATTGTAGTGACCATAAACACAGCTCAAAAGCTCCATACCAGTGGCCCTCCTTCACATAACGTAACATTTATCATTGGTGGAATATAACATTTTAATACAAGCATTTCATTCGAATTTAATGTCAATCTTTAACCTGTGGAGGGGAATTATGCGTGAATTAATATATTTTAGTTATTGGGATTTTTTTTAATTTACCTACAAAATTTCATGATGTTCAATTTGATAAGCAATTGATTTAGGAATCAATTCCAAATCCTAAATCAATCAATCATATGGTATACCCAATAACACGGTATACTGTGGCATTCAAATTAAATTAGTGCAGCTTTACAGTTAAAGAAATATGATTTCACAATTGCTTCAGCTACTTATCTGGATGTGGGACATAATATTCCCCCAACATGGAACTAGCACTGTATCTTTGTATTAAGATATTGGAGAACATAAAGCTTATGTATCATAGCATTCAAGCAGATGTTTAAAGCAGCATATTGTATTTCTTTAAAGATAAGATTCATTTACGTCCATTTATTTCAGGATAATTCAATCTATGATACCAGTCCTTCTGGTAAAAATCTTTGTAACAGTGCCAGTTCTCTAAAATTTGTGGCAAATAGTGCCACATAATAGTAAATAATAGTCTTTTTAGCTGTCCGTATGTATGTGTGTGTGTGTGTGTGTGTGTGTGTGTGTGTGTGGTCCTTCCAAATTACATGTAGAGGATCTCAGTGGGTGATCTCAGCTATAAATGCAACCTGAATTGAAGCCCTTCTCACCCAACTCAAATTACCCCATGTGGATTTGATCCTTTTCCCTTTACACGAGCACATAGATCATGCCGTGTAGAAGATGAACTGCCATTGTCTCTCACATTTGTCAGCAGAAGGAGAGCCGGGAAGTGCTCGGGCTACCTACAGGCCTAAGTGGCAGGCAGTCAGAAAGTGACACTTCTAATACCGTCGCTGACAATGACAGTATTTATTCTCCGAGTCGAAAACTCATTTTGCACACACCGCACCGCACAAATCTATTCTCATTTTGCCTAGGCCACCTGCCAGATTTAATGACAGCTGCTTATCAAGGCAAAAAATATATGCAGTTGTGCAGAACAAGGTTTCCTAGTAGTCAGTGGGAGTGTCACTTTGTAATAAAGCTTCTTCGTAGTAGTCTTTATGTCTGTCTAAATGTAAGTAGGTAATGTAAAGCACAGAGATTTGTACTCAACATCATGAGCAGAGTTATAAAGTTTTATTCTAAATTTTGTTTTGATTTATTTTGCTTTTAATGTACATGTAAATGTGGGAGGAATTATGAAACAATTAGCTGATTGAAACTTTGGCTTACACATAATACTATAGCTATATAATACAACTAACTAGCTATATACAGTATAATCAAATCAAATCAATCAATCAATCCTGTAGTCAGGTCATTTTATGGAGTCTTAGGGAAAATGGAGGGAAATTAAAGTCCTCACTGATTATTTTATGGTATCAGGATATACAGTAGAATAATTGTTAAAACAAAATAAAGAAAACAATTCTTTATGCAACTTCAAAAGTTTCTCCTATGGCATCAGGCTGTCAAATGTGTGTGTATGAGTGTGGTTATGCTGTGTAAGTAGGTCTGTGAGTGGGTGTCTAGTTGTTGTCAATATGTTACCGACCTGTCCTACACAAACAGAAACTGACTGCACACCCACAAAGGCCTTTGGAAACATCTACAACGTCCAACATTGGACCTTGCTGAAGCTGATGCTCCTAAGCAAGGACCCATCTGTCAGTTTGGGTCCAGTGGGAACCACAGTGAGACACAAGGTCAGTACAGCTCCTGACAGGAGCTTCAAGCAGTGCATTTCTCTAGAAATCATCTAGCTGCCTGTACTCTGCCCTGTCCATCCTCTTCACTTGCGCAACAACAACTTCCTGACAGGAACTTCCTGAAGATTCTAGAAACCCTTTGCAAAAGTTTCCGGACTTGTCTGAAATGCACAAGATTGACTGTTCCCTAATGCCACTGGTTGACTGTCTGTACTATAAAGGAGCACAAGGGAATTTGTCTGCTTGTGTGACAAATGGTGATATGTTACATTGTGCAGCCCTGAGCAGTGAAAAAAATCCAAAATGAATGTACAATCACAAGGATCGAAGAATTCTGAGTGGTAGGAATATTATAGGACAGTGTTATGTTATCATACATTTGAAAGATTATTTTGTTACCCCAATGAAGAAGAGAAATAAAAACTGTTGCCTGTAAAAATGAGCATCAGCAAATGAGACGCATTAATAAACATAAGATAAATAAGAAATTATAATTTTCCTAAATGGTTAGAATCTTTTTGCATGGATTTTGCAAGTCATATTAAACATTTTTTTTAAATGTATTATTTATGTCCAGTCATTTTTAGGTAAAAATCCTGAACCATCGAAATTACATTTTGATGATAAAAATAGTCAACCTGCTATTCTGCTTAAGAAAACAAATGACTTAAAAAATCTTAAACATCCCATTAGAATCTGAACTGTTAAATGTACTTAGTTAATGGCAAAAGAAAAACATAAGGGAAGGACATGCTATGCATAATTCATTTTCTAAATCCACAGCAATTATTCCCCCAAGCAACATGCAAAATTAAATAAGAAACTGCCATTTTCAGCTTTTGCGAATATGCGATAGGTCGACCAATGCTGAGTTGTTTATTGGCTTCTTTAGCGAAAGTGAAGTACTTGTAGGATTTGGTGGGGAGAAGTATCATGTTTGTGACAGTTGTACAGTTTTGTATAATCCCTTCTTAGACTAACCAATGCTGTTGCTGAGCGAATCCATTCGTTCTGCTAGCTGATTTAACCCGAAATGAATGGACTCGAAAAATCTTGCACATTCTGGAGAACTCAGGATATGCCGTTATTTAATCTTAAAAACAGCATCCACTACAGGTGCTAATCTGCCTCTGATTTACTCAGTTTATGGCGTAATGAGAAGCATGTTGAAGCCATTTACAACCTGCACTGAGTTAATCAAATGTCAAACGGAAAATATGCTTATTAAGTGTACATTTGACATGTAATATATACAGTAAACAAACAGTCTCTTATCTCTCAATCAAACTCTCTTTAGCAAGGACTTCTATTTGACAAAATTGTCTTAAGAAATGTAGGAAGCCTTTTAAATGTCGAGTGGGAAATCTTTGTGAGACAGAAGGATATATCAGAATATGTGTACTCAGTATAATCCTCTTTATACAACCTCTAGTTGGTAAGCGGGTGCCATTTATTGAACCAAAAAATCAATTCACTGAAAAAGACCTTCATATGTCGTTTATTGCGATCTGTCACATACAAACTCCAAAAGCACCTTATCTAAGTAAAGGCACTGGGAGCTTTAGCTACTAATTGAGTCCATAAAGGACAAAACCCCAGTGAAAATTTCCATTGGTAGACTATGATGAGGGTAAAAATGTTGCCAGGTTAATTGTTGGTGGTTCCATGTATCAAATGACACCATGTAACTTCGAACCAGTTTTTAATTAACATAATAGAACAGTTCAGCTAATCAAGCTGTGATTAGAAGGATGAGGAATATAATAGTTTTACACCACCAGACCCCTTGAATTTTAAATACTGAATTTAGTGTTCTAAACATGATCAATCATGGACCTTTTAATATTTTTCTCCAATTAATATGCTTTTGTGAATGATTAATAACCCACTATTGACATAATAGTATGTCTAACTAACCCTTTTTTGAAAGTACACATTTTAATCAAGAGTCAGAATCAGTTTAAGTCATTAAGTAAAATTATAAATTTCTTGTTCGACAAGCGGTTTCACTTATCACAATATATCACAAAAGAAATGAAAACCTACAGAAATTTGTTTCAAGCTGACTTTAAAGGAATAGTTCACCCTAAAAAGAAAAAAGAAAAAAATCTGTCATCATTTACTCACTCTCAAATTGTTCCAAACCTTTACAAATAACTTCTAAGCACTAAGAATATACTTTGAAGAACATGCGTAACTAAACAGTTTATGGATCCCACTGACTTGTATAGTATGGAAAAAATAAATACTATGGAAGTCAATGTTGTTGGAAGTCAAACTGGTTGGTGACCCTTGTTCTTCAAAGATTTAAGAAAGATATTCGTACAGATTTGGAATAACTTGAAAATGAGTAAATGATGACAGAATTCTTTTTTTTTTTTTGGGGGTGAACTATCCCCTCCAACTATGTGTGTAAATGTAACTTTTTCATAGTAAAATAATGTTGCTTATCAGGTCAGCCTTTTAATGTAATACAGCAAGAAATGTGATTATTTCTCAAAAGTATGTGACGTAAACATGACAATCCATCAATGTTTAACGGAATTGGGAATTACAAGCCCTATTGGAACAATCAATGTGACAAATTATCAAAAGGTTGTGTGATTAAACAGGTTTGCTCTTATTTGTTACATTTATTGAGTTGATTTTGCATGTTTTGATGTATTCGCCTGATTATGTTAATATACAGCTGTTCCTGGAATATGTTTTATAATCTTGACATATAATTTTATAAATATTAATCATAGTAGGCCTACAGTTTGCAGTAGATGTAAACAAACAGACCTCGAGCCAAACGTGGGGATCATCTGTGCATGGGGGTGCAACAAACATTTTGTAGTTTAGAAAGATAACCAATAAGAGATTGGCTAAGAAAAGGTTAAAGTTTGGTGTTTTCGAACAAGTTGAACTAAGTGCACTGAGGTGCAGATTGTGAGGGAAGATAATTTCACATTTCCAAGTATCTCTGTTGTATTTGTGTGTGTGGGAGGGATTGTGTATATCTGTCCTTTTTAAGATGGAGTGTAGGAGGCTATAAGACCAAAGTAGTTTTTTTTCCCTTTCTTTTGTTCTGTTTTTTATTTTCCACTTGGTTAGATGTTTGTTATTGAGTGTGCTGCAATTCATATGTTTTAAGTGTCACTTAAGTGCTAAACACTTTTTTGGAGCCACTATGCAAACTTGATATCATGGTGCCTGACTAAAGTTGAACTGTCATATGCTTTTGTTTTGGTGCAGTTCCCACCCACAGAATCCAACATGACAAATCAGTTTTCCATTCTAAATCGGAATGAATGTTGTTTCTCTCTCCTGTCTGGCCTCCAGACAATAGGGGCAGGGTTTTTGTGAGGCTGGATAAATAAAACCCTTACGCTGTGGCATAGGTCAAAGAGCCCTTTTCCCAAGCCTAGCACTTCACCTGCTGAAAGGAGATATGCGTTCCTATGAGTGCAGCGCCACAGTTAAAGGGATTTGAGCTGCTTTCATTAATGCTCCATCACTGAGCAGGAGAAGCTTTTAGAGCCAGCTAAGGTTTATCTCTCTGATTGAATCATTCTTTGAATGTGGAAACACTCAGCTATGAGAAAAACCTGAGGTGCCATCTTTCTATCTTTCTATGCTTAGGTTTGCTTCTCCCTCTCTCTCTCTCTCTCTCTCTCACACACACACACACACACACACACACACACACACACACACACACACACACACACACACACACTATACCAGCATTATTCAAACCAAAGATTTTATCATTTTGGTCTTCTTGCAACTAGAGCAATTAAACATACAAACCCTCCCTCTTGTCGATTTAGGTTTCTACTCCAAGGTGGAAATGTATCATAGTCAGTAAACTTTAAAGAACTCAATGGAGACCACAGTTCATTATTGACTTTTAAGACCTTGCAGGCTTTTTCAGAGTTTTTTTAAAAACAAATTAACCAATAACACCCACCAGTCTTTCAAATAAAATAAACCACATAGTGACTCTAAAATGCTAGAATTTTGGATGCTAAATATTAAATTTAGTTATTTAAAAGAAATATAACACAAGGATACTTTTAAAGCTAAAATTCTACAATTATAAATATTGCTAATAATACTAATCTAACAACAATAAAACATACATATGGCTTTTGGTATGAAATGCATTGAAATATGAATTCTACTGTTCAAACATTTGGAGCTTTGAAGGAAATCGTTTGCTCTTGCTCATTTATCATAAAGCAGTTATATATTGTTAAATATTATGACAATTTAAAATAACTTTTTTATTTGAAGTTTTAAAATGTAATTTATTTCTGATTGCAAAGAATATTCAGTGTTATTTCTCCAGTCTTCAGTGTCACATGGCCCAGAAGTTATTTTACTATTCTACTTAATATTTTTGTGGTTAAAGTGTTACATTTGATCAGGATTCTTTGATAAATAGAAAAGGTTCAAAAGTATAGCATTTAATTACTGTCACTTTTGATCAATTTAATATTTCCTTGCTGACTACTCATTTCAATATCTAGCTATCTATTGACAACAACAACCCCTACAGACTGAATATATTAAGAAGTCAATGTTATTAAATTTAATATCAGGCAAGCAGTTGATGGGTACAACAAAAGTATTTAGACACTTAAAAATGTACACATCTGTTCAAAGGTTTGGGGTCAATAATTCATATATATATATACATACTGTGGAGTTCACTTATCTCGACTCATGATTAACTTGCCAATCCTATTATGTCGACGTTTTTAAGTGGAACGGCCAAACTCCCTATTTGTCTTAGCATTTTCTTGTGGGTTATGTTGATTCTTTTATGTTGCCGAAATCTAATATCTGAAGCACAAAAGAGAGACAAATTTGTCACTTCACATGGTTATTTCGTGACTAATTTACGTACCTAGTTTACTGCGTATGCGCTGAGTTTGCCTTACATGTGGATCATGATCACTCCAATGACGTTTCACTCCCTGTCGTTGATCTCGTCTGAACATGTTGTAGATCCCGCGCGTTTTTTTCCGATTTTGTGAGCAATCTTTGTGTTTGCATTGTTGGAGAATATAATTAAAGGTTTGTATCAAGAATCGAAAGTGGTTTTTATTGTGGTGGTTTTACATATGTCTTTTGTTGTTAGCAAGCATGTACACAGTACAGTTTATGTACATTTTAGATGAATGCTGATCGGTTCATCAAACAAATCGCGGCAACACTGTTGTGTAAAAAGACACTAAAACACAAGGATGTACATTCTCATTTAATAACTCACATCATGTACATCAATACATTTTCATTTTTCTTTCTTGAGAGGGTTGTTATCATGGCGCTTGCACTAACACTCTGACAGCTGGCGCTGATAGGCTGTCTGACCTGTCAATCATGCAAGAAGACGTGATTGGCTGTGCTGCCATGAGGGCGGGCTTTCTTAAAGGGAATTGCTGCTGCACAGTGCAGAGAGGAGAGAGGGAGAGACTGCTTTTTATTTTTCTTCTGATTCTGACTTGTGTTTGTTTTCTTATTGTGTGAGTTTTGCGCACAAGCACTGTGTACTGAGCCTGAACAGTTATGGATAATTGACGTCATGTGAGCAACCTGAAATTCGAAATCTGATCTTACACAAAAAAGATCATCAATCTATGGGTGCGGATTATGCCAATGATTTTTTACACAAAACCCCAAACCTGCTGGCTATATGAGTGTGCGGATTATATTATATGTGGGAAAATCGGTAATATATGTTATATGGGTTATCTCGATAAACAGTTATCTTAAAGCTTTTTTGCAACCCCCGAGGCCGTTGACATAACCAAACTCCACTGTGTGTGTGTGTATATATATGTGTGTGTATGTATGTGTGTGTGTGTGTATATACATATATATACATTTTATTTTATTTTTTTAAGTGTCCAAATACTTTTTGAAGCTGCAGCAATTGTTTTTACCCACCGACTGCTTGTCTGATATAGAATTGAAAAACAATGACTTCTTAATATATATTCACTCTGTAGGGGTTGTTGTTGTTACTTGAACTTAACAGTTAGCAGATGCTTTTCATTTAAAGCGGCATACAGTATAGTACTAATTGCAGAGACAATCCCCTAAGTGCACCTTGGGGTTAAATGCTTTTCCTATGGACACAATGGTAACAGAGCAGGATTGTTTTCTCATTAATTCTCCCATTTCCTTGGACCCCTGGGACTGTACCTCTAGCCCCTGAGCACAGATCCTTAACCATTATGCTACTGCCCATTTGTACTGCATTACCACATGCATTATCAATGTAAGTGTAATTAAAAGACACTTTGCTGGAGCTGTGGCACAGTGGGTGACTTTTCAGTGACTTTTCAGTACTTTTCAGCATATGTGCAAATTGCATCTGTTTACATTGCAGTCAACTCAAAACCTCTGCAAGAAAGAAACTTCAACCCTCAGATATGAAAAGGTATCAATCATTTGTCAAGATTAAAATATACCAATGATATTTACCTGTCATTTAATCCAGTGAAGACACAAATTGTGTGTGGAAAGGTGTTGTAACCCCATAGATTATACAAGAGATGCTAACACTTCCATGGGCGTCAGATTAACCTACCTGACTCCATGAAGTCATTATTGAGGTTGACCCAGGACTCTTTGCTCTTACGCAGACTTTCCTCCATAGCTTTGATGTCTGCAAATGGGCAGTTGCAATCAGGGAACTTTGCAGAGCAGCGGCACCAGCAGTCATTGTTGCGGCATAGTAGCTCGCCCTCTGAATTACATGCCACATAACTGAGTGCCGCCTCCACAAAACGATTCCGCAGAAACTCAGGAAGCACATCTTGTAGCCCTGTGCATGTGGGAACAGAAAGAAATATCTGTTTACCATCATGTTATCATGACTCTATGAACTGAACTGAAATTTGACTCCAAGACCAGAAAATAGATTTTGTAAACTGTTTTTTTCTGCTGCCAGGTCAGTAAACAAGTTCAGAATTGTGTTTAGATTCCGTAGTCTTATACATTTGCCAAGATCTTAAATCATTACTGTATGGACAAAACCCAAAGAAAAATAAAATCAATCCCTGAGTCATATGACACCACAATGAACCCACCCATCATCTGTCCTCTGGCTATTCTCTCCCCTCTCCTCACCCTGTCTGTCTCTCTACCCACTTAGCTCTCAAAGTAATATATTTTCTATTTTCAGTCTCCATTTATAACAATAAAATAATACAGTGGCATGAGGTGGACCTTTGAAATGACGAGGTCAAGTACCCTTTTTTACATGGTAAATGTGTATATTCCACTTCCAGTCGATATTTTTCATGTTTAACTTTACCTTACACCATCAACAAGCAACTATATAACATCAAAGTATCCTCTATAGTCTTATATGTTTACATTGCTACAAGGCTTTTTTGTGTAGCTTTTATTTATTAAGTTAAACTGTTGTTTGTATATTAGTTGCCTCATATTATTATGTGTCATGTATCAAGAGAGTGACAGATCCACGGAGGTCTATCTTTAATTTATACAGACTCAATCACAGATCATCATTTCAAAGGTCAAGTTGCAGTATAATTTTAAGTGCATTTTAATTAAAACTTGACTTGAAATTAAATGTCAAGTCTGACCCAGATGTCTAGACTGGTTGTGAACACTGTAGGTGGGAATTACCGCTTTCACAGTATTTTTTTTCTCTGACTACTATTTTAAATAATATTCTCAAAAACGTCTTCCTCTCCAGTCAAAATACCACTGCAATGAAGGCACGTCTGTCAGTCTAGTTTTTCTCTTGTTTTACAGCCATGATTTGGCTCAGCAATACAGGACGGGGAGAGTTGGGAAACGGAGAGCATGTAAAGTGGGTCAGAGAGACAGGCAGCCTGACTGCTCTAACAGCATCAGTGATGGGAGTCCTATTTGGGATGGAGAGGTCTGCTATGTCAGCGCAGTAATGGGGTAATGGGATGAATAAAGACCAACAATCTCCGTGGCAAGGTCATTCGGCCGTAAACCTCTGTCATGAACTGCAGGCACGCTGCAGACAGGGAATCAATGCGGCTATAGCGGAATTCTCCTGCCAGATTAGATATTTTGATAGCAGGCAATGGAAGAATTGACATTTGCCCAGGAAAGTAATTATTGATTTTTGAGCGATTTGGGACAAGCGGTAACAAGACGGTACAATTGTAAACAGGGTCTGAAATTAATTGTTTACCACACTTGCCAATCGCTGGTGAATTGGGGATTTTATTTTCCATTAGGATATTTTTTCTGCTTTTTGAAGTAGCAATATTATATCTATTTTATATAATGTAATATGTACACTACCATTCAACTATATAGATGTGGTATTTGTTTGATACAAAAATATAGTAAAAACAGAAATACTGTGAAATATTATTACAACTTAAAAAAAGCTTTTCATTTGAACATATTTTACATGTAATGTCAGCATTATTGCACTAGTCTTCAGTTTAGCATGATCCTTTAGAAATCATTGTGATATGCTGATTTGGTACTCTTAAGATTTATTATTATCATTAATGATAAAACCATTTGTGCCACTTCATATTTTTGTGGAAACCCTGTTATTTTTTTGTCAGGATTCCTTTGATGAATGGACAGTTCAAAAGAACCACATTTATTTGAAATAATATAATTTATTTGTCATAATGTAAAAGCCATTACTGTCCCTTTTAAACAATTTAATGCATCTTTGGTGAATAACATAAAAAAAAGAACCCACGTAGTTAAATCTGATTGTTAATAACATGTAGAGAAATCTATGAAGACATTTTGGAGAGCAGAACCCCTCTGTTAATTCTGATAGATTTTATCTACAAAGGCCTTCTCATCAATACACACCTATGAATTACTTATGAACGCATTCAGTGCTGAATACATTAACCCGTTAGCTATTCCACCATGTAAGTGAAAGATCCAGATTTCACAGCCCAGCTGGTTTTGCTGAACACCTGCTAATTATATTATGTGAGAAAACACTCTTCACAGCTTTTCCAGGTCTGACATCCTTCAAAAGAGAATCAATGCATTTTGCCTTCATATTCAGCCTTTTTAAATTCCCTTCCCAGTGTGAATATTTATGATGTGTTCCTCAGTATTTATCCATAAGATTGTGGGAAAACAAGAGACATAATTAGATGCAGTCTTCGTCTTAAGCTTTGGCTTCTGCTGGGTACAGAGCCAACAGTGTGGGGAGCCTCACAAAAGAGACTGACTTGGAAGGCTTTCATACCGGAGACAGCTAAATAGCTGCTCTTGTGCCCCCTCCTCCAGAGTCTCAGCCTTTTTAAAAAGAACCAGAGAAATGTGAATTTTTCCTGTGGATTATTTCAGTCATCTATGGAATTGACGGCTTGATGACCTAATTTAAAGGGGTCTAAATTCTGCTCTCTGAAAGGACACAACGCTTTGATTGAAAATATCCTGGGAAGCCCCCAAAAAAGTAAATGAAAAGATATGAAAAGTGACACACAAATAAAGACCAAACTCTTCTCTACAACTACAAACGCACTCCCCCCCCCCCCCCCCACCCCCCCTACATTTTCTTTCCCAAGCACTCAGCAAAAGATAAGCTTTGGTGCCGAACCCTATGGCTAGCTCATTAAAGTAGTTACACAAATCTGGGCAGTAGGAAACTTGCTTCAGGAGATAGGAGTATTAAGTGGGTTGACAATTTAAATGTCAATGTCAAGAAGGCAGCGGAAATTGGCGTAGGCCACGTGTATAATTAGCAACGGCTAGTGGCTTAAAAACCTTCCTTTTTGCTCCCTTCAGTCCTGTTACTTCTAAAAAATGTTTTTTTTTTCTTCTGATGACCTTTTTGAAAGCATGGAAAAAGCATACATGACAATTAAAAATGGATGTGTTGCCATAATCAGGGATTAATCATTATTAAAAAGTTGATTTTGGCAAAAACTATTGATTATGGCAAAATCACTATTGCCATAATCACTATTAGAAAGGGATGTGTTGCCATACGTCTGACATAATCAGACTTTTGACCATTGTAACTTATTCTAGTCAAGAACTGCCCACAGTAAGTTGTACCGGAATCTAAATATACCGGTTAGAGTTTGCTTTTTATGAGTCGTATAAGGGTGTTTTATATGAAATAGATTGTCTATTCAGTGGTTCTCAAATAGTGGGGCGCGGAGCGATGCCAGGGGGGGCGCGCGTGACCCTGGAGTACATGCTTTTTTTTGCCAGGGAGTAGGTTTTCTTGCACTGAACAAGAGCAGCATATATGAAGTTCAGATAACCATCCCCTCATCCTTTGACGTGTACGATTACACTGGTGTTCATATGTGTCACGTGATCAACCACTAAATTCACACGTGTTTTCATGCGTTATCTGGCACTGATCCAAAAAAGACGCGCTCAGAGCTTGTCATTAATTCTGTGTTATCAACCACATTAGGTTTCAACAAGTTGGTGACTATTTTGAATAAAAAAGAAAAACTAAATAAATGTATTAATCTATTATACAGCGCTTTTTGTGACTGCGGTATGTCACGTGAGAAGCATGACGCGTTGCCATGGAAACCATAAGGCGAACGTTCCAAAATGGGGGGGGGGGAGGGGGAGGGGTGGGGCGCGCGAAATGTTTACCTCTTCCTAGGGGGGCGTGACAGAAAATAATTGAGAAGCACTGTCCTAGAGTAATGAGCTAGTGTTGAAAAGAATTAATTCAAAATGTGAAACAGCTGTTTATATATGTTGTACATAGACTTTAAAATGATAATTTCAGCCTAAAGTGAATTAGAACTGACTGTTTAGAACTGACCAAAATATCTTTGTTTTAAAATATCAACGTTTTTAACGTTTTCAGTCAAATATACCTGCCCCCCCCCACATGGTGATAAAAAAACTTCTTGCTGTACATTACCAGTGCATTTGATACAAGTAAGATGTTGTTTTTCCAAGGACCACAACAGCTGTCTTACCTTTCAGGTGGATTTTATTTTCTGGGCTGTGTACTAAGACAGAGCTGACGGAATCCAGGCTGTCGTAGTTACTGCATCCAAGAGGCCCCGTTCTGGTCTCTGTTACCTAGGAAACAAGGAGATATTTTAATGCCTTATTATCGTTGAAATCATGCACCTGTTTGTTCCTCTTCAGAAGCCATGGAGTGCTGAGCATATGCAGTTGTCTAAAACAAACCAACACGCCTGTGCAATAAGCCAGAGTCAATATCTAAATGTCACCAAAGCCCATTTCAGGATGTCACAGCTCTCCAAAAATGCTCACTTTGCAGAGCGCCATAGAAATAGTAAATTGACTCTAGTGTTAGGTCCCAATGCATTATTAATTTCAAATCTAGAAAGCAGTGAGCCATGTGCAGTAGCATGATTCTGTTAACAGACCCTAGTTTTAAATACAAGGAGACTTTTATGATTTTAAAATAAGGTGGCTGACCTGGCATTTCAGTTTGGAGGTTTTGTTTTGTGGGAAGCATACAGGACGTTTTTGTTCTGTTTTGAGCAGCTGTATTTAAAAAGAAAAAGAAAAAAATAATGTTCCTGGGGATCCTTTCAATTAGTGTGTCTTGACAACTTATTATTTAATTAATGAGATATAGCAGTTATAATTTGGTGGATAAATACAAAGATAGCATCAACAGTAAAAAAATCTATGGACTCAGGGCTTGACATTAACTGTTTTGCTCACCAGCTTCTGTGATTAAACTTCAGATTAAACTCAATTTATTACTGAGAGACGGCTTCATCTTCACAAACTTTGCAGAAAATCTGCAAGAATGAGCAAAATTATGCGCAATACATGCAATCACATGCCGAAATTCAAGCCCTGCCACAATATTTTGCTCAACAATACTCATCCGGGGAAATGAAATGAGTGAGTAAAGGGATGCGAGTTTCAATTCTATAGATATTTGTATTGAAAAAAAACTATATTATTCTATATTCTGCACTTGTTTTCTACAATTAAAAAATATATTATATATACAATTCTACCAGCTAAAGTAACTGTATTAGACACCACTGCTGAAATCCCTGCATTTAGTATCAAGTCCTGTATGTGTATATACGTATTGTCTTGTTTTGTTTCTTTCTTGTTTTGCTCTGCTGGTGGCACATGACTGACTGTGATAATTGTTTGATTTAGCAAATGAGTCTGACTATGGTAATTTCTGCTCCATAATCACTTCAGTGCTGTTTACAATGCTACTGTTTCAGTCAATTCGTTGAAAAGAGACTGCTCAAAATTTGTCAGCTCACAAAAGCAGTAAATGTTGAATAATGTCATAACATATTTATGATTTCAAATTATATAAAAAACTGGTCGCTGTTACCTTGTTAAATTACAATTTGATGCTCCTCACAAATTTTTGCAAAGCTAACTAAATTGGGCCCAAAATTAAGTGTGAAATGCTGATGTAAATGTGTGTGTGTGTGTGTGTCACAAGATATTGTATCATAACAGCTATTTCATACTGAAAATGATATTTATTATTTTTATGTGTACTACAGACACTAAAGATTATGACTAGATGTCATTTGTGAATAAGAAACAAGAATATATGCCAGCTTCACTCAAGATTTTGTCTGTTTAAAGCCTGTAAAATGTTCTTAAATATCTTGCAAGTATTTCACCAGCACAAACAGCCACCTTCTATCAAATTTTGGCCCAACCACTTTTGAAGCTTAGTGCTTTGCCAGCAGTTGTCACAAAATTTATGAATGTGAATGTATATCTATTTATCAAAAGAGCATCTTGAAATTGATTAATGACGGCACATTAACTTTCATGCTTTCATTAAATCTGTCACTATTTATTATGACACAAATTTAAACAAATTAATATTTAATATTTAGGGACTATAATCTTACAATAGAAACGTGGAAATCAGGTGAAGTCTGTATGACGATGATGACAGTTTTAGTGCGAGAGCATAATCATTTATCATAATATATGCACATACACATGTATGCTTCATCATTTATTTATGAACTACTGTCTCTTTTCTGAAGTGTCGCACACATGCTCTCCTCCGCACCCTGTCCCACTGCAGTATCTCATTAGATTACTTGTCATTTATGATTGCTTACTGCAGCTCAATTGCTCTGATCCCAATAGAACTCCAGGCTGTTTACCTCACACATAAGACCAGACACTAATCCATGTATCTGTCTTCAAAAAACCTGCATTCTTCATGAGGAAAGGGCAGTCGTGTTATAATAGTTAGAGAGTCAGGCTGGTAACCTGAAGGTTACGGGTTTGATTCTCAATACCGACAGGAAAAGACGGAGGTGCCCTTGATCAAGTCGCTCCTGAATCACTCCCTGGGCTCCGCAGCAAAATGGCTGTCCACTGCTCTGGTTGTGTGTCCATGGTTTGCATTTTGTGTTTGTACCGTATGTGTGTGTATTACTATACCTTCACGTCATCTCACTTGAAACAATTTCTTCTTCTTTTTTTCATTACATTCGAGGTCTTATATACTGAGTCAAAGATGTACATATTACAAGAAATATAGGGCTGTAATTGATTTTAAATTGATCTAAAATTATCACACATTCCAAAGATGTCTCTTATTTGCACCAAGGCTGCATCTACACTAAAAACAGCAATATTGTGAAAAATTATTATTATTATTATTATTATTAATAATAAATATATATATATATATATATATATATATATATATATATATATATATATATATATATATATATATATATATATATATATATTTATTATTATTATTTTTTTTTTATTATTATTAAATGAATACATACAATGTATTCATCATTTATTTTTATATATGAATACATACATTGTGCATGAACAAAGAGGATAAATAAACAAATACAGCCTGCTATTTCATGCTAAGCCTAACAAAGTCTCTTGTTTACTTGTCACCCTGCTGATTTTCCTCCACTAATGTTTTATAAGCAGCACTTAATATTGGCATCTGAAGGAATGTCATATCTGACAAAACAAGTGGATAACACTGAAATCCCACATTTTCCGCCCTGTCTCTTCAGAGTGTCATGTTTTGTTGTTGATCTTATATTTACTGGAGCTGTGTTTCCACAGCTTCCTCTGCATGCTTTTCTTAAGGGCATAACAAAGGAAATGAATACCTGGGGTACAGTACTCGCCTCTCCATTTCTCTAACATCTCACATCATCCACAGGCTCTGAAAACCTCCACAGACCACAGAGTGCAGCCTATTCTTTGTCAATTGAAATGCTGGAAGAATGCATATCAAGTTGACTCATTTGTCAAAAATGCTTCTGCCTCCGCTGTGGAAAGCAAAGTTGGCTAAAGACCGCAGATGCACGCTGAAAGCAGTTTAGGAGCTCATGACATGACAGGATTTTATGTGCAGATTCTGAGCTTCATTGAATTTGACAGCTGATTTTTATTATACGGCACTGTCAGGTTGCTAGACCAGTGCCAACTATGTAGAGACGGCTCTTGACATAAATGGTGAAAGGTTATGAGTTCTCACTTTTAAATACTGGTGCTCATTTACATTCTGCACACAGACAAAATAAAACACACAAACATGGGATTCGCCCTTACAAAAAGGTACTGTGGTTGTCAATACCACGTTAGTTATGTCACTCACATATACCATTGTGCTGAATTTTCACCATATTTATGCACCATAGCCTTTACATGGAATTCCAATGTACTTGTAAATGCAATCCAATAATTGCAATCTTTATATTATGCTTTGGAGTCACTAAAAAGAAATGGCTCATAAAAATCAATTGTTTGGTAATCTGCTCATGCTATGTCCAGTTTCTCAGACGAGGCTTAAGTTTGAGGCTTAACTAAAATGCATGTTTGAGCTCTTTTATCTGAAAGCAACCTACAGTGATATCTTAAACTATGTCAGTGCCATTGTTTTTTCTCAAGATGCGCATCAGTAATGTATTTTTTTTCTTTCTGAGGCACGTTTATAAAAGATACATAAATGTCCTAATTTGACTAAAGCCTACTCCTGGCTTAATCTAAGCCCTGTCTGTGAAACCAGTTATTTGTCAGGTAAGCATAGTAAACTGATTGCGGCACCATATTTTGTTGATTTATTAAAAAGAACTGGCTCAGACGACTAATTTTTGCATGGCAATCATTGGAAACGTGCATATTTTTGATCCAGTGTAAAGAAACTGGATATAAGATTCTACCTTTTGTTGATGGTTTGGTAGTAAACTTGCTATGCTTTTGCGCTTTAGATTTGATGTTCACTGATGTGGCATTGCCGAATAGTAGTGCAAGACATACTTTCAAAGTATTTTAGAAAGGTTTTCAGTTCATAATGTCTGAAGAAAGAACATGTGAGAAAGGTTAAGAGAACTAATCATGATTTTTTTTTTTGCATTAATTCTGTGAAATGCAATTTTTTTTCTCTCCAGTACCCTTTGGACAAGTGTGATGTCCTTGCATGTTTCAAGAAGTGTCACCTTTAATGACATGTACCTAGTCTTTTAACGTGGTCTTTGCAATTATATGGTTCTCATGTACTCAGCCATAGCTTTGGCAGTACCTCTGAGATTTGTGTCCTACACAGAGGTGACTGTTAATAGTATGTCATTATGACAAATGGCTATATTAAAGAGAGGGGTAAGAGTCTTGTTGTAGATCTGGACTGAACTTTATGAAATCACACATAAATGTTTTGATATTGAATCTTCAAAGCAGCGTAAATTTGACCATTGAGCCAACAGAACCTTGTTAATCCTTGAAGGCCAGATAATCTCAGGTCTGTTTGTTCCTGCAAAATCTGATCACCACTAAAAAACCTACCTTGGGATCTTAGGCTATTTTTGGTCTTAAGTGGTATCTGATTACACCAAGGCAAAGTGATGTCCCACTGAAGCTCCTTCCTGGTGTGCTTTTCCACTTCGTTTCTGAGGGTGTAATTGATCATCCTTTATGGCATTATTGATGAGCCCGCTATAACCCACTTCTGTAGTGGTGCCCAATTCATCAGGCTGATTTGCACACAGGGTGCAGGAAGAAAGCAGTCAAAGGTGGGCCCTATAGCCCCGTAACGTCTCATTAGCTTTCCCCAGACAAAAACACCTGGCAGGACAGACTGCTAGAAGGCTCTCAGGAAAATACTTCACTTCAGGGGTGTACATCAAAACAATTTCACCGGTATGATATGATGAGCTCTGTCTGTTACAAAGTACCCTTTACTGTTGTCATGGACACTTATCTCATGCACAAGCAGGATATTTTATAATATGTTTACAAAATGGTACATCTATGAAAATTGTATTAACTTGAGGTATTTTGCAATCCTGATTTACAGAGCTTCACATCTACTGCACATTTGCTGCAAATACATGCAGATGAGTGTATAGGTCCATGGTCATATTGAAATGAAATCGTATGTGTTAAATTGAACTTCTTCGCCAGTGTTGTGTACTGAAAGCTCAAGTTAATGAAAAGCATGTTGAAGCCCAAAGAGAAAGTCATAATCTTCCCACAAAGCCGTCGTTCCTGTTCCTATTTCATCTTGCTTTCATTTCACACACTTTTTTGAGGCTGAAACTCTTCTTCACATGACTGAATGCGCTGTAGAAAATTTGTCTTCGACAGTGTTTGACAGAGCTTGAAAATGGCATACTTCATTTTGACGAGCCAGCATTAGTGTGTCTAACAGAAGAGGATCACAGAATCAGGAATATTGCATGATCAGCTTTGGTGATGTTGGCGAGGGTGTTTTGGATCGATTACGGTGAAAATATGTTTATATAATTAGTAAGATGATTACTAAGCAAAAACTCGAAAAATTAATAAAAGCTTATTTTGTCATCAATTTCTTCCTGCTTACCCTATAAAGCAGTCTTGAATATTTAAAAATGGTGAAATATAAATACAAAAATGTATTATGGTGTGAAATATACTTTGTAAGAAATTTGAGCTTTGAGAAAACATCTCCAACCCTAACAGAAACATTGCTTGTATAAAACTGTAATTACATGCAAGCAGGTGCATATCTATTTTGAAAGTCAATGATATTTGTCTCAGTTCAGCAGCATATTGTCATGCAGAGCTCCCTCTGAAGGAATCATGATGTTGCAGTCACCAGCATTTTTACACCCACTCAGCAGCTGTGAGTAAGACCAAGGGCCACTTGACACATCATGGAAATGACATCGCTGCAAATGTAAGAACCTTAATTGCTAAAGTGTTACCGTGGCAACAAACACATCTCAAACACCTATATATGGATGATAAACAATAATAAGTATGCAAATGGAAACAACAGAAAACTGGGAAACTTACATTCAAAGATTTATAGATCAATAAATTTACATTAAACCAACATTGGCTCATTGAAAAAAATGTCCCTTTGCCTACAATTTTTTGCAAACTCCAAAACATACCGATATTGTATATTCAAATCATTACAGACTCATGCTAATATGAACATTAGTGGCAGTAAATAACTTTTGTTAACACAAAATTATAAAATATCATTAGTGGGGAGATGATTGATTAACGAAGACTTATATTCTTGTGGTTCTTGGCACGATACTATGTTATTACCTCAAAACATTTTTAATACATCTTGACATTCGCAGCACACATGGTAGCTCCATATTTAAATTTTGACAGAAATGAAACAAGGTTTTGAGGGTTAGCGGTACAATGCATTCATAGGATTGGCATTTAACAATATCCAATTGTTCAGCTAATGAATCCTCTTTCCGAAAAACAGAAAAAAAACTTGAGTAGACAAAAACTCAGCAAAACAATTCCCTTTTAAATGGGAACTCTACACTGCGTCCCCAAGGGGACGCTTTGGGAAATACCTCCAGTATGACAGGTGTCTAAAGCATCAATCCAATCACCACAGGTGCGACTGCAGGTATAAAAGAGGCACCTCTTTTAAATGCTCAAAAATTAAATGCTCAGGTTTGGAGCATGCACGCCAACCCTTGAGGGGGTTGTTTGTGTGCGTAGCGAGTGCTTCCCTCTGGGGAGGATGCACTTGTGTTTGGGTGTGTATTGAGGGCGCTTCTCTCTGTGAGGCTGCGCTCGCGTTTGTCCTCTTTTAAGAGTGAATTGGGACATCCATCTGCGAACCAGCGAGAGTGTCAGAATCGTCAGAAGCGACGAAGCGAGAGTCGTCAGAAGCTGGTGCGAGCAAGTTTCCACGGGAGGATGTGTTCTCTCTCTCTTTCTTTTTCCTCATCACGGGTGAGTGCGCTCCCCACAAACCTAGGTGAGCAGGGGGCTGTTTGTGTTGGAGATCTCTTTGATCACTCACAGCCTGCCTGTCCCACTTATGACAAGCTGCTGGCAGTTATGGTTATGATCCCACGAGAGAAGTGGCCGTGGAAGCGAAAGGAATTCGACAGCCCCTGGTCGTCTGAATGAGCGCTCCCCCCACTAGTCAATACCAGCCTCGTGTAGCCCTTCCCTTTCTGGGAAAAGCCATGTTCAGCACTCACACTTCAGACTCCAGCGAATGGTTGACCATAGGTGGCAGCGGGTCAAGCCGGTGCAGCCTTCCACAACATGGCGGTGCTGCAGGTGTACCAGGCAGCCCTGGGTGAGGTCTTGCCTGGAAGGTGCCACCCATGCAATGTCCAATTTTGTGTCAGAAAACTTACGGGAATGGTTGACCACAATGGTCACAACATGGCGGTGCTGCAGGTGTACCAGGTAGACCTGCTGAAAGACCTGGACCAGAGCTAGGGGCTCCCCCCTGAGGTGGTCACTGAGCCGCACCGCACCACAGACCTGGCTCTCTGTGCCACCAAGTTGACAGCTTTTCTTTTGACCGCTGTATGGCAGCCATGGTGGTAACAGAAAGACACCTCTGGGTGAACCTGGCTGACATCGGGAGGGACAGAGAGTCCCTCCTTGATCCCCCGGTCTTGCCTTGTGAGCTTTCGGACCTCTGTTGAGGCAGTGGTTTCAAGGTTCCAGGAGGCGAGGGCACTCAGTAGCTTTCAGATCTTATACACTGCTACGCCCCAAGCCCAGGTCTCACGCCACGCAGGGGGCCAGCCACTCCTTGTTGAGGGATTGGCGAGTGGGCCGTAAGGCGAGTTCCGCCTCTCATGCGCCTCCGCCCTTGTGTGGCAGGCAGTTGAGAAGGCGGGAAGCCCAGGGGTTGCACCAAGAAGCAGCCTGGGGCAAGAATTCAGATGTGTGTACTGGTGGCTCAGGGGTTGATTCATTTTAAACCCTACTCCCCTTCCCTGTTATGGGGCCCTGACCCCTTATCTGTCTCCCTGCCTCTCAATCTCCTAGGGCGTTGCAGAGCTGACGCCTCTGCCCTAGAGCCCGTAGCTAGAGTGATCTCCGCTCGTGGAGCAAAGATTTTTTTCTTTGAACACTATCAGAAGAATTGCTCAGGAAAGCCTATTATGTTAACATCTCGGGTCACTATTGTAATCACAGTTCCCTGAGATTGCGTCTCGTCACCATGCTTTGGGTCTTCCTGCAGGCGTCTCCTTCAGATATGAAGTGGATGATGTATTGTTCAGGTGCCTCTTTTATACCTGCAGTCGCACCTGTGGTGACATCATAGGCTGCTGTCGGCGGATGTCAAGTTCTTTGTCGTGATTGGATTGATGCTTCAGACACCTGTCATACCGGAAGTATTTCCCAAAGTGACCCCTAGGGGACGCAGCGTAGAGTTCCCTGTTCTCATTGAACCATGGTTACAATAGTAATCTGAAACGTTTTGAAAGTTGTGAGTTTTAAAATGATCTTGAACAGCTTTTCTGTAGCCTAAGGAGTAGAACATTGGTGCGTACAAGGCTAATGTCATGGGTTCGATTCCCAGAGAAACCAAGAACTAATTAGAATGTCAATGCGTTTCTTAAAATGCATTGTATGTCACTTTGGATAAAAACGTCAGCCAAATGCATAAATGTAAAAATATAAATAGACTATAATAATCTCACAGTCATGGCGTGTCTCTTTACTCTTCTTGTTTCCTTCTGTATGCTTCCCAGTGTCATTCCTCTCACCTGCCATATAATCACTTGCCTTGTTAATCTTGTCACCTGTTCCCCATCATTCCTTGTGTATATCAGCTTGCATGTGTTCCTCAGTCTTTGTCTGTCGTCGTTAACATTTAGTCGTGTATTGGTGTATTCCTCGCTATTCCCCCGAGGACTTTATAATCTCCTCTTTTGCACAAGTGTGCTTATTTATTTTCTGTTCAATTTATTTTCAGTTTCTTTTGTGTTTTTGAATAAAGTGAATTTGCATCTTCTCCTGCAGCCTTCTCCTCCTTCATCCTACCGCACCACACACCTAACAAATACAGGGCGTGCCATTGTAATGAATGTAAGTTTATCCCTCACAGCTTCATTTTCACCCATGTTAAAGTCAACATGGTGTCTAACTCGACTAAAGTCTATATGTTTGGCTTTTTTGACATTTTAAATTTTTTAAACTAATTACTTTTGCTTATTAGTCTTGTGATGCAGAGCTCTCTCCGGTATGAGTTCTGTGAAACTATAACTGCTGAGTTTAATACATTTGCCACATTACTTTTAAATGTGATAAACCATTAAACATTTAGCACCACTGACTGGACATTTCATTTTCGAACTGCCATGAAATATATACTACAGCGAACATAAAATGTTGCCAGGTTTGCGTTCTTCTGTTTCTGAGAAAATCGTACATGCTTGCACAGAGCGCTGTCCACTAGACTTTTTCTCAAGAAGCAAAGTAATATAATTTAGCAGGAATGTCGCTACCAGCATGTTTTTTTTAAATGAGTTTGGGTTAGATTAAAAAGGAAGAAGCTCAATCGTCTGTTACCTTGATGGCAGATGTAGCGATCTGCAGGTGGTGGAGTCTTCGCAGGGTGCTCTCTCTGTCTGTGAAGTATGACGCCGCCAACTGGTGTAAGATTTCTAGGGAGACCACAGAGCTGTTTCCATTGCCCTCTGACTTTTTACTTAGCTTCTGTTTATCCAAGAAGATCGTGAGTGATTCCTCCCCTTAGGAAAGACACATGCGGGAACCAAACCATAAGACCAAATATATAAAGTCTTCACTTTCCAAAGACAATGTTCAGCAAACTGACAATGGGTTCTGCTCGGAGTCTGACTGTCAGAGTGTACTTTCATATGTCTTTTGTACAGTCGTTTAACATGAACTGTGGATGAGTTTTTCAAGGCTTCGTTAAATATGAATCACAGAAGTTAAGGCAGAGAAGCAATAACGATTTTGAAGGAAGGAAAAGGGCACACGCAAAAGGGGGTTTATCCCAAAGGGAGGTTGTTATAACTGTACATGTCTTCTCAAGATCAATATTTTTTAATATAAATTCTATTTTTGATCTGTTGCTAAGCTTGAAATTCAGATAAATATTGAAATTCAGTCTGGGCTGAGGAGCATCTCCTGTTCCCATATGTGGTGAGCTTGAGTGGCGTTATTAGTTTCAGTCTGATTAGTATGCACGCAATTGCACAGTCCCCCCATTTCCTTTGCTTTGAGTCGTTAATTACCAGCGTTCACTCTAGCTTTACCACTTCATTTGTCTCCCCTGTCACTGAAGCTCTGCAGCTTCACTGCGTACAGTACATAGACCAATAAATGACATCATAATTAGTGTCGGTAACGTGCAACATTTTGCAAGAGACACATTGAAAGGTTTGAACCCACCACTGGGACATGCTGCCCTACTTATTATTTCGGTGCCAGAGGGAGAAGAGAAAATTAATGTCTGATGATGTCAAAACTTATAACAAGGATGTAAAAATCTGTATTATTAGTAAATATATGCCTTTATCTATTTATTTATTTTTAATTGCATTAAACTTTTCCTGAGAGCTATTATGCACTGAATTCTTTTCACTGAACCTTTTTTCATAACTTTCAATACACTTCAATATGTTCTTGTAAATAACTGAGAGACTATTTGTCCTTAAATAAAGTTAGTACTGCTAATCTTTTGCATAAAAAATTATCATATTATTTTCACACCGTTGGACCATTTTCAATAAACTAGTGAAAGCAAAAAAAAAAAAAAGGATTAAAAACATACTTAACACTTAAAATAAATGACTGGATCTAAAATAAACATTTTCTTTTTTATGTTCATATATAAACTGTAATCTTGATGCTGACTAAAACTACCAGTATATAAGTTGTACAGAGTATGTTATCAAAATAACTTAAATAACTACAAAACCTTTAGCTTACCTCCCAGTGTGGCTGATACCAAGAAATGAGTGCCATATTTCTTGATCAGATTTTCATGGATCTGCTGAAGGCTCGGCCTTCTCCCCAGAAGCCTGAGGTTGCGTAAAAACTCAGGCGCCAAAGGCAACGGGGCTTTGAAGAAGTCTCTCTTCTCTGTCACCAAGCTGTTGACTTTCCAGTGACTAAACTCCCTGCAAGATAAAACAAACACAGTTAAGTACTTTAATGCTTTTGGTGAATTTTGTAACCCATTTTTTCATTAGTCATTGGTTAAACAGGAAACCACACATCTATGTGTGCGCTCAAGGTGCGGGAGCCAGGAAAATGCTGACATGAACAGAAAATAAAGCATGCATAAATATTGCATGGCGCTAAGTATTGATGCACCTCATCATAGTGCAGGGCAAACATGAATCAAGCCTATGAACACAGAGTACAGGACACCTTTAGCAAAAACGGGACCATGCCTGGATATATATCTTTCAAAACACTCTCTGAATCTGCCTTATGTGTATTTTATAAAGCCAAGAACAATCTCAGTAACTGTTTTTCTAGAGTTTTGCACATAGAACAAAGCTTGCACTTCCGTCAAGATGCTAGACAAAGGAATAGCCTTTTGGGCTTAGTACAGTTTGTGAAAATCTCTTAGAGTTAATTAACAAAAGCAGTGGCTGTCCAACCATAAGCTAATGATGATAGATGGTCTTAATTAAAGGCCTTTAGCACCAGCTGATAGCACCTGGAACTCTGCTGGGGAGTGGGACAGTATCACCCAAAACACTCAGCTTTTAAATACTCCCTTACCAGGGGGCCACCGCACCTGGGTATCATTTCATGGGCTTGCTATAATTTAACTTCTTGAATTAATTTTTTATATTGTATCTGTCCGAAAGTTATAAGCTGTAACTGTAAAAACATTTTCGGCTATTTTTCTTGGAAGATTGCAGTATTAATTTTAAATGATTTATCCAGGCACATTTTTTTTTTTATTCATGTGCCTTCATAGTCATTAAGGCCCCGTCCACACGGAGACGCGGATCACTGCATCCGCACACATTTCTTATCGGATTGGCGTTCCGTCCACACGCATCCGGCGATTTGGGTCACTTTTCGCTCACTTTTTATACCGGGTCCTAAAGTGGATAGATCTGAATCCGATACCCTTGCAGACTCGTGTGGACGGCCAATCCGTATACAGTGGTACCTCGGTTTACGAGTTTAATTCGTTCCAAGAGCGAGCTCGTAAACCAAAATGCTCGTACACCAAAACAAATTTCCCCATAAGAATGCACTAAAAATCAATTAATTCGTTCCACATGACCACAAATGCCCATTTAAAATATTTTTTTTGGTTTTACCCTATTAATTGCAGTTAAAATTGTAACCATTAAGATCTCATATAAATACTAATTAATAATTGACAATTAAACTCTAGAAATACTTGACAATTTACTGTAATGCACGTCAGGTTTGAGCAGCCTGCTTGGAGGAGAGAGAGGAGGGAGGAGAAGGGAGCGGGGAAAGCAAGGATGAAAGCAAATGAGTGAATTTATTATAATAGTGCAGAAAACAAAGAGTGATAATCCAGAGTTAAAGTCGTGGAACATGGGAGCCGCAAAAGAACGAATTCGCGGGAGCCGCAAACGAACGAATTCGCGGGAGCTGCGAGAGAACGAATTCGCGGGAGCCTCGAACGAACGAATTCGCGGGAGCCGCGAAGGAACGAATTCGCGGGAGCCGCGAAGGAACGAATTCGAGGGAGCCGCGAAGGAACGAATTCGCGGGAGCCGCGAAGGAACGAATTCGCGGGAGCCGCGAGAGAACTAGGGGAGCGCGGGGCACAAAGTAACGCGGAGTAAATAGTAACAGCGATTTTTTTAGATAGTTGCAGGGGCATAAATGTGACGTGCTAAAGGGCTTTTCATCAGACTGTTTGCAGACGTCTTCTGGACATTTTTCGAGAAATTTCATAGAAGTTTGGATGAGAACCACAGGAAAAACTCTTTTGGCAGCATGTAAATATTTTTTGTTATAGTAGTTGTTTTTCGATTTTCAAAGAATGTGTGAAAGATTGTTAGTCTAATCTTATATTGTTATGATTACCATCTTCTTGGCTAAAAGATGGTACCATTTTGAAAGACGTGAAAAACACATAGTGGCTGCTATCCGGTCCTGAAGTAAACAAGACAGTGCGGGGTTAGTTGTAACACTAAGCGGCATTGAACAAGTTGCATCAATAATCATATATTTTGCATTGTATTAACCTATTAAAACGTTTTTCATGTAAAAAAAAATAAAGGAAAAAAGTTATGCTTATGATCATCAAGACGCAACTTTTTTAAACAAATAAAAATACGTGAATGAACTTGTATTGGATAACATGGTGTTACAACTAACCCGCTGTCTGTTAAAACGAGCCCCGCTCACGGGGTAAGAAGTCACATTTTACTCTTGCGCTTTTGCCGATACTGCAGAGAAACGGCAGGTCCGACGAACATGAAAACAGTGCTCATTTGTAGGAGAGGCTTATATGTTGTTTGTATAAAAATATGGTTTGTCTAACCCTATTACTTTGTTTATTATTTGGCTAAAACCGTGTATATTTCACTACGTGAACAATGGTGATCACAATTAATTAATGTTTAGAATATGAGGTAAAAACTTCTGTAAATCACTTATAAAAATATCACTGTGGTGAATGATGCAGCCAATTAATGAGTTAAGGGGTTATAAAAGGGGTTGAAACCTCCTGACTGTGTTATGAGAGGCTGTCATTAGGATATTTAATGTAAAAATGCGCACAAGGATGCTAAGCGTTAGGACTTTTTCCACACAGAACTGCGCATGGGTGAGGGAAAAATTTGCTCGCACTCCGATACAAAGCTCGTACACCGATTCAACCCTCCATGCTCGTACACCGATTTTCTCGTATACCAAGTCGCTCGTAAACCGAGGTACCACTGTATTTTTTTGTTTACCGATGATGTCATCACATCACGTGTCGGCTGCGTCACAGTAACAGCAACAATGTTGCCAGATTGGACTGAAGATTCCAGCACAGCTACAGCTTAAAACCCTCTCATTTAAAAAAAATACCAGCCCAAGGTGCGTACTCTTAGAAATAATGAAAAATGTTGAGCGATTTTATGCATCAAAAACCATGCCAAATTGAATCAACCAGCCCAATGCATTTTTTCCCAATCGGACGTGACAAAAAGGTAACTAGCAATCTGGCAACACTGAACAGCAACAATGCGCATGCTCAAAGTCTTCTTCTCTGTGTATAGTGTATTATCTGTGGCAGAATTACAGCGCCCCATACTGGTCTGGCATATAAACTACACCGGATTCAGTCGGTTTCAGTGGTATCGTGTGAACGCTGATTTTTTTTTTTGAACGAGGAAAAAAAAGATCGAATAGGGAACGCGCCGGCATCGTGTGGACGAGGCCTAAGTTAACCTCACCTCCCTCTTGAAAAGACATCTCGGCAAAACAGCTGTGACATCACCGCAATAGCAAACCACAATGATCCAACCAATTGTTAAAGTCTCACCCTGCATTTGTTCTTATTCGAAAAATAATTTCACTTGGAAATGTCACAATAAGGATGTTTACTCAGATATACGTCACAAGAGGGAGTTTAATTCAGACTTTAACTTTCAAGACTTTACAGCACACACACATTTTATTAAAAAAAAGAACTGCTGATCTGATTTAAACTGAGTTTTCTGGCCTGTTTGTATGAGCCTGCCAATCAAGCAGAGGAAGGCAGATGTGTTTAATGAAAATAGGTCTTCACCTCTCAAACTTTTCACTCATTAAAACAGACACACGCCTTAATCGGATGCATATAATGAATGCTCTGTCCTCTGCTCATCGATGAACTGAATAGCAAAGTCATTGTAACTACTTTAGAATTCCTCGTAGGTGGTGGTTAGTGCTATCCAGAGTTTGGTGAATGAAGGAGAGGAAGTCTGAATAGCAATTAGAGTCTCTTTCATTTCCCCTGTGAACCCGTGCTGGCGTTGCATTCTGCAGCCATGTTTGTGCTCAGCACAATAATAGTTGCCTCACAGCTCTTCTACGCTAATTTGAGACAGTTAAACGTTTCCTCCAAGAGAACATTATACCATTTTCTAGAACAAAATATATATTACTTGTCAAGTAACCATTAGTGTGCTGTTTTCACTGTTTCTTTCATTAAATTTTTTTTTAGTAAATTGAGCTATGCTGTTAATGGGATAAAGGATTGTGTTCAAAGTATTGTGTGTAAAGTACTTTTTTAATCAAAATAAAGCAGCAGAGGCTCTGTTTTTACATTGAAACTGTGTTAAATGCTCTAATTAGATTTTTCGGTGACACTTTAATTTAGGGTCCTATTCTCTCTATTAAGTTACTTATTAACATGCATAATACTAGGATATTGGCTGTTTATTAGTACTTATAAAGCACATATTAATGTCTCATTATGCATGTCCATATTCTTCACTACCTTACTAACTATTAATTAGCAGCAATTAGGCATTTATTGATGCAAAAGTCATAGTTAATAGATATTTAATAGTGAGAATTTGATGCTAATCTGGACCCTAAAGTGTGAACAAATTTTAAGTCCTCTAATAATACATGGTAATATAAAATATAAAACCCTTCTCCGTCTTCCTCCTTGGCTAACAGACAACATGTTAAAGGTTGTTCAAATTGCCGTGCAATGGCAGTTGGACATGTTTGTTTTTGGAAATGGCCTAGGAAATGGAGTAGGAAAATTAATAGAGTAGGAAAATTAATGATAATTCTAACCTGATGTCATGAGAAAATTAAAATAATTCTAATTAATTTGTATGACTTTAGTGGTATATTAACTTATACATTTATTTAAAAACTAAGCATGGATGTCCATCCCTAACCCCACCCCTAAGCCTAAAACGTCAGTGATGTAAGCAGATCTTATGAAAATGTACAAGTGAGATTAATTGGATAAGAAGATTTCAAAGAACCTATTTGTTCAGTGAGAGGTAGAGTGAATGTCCAGATTTTTTTGTGAACTGTGACTTTCAAAATGTTTCTTATAAAAAGCTAATAAATGAAGTCTTACAATATAGAGCCATATGGACAACTTTTATAGTAGTTTAATGGTGTCTTTGGATTGTTGGAAAGCCATAGAAGTTTAATTTAAGCTTCCTCCAAAAATCTAGTCTTTAAGGCTGGACATTCATTCCATGGACATCATGTTTACTCCAATGACCTTCACACTTTACCTCAGTATGAAATAGATCGGAATTGACATGAATTAGACTGGAGTAACAGAATATCAGGCTCTCAAAGCTTTTGAGAAATATTTGTTCCCAGCACTTCTTGCACTTTTGTCTATCTAAAATAAAATAGGATCTACTTGTCAACTATGAAGTAAGTTTGATATATGGATTTCCCTTCTCCTCTTCAGACACAAGACATTTACTGAAACCTTTACAAAATATCCAATGTTTCACTCTTGTCCTCCAAAATTGCTTTGCACATTTACACAGATCCCCCCCCCACCCCCCCGACTGTGTTAAAACGTTTTGTCAAGTAACAGAAAATATGCCTCATTTTAACAACTGTAATGGGCGTTGGTATGGGATGACAAAGACGAGGAGACTCTCTTTAATCACAAACTAAACAAAAGACTTTAAATATAAATAAAAGGCCACACTTGTGCAAAAATAGAAGAGAACTTGAAAAACACGAACCACAAAGAGCATAACCACAATTTGAAACTTTATCAACAACTGACAAACTGATAACTAGAACAACTGATACAAGAGGGCTTTTATATACAAGATAGCTTATAGACTTTAGAGGATTTATATAGACAAGACAAACAAGGGGAGTGACTGACGTGACAGCTGACAGAAATTACAATGGGATCACAAGGAAACAGGAAGTAACGAGACATGACTGTGGCAACATCTAAATTAACCAGGTTTATTAAACTAAAAAATATTATTTAATATGACTAAGTCAACCTAACCCAAGCGAAAACAACTTGTACAAAGAAATTGTTCCTAAAGCTAATAACAGCATTTTCACTTTCTCAGTGTTCTGCACAATGTAGAACCAATTTGAAGATAATTATAATTATAGCTTATAAACTTGTGACAGCCAATATACTGTCTATTTTAGAATAGTATTAAAGCACAATTGGTCTGATGTGGTAAATCAATTAAGTAAAAAAGATCTGAAATAACTTTACACAAGTATGCCCAAAACTTGTCCCAATTTTTTGCGTTCTGTAAAACCTGAAATGTCACATTTTCAACAGATGGCTAACAGAATCACTTTAAACAGTTTGTTCACCTATTCAGCCAAAATCTGACTAAGCATCACATTCTGTCTTTGCTCTCCTTTTATTTTTCTCTTTAAACCCTCTATTTAATGCAAAACTTCAAAGGCATCTGTTTAGTGAAGTAAAACATTGGCACATTCTGCTTTTTTTGAAGGCATCTAGAAAATAAGCTTTGGAACCCCTCCCACCAGGGGCTGCATTGTATTGTGAAAGCAGCTTTAACTATAGATTTTTAAAGAAGGATTAGTTACGAAAGTTAAGCAAATAAGAAATGACAAAATCATGCTTTCAGCAAAATCCAGAATTACACAAAGAAAAAACAAAATTAAACTGCTAAGCAAAAACTTGCACTGGCAAACATCTATATAGAGAGTGAAATTTGACTCAATCTGTGGAGGCTCAGACAATGTTTAGCAATTGCTTCTGAAATATTCTTTGGTGAGTGATTGAAGTGGTAAATTGCATCAAGTCAACGGAACACAAAGGTGATTCTTTTCAAGCCTTTGCCCCATTATAATTCCATGCAAGTATTTTGAGGTTGCCATCCATTTGGCTTATTAATTCTACTTTATGGACCAACGTCACATGCATGATTCGTCTCTTGTGCTTCCTATGAAAACATCACATTTAATTTATGGCTTACACGTCTATGTGTTTGATTTCTTTTGTAGATACCCGTTGTCTTTGAAAACCAGAAGCTACCAGGTTACTAAATCCCAAAAGAGCAGCTCCCTGCTGGTCGTCACTGCAGTCACCTTCTGCAGCACCAATGGTGTGATGTTCTACAGATAACAACACAAATGGGAGCTAATACATGATCCCTAGGTTCCACATGGAAAGGGTAGTGCGTCATGGTTAATTGCATCTAACATCATTAATATGTTATTTGAATTTGGTTTCTGTCAGGGTTGATGAGGAAAGTACGAGGACTCACAGATGCAGAGGCGTGGGATTTTATAATAATAAAATAAAATCAAAAACAGAACAAAAAACACCTGAGGGGGAAAAACTAGACTAGAAAAACTTATACATGAACACAAACTAGGACTAGAATTGGGACTGGAACTGGACTAGAACAAGACTGGAGCATGACTGGCCACAGGACTAAAACACACGATGAACAGCCATGGAATGACGACGAGACAGCACAAGACAGCAGACACTGGGAGAATATAAGCACACAGGAGGAACGGTAATTGAAAGAAACAAAGCTGGAATAAAATCGAACTAATGACAAAGAAACAAGACGGGCGGGGTAACAGACAAGACATGAACATGCAGCCAATTAAACAAGGACGACGCGCAGCTGGTGACAACCAAACTGCACGTGACAGAAAACAAAACAAGAAAGCATGCGGCCGATTGAACGCGAACCGCGTGCCAAACATAAACACGGACGAGAGGAGGCCCGGCTCGCGCAAAGCTTGAAACCGCGCCCACTCACATGACATAGAGCTTGCAAGAACGAGTGTAAACACCTGTTCTCATGAGCTCACGACAAGGACGAACACACGAGTTATGAATGCCCGAATCCCGATACAAAACCGAAACTAAACCAGACCAAAGTATCGGGACAGATATCATAACTCGCACAAATGACGTCACACAGACAAGCGTGCACGCGACTTGAAGCCGCGCGCATGCACACATAACTCGAGACATTACGGTAGTGTCAGAGCCCTGCCACAACAACAAGATATTACTAGACCGAATGTGGCAGAACCCTGACACTACCCCCCCTCAAAAGGAACACCAGGAACAAGACAAGACTAGAACAGGACAGACACATGACAACAGATAGCACGAACACGAAGCAGGAAAAATAAAGAACACCAAGATAAGGGGAGGGAGGGAGGGAAGAGAAGCTAGGCTAAGACAAGCAGCAAAATAAACAATTCACAAAACCAACATCATGAAAATGACTCAGAAATAAAAAGTCCTCAAAACGTCATGAAAATATAAACTCAAAAAGTCCCCAAGCATCATGAAGAACACGCAAGAGTTCTCAAATCAACATGAAAAGCATAAGTCAAAATAGTCCTCAATTCATGACAAACAAAAGTCATCCACAACAGAGTCCAGGGGGAGGAAAAGGCGGGATGAGCCAGGTGGCTCAGACAGTACAGTGTTTTTAGCAGATGGCCAGGGTGGAGCCGGGGGAATGAGCCAGGGTTGCTCAGGCAGGGACAATGGGTCAGGCAGTGCCGGGGGGGGGGGGGGGGGGGGGGGTGAGCCATGCGGGCTCAAGCAAGGCCAGCGGGTCAGGCAGCACCGGAGGGGTGAACCAGGCCGGCTCTGGTGAATCTGGAGTCCTGGCAGACGGCCAGGGCAATGCCGGAGGAAACGGCAGCTTGGGTTAGGCAGGACCAGCTGAGACTCTGGGAGGTCTGGACGGACAGGCGGGTCTGGGAGGTCTGGATGGTCTAGAGGGTCTGGGAGCTCTAGAGGGTCTGGGAGGTCTGGACGGACTGGCGGGTCTGGACAGACAGGCGGGTCAGGCAGCCGAGACTCTGGGTCGGCCGGTGGATCCGGCAGGACAGGAGGCTCTGAGTCAGCCGGCGGGTCAGGCTGTGAGGGCTTGGCTGGCGGGTGCTCGAGGAAGGCAGCCCGGTGCATCTTCCAGGCAAGCAGGGCAGCCAAAATAAAAAACAGATCCACAGCCCTCTTGGCCATGGCTGGGCTGACAGGTACTACAGGGATGGTCTCTTGGTCAGCAGGGAGCTTCTCTGGGGCAGTGGCGGGCTGCTCAGGGATGGCCTCCTTGGCCATATCAGTGTCAGCAGCCCTGTGTTTCCTCCAGGCATGAACAGCCGCAATAATAAAAAACAAGTCCACTGCCTTCTTGGCAATGGCAGGGCTGACTAGGGGTGCTGCAGCCTCATTGAAAGTCTCTGGGGGCGCTACAGCCTCTTCTGGAGTCTACAACCTTAGTTGAGAGGCCTGAGTCAATGAATTGTGCTACCTCAGAGGCTAAACCCACACTTTCATAATTCTACTCTCCAAAACTTCTGGGAGTAGAGCAATCAGTCAAACTGTGTACAGAGGCAGCCTCAGCCAAGTGCAGCTCCAAATGAGCTCCACCACTTTGGGGTGGTGTCTACATTCCCTGGGCCTTAGCCTCTGTCTCAACAGGATCCCTGCTCCTTGAATTTGGTGCCCAGAGATGTAGAGCTGAAGCCATTATCAGTGCCAGAAGAGATGATGACCCCTCCACAGGCCCTGAGCGACCATTCATGATCACTCCCCAGGCCCTGAGCAAAGAATCTGTTGTAAGAGTGTGTGACAAAAAGGAGCTCCCAGCACAGGACACTGGAACAAGAACGAAAGCTTCTTTCACTTAACTAAAATATGAAACACCTGCGCGTGACCTTGATCATGTGAAATGAGTTGACCCTCAGGGACACCCTTGAGCCTTGAGCCACCACCCTGCAAGGGCCTCATGTACAGTAGGCCAAACGGGCCTGTTGGATGCGGTTGCCATCAGACCTAACAGTCTTGAAACTGTTTGACAGTGAGTGACTGGCCCAGCTTATCTTGCTCACATCAGTGTGGATTGAAACGATACTGGTACGCACTGATCCACGCTGCCTCGGCAAACACAAGATTTTATTCCCTCGAGAAGAAAGCCAACAGGAGCGGAGCTTAATCTCCTTATAGTACATTTCTTTACACATCAAGAAAATTATGAATAAACACCATCATCCCCCTATTACTAGAGTCGACATACATGTCAAACAAACAATGCAGAAATCGTGTCAATTCTTGACACAGCATGAGTTCCCTTAAAAGAGAACATTTTCCATATCAGTCAATGCAACATTTGTTCTCTCTTTACCTCATTTTGATTAAACTGGCCTATAGCCAAAATGCTATTGAAATAAATGTAGCCAAACTTTACTAATACTGGGTCACTGAGAACGAAAATGATTTAGTATTCAAGATATGCAAATTAGTTAGTATACAACACTGGAGCCCATCAATGCTTGCAGACTATTGCTGGACATTGAAAATAAGTCCTCCTCTTAATGAATATATGACACAAGCCAAGAAGTAGTGCAGAGTAGACACCGAATAGGACTAAACTGTACATAATAGTTTTTTGCCTTTTGTGTCATAATTGATTTGACTGCTTTTGCTGATTTGAAAAGTGTTACATAAAAAGACATATGACAAGTAGACTATCATCTACACAATATACAAAACTTAAAAAAACTTAAATATCTTGGAAACAGTAGCCAATAATTTGTTTCAATTGTCATATTTGAATTCAGTCATAATACTTTTTTTATTAGATTTTTATTTCACATTTTATCTCCTAAGCGAACAACTTCTAAGAAATTATGTACCAGTGTTATATGTTCCTTTTCATTGAGTTCACAGAGGTTTCCATATTCAATAACTTCTGAATGTAAATGTCAGCTGCTAAAGCCTTCGAACAAATAAAACTAATGCAAGCACACATCTCTTTCCATTCACAAAAAAAAAATCCCCATTGGAGCTGGCAGTATGACTAAAGACCATAGAATTCACTCTGCCGGGGATCCTTTGGTGCATTGTTAACCCCCAGAAGAGAGCTGTGCCCAAGGAAGCAGTAAAAGGTTCAGTACTGGTGTTCTCCTCTTGTGATGTGCAACCCAGTTTCTCTTCTTGGAAATCCTGATCTGTTATCATATCAAAGGGTCAATGGAGTGACCAGCTGATGTCCGATCTTTTCAGTGTGTGTTCAGTGATGCTGTTTACACAATGCATCTGAACTGTGAAGCACATACAGAAGACTCGCCTACACCCAAACACCCACACAGACTCTTTGGCTTGCAGGACAGCCTTTCAAACAGCGCTGGCAGAGGCTCGTCTCCCCCACACTGAGTCCATCACAGTTACGTGGGCCTTTCTCTGCCCAGCTGCTGTAGGCATGCTGGGTTCTGAATTCAGTGAGCGGAGAGAGTTGGACAGAGTCGGCTACGCACTAGCGGGGGGGCAGAGGAAACGGGCATAAAGGCCAAACTCCCCTTGCGGAGCTGAGGTCAACCACGGTTATGTACCAAGCACACCTTTCTTTCCCATTGTCTTTAAAATAGACTGGAATGCATGTGTACTGATAGAAATTTAAAATGCACTATACTGAATGATGTTGGCTGCAAGCCGTGCGCATGTAATTAAAACTGGTCAACAGCTGAATAATCACCACCATGTTGCGACTGATGTGTTGCCCTTTTCAGAATAATGATGAGTGTTTCTGTGCATGATGCTACCAATGGCAAGGTCATAGGTTTGATTCCTGGGGAACATATAAAATAAGACCACAGTAGATGATAGTCCAGGGCTTTTCAAAATATGAAAAAATGTAATGTAAAAATTATAATTAATAAAGACAAATAATTTATTGAAGGACAGTATTAAGTATTAATTTATTTTTGTGAAAATGTACTGACCCCAGACATTACATTTTATAAATGTATTTGTTTATTTTTCTCAGAATAAATTTAATTAAATATATAGCTGTATCCCTTAAAAAGACATTACCATTTACTGGTCAGTGTAGATCTAAATGGACACTGTAAACTTTGCAAACATTTTGTCTATTGTGTTGATTGTTTTAGTACCTGGAGACCGCATCGGTGGAGATACGGTCTTCATTGCATGCGCTATGGCCCATTTATATCACTGTATCTGCAACAGTATCTGTCCACTCAACAATGATATCATGGGCTGCATCAGATGGAAGCCTCATCACAACTGAGACATCAGTATTTTTTTCCCTTTTCTCCTGCACAGTGTGTCTTCAAGGAATTGTTGCATTACTCACCCTATTGTGCAGAAAACATCTTAGGTTACACATGTAACCATGGTTGGGGGGGATGCCTAAGGCAATGTTGTTGTTTGAAGGATAAGTCTACACCGCGCTAGCCTCCTGGACAGACCAGACCGGACCTGGACCAGCATGGTAAGAAGGTTTTAAGAGCAGCAGAATGCGCCTTCGCCTCTCTAAACTTCCCATCCACTGTCTTGACGAATGTGGCAAAAAATCAGCTCAGAAATCTGCGCATCGAGGAGAACGGTTTTCTCTTTCTCTCCAATGTCAGCGAGGTTTACACAGAGGTGCCTCTCCATAGTCACCATGGCCGCCAAATCGTGGCAGCAATTTGTTTAGGGATATGGAGAGCCACGTGGTGCGGTGCAGCTCCTCAGATGAGAGCAAATTTTCTTCACAGGGAAGCAGTGCACGCACCCACTCAAGAACTGCGTGTCATCTGGTGTCAAAAAGTGCTTACACAGATGCACACACTGCCTAAAAGTCTTAGCACCAGTGTTAGCCATGGATTCACCTTGTTTAAAGCATGCGTTCAAACAAACAGATATCCGGAAGACAAGAGAGAGGATGTAGGCTCAGGGGTGAGTCTGGTAAGCCAAAAACAGCCATAGTGTGCAGTGTTGCACCATTGCAAATGCTTCACACAATGTGAGATAGTTAGCCAGAGTCTCTTTGATCGGAGGCATATACCTGCATCCTGATCAACATCAGCATAATTTGCATGAATGCGATGGATAGGGAAGAGCTCACAGTGCATGCAATCAGCCCCATTGACAACTGAGCATGTGTGCTCTTTTCCCATGCAAATTACATATATTGTGTCATCTGGTGTCACAGAGCACTGACATGGATGCACGTACTGCTTAAAAAACTTAGGCCATTGGATCCATGGTGCTAGCCATAGATTCACCTTGTTTTGAACACATTCAAACAAACAGCTATCCTGTATGAAGACATGAAGATGGATGACATAATGCACAGGTACTCACGGTTGTACCGGTGATAATGTTATAGATGATGTCTAACTCTCTCTTGTGTAGTCCTGGGCGGAGCTCAGGGGAACGGAGACCTCGCCGAAAGAAGGCAGACTCTATGAGGAGGCCTGACAACTTGCGAAGCACAATGGCCTTACCACGCTCAGGACCCTAAAGGAGGTCAGAGGGGGCCTACACTTGGGGAGAAAAGGAAAGGCTGCATGAGGCTGGCATTGTATGGCTTGCGGGGGAAGCGCAGTGACAGTCGAATTCCTCACTCTTCCACGGCAGCTTCTCTCGCGGAATTGCACCGCGAGCTATAACTGCCAGCAGCTCGTCATACGCAGGACTGGCAGGCAGTGAGTGATCAAAGAGCACACCCTGTTTGTGGGGGAGCACGCTTACCTGCGAAGAGGAGACGGAGAACGCATCATCCCTCGTAAGCTCCCTCGTAAAACTCGTCAGCATCCGACGCCTGAGAGAAAAGCAATTTCACTTGCTCACAGATGGATGTCCCAATTCACTCATAAAATGGGACAAAAAACAAATAAAAAATACTATGGTGAGCAAACAGCAGTTTGGATTGTGTGCTCCTCACCCTCCCTACAGATTTTGGGCAGTGATACAGTCTCTGTGTTGTTTGTTTGGGAGCAGAACATCCACGGTAAGCATTTGAGGACTCTGGCTGTGTTTACTACCAGCAGTTACAGTGTGTACACTCAGCTCCCACCTGGTGGCATTTAAAACAAATGCTGCCCAGGCTAGTGATGCTCAAGTTCAGGTCCAATGGTGTTTTTCACACAGCAATTTTCTTCCTGGGGGACGCTAATAGAGCTTTCATATGGGTTAAGAGATGGCCCTGGCCCTTAGGATGGCCCTTATCTCTGCCCTCACCTGGCTGTGGTAACTTTCACCCCGGTAGGGCTCCAGTATTACAGTTATCTAGCTCTGAGGTTGAAGGTGAAGATTTGCCACTTTAATCTCAAGCTTATGAGTCACGACAGCTGTCAGTGTGTTGGGGCCTTCTTTTTTGATCCTTACACTGAGGTGTTCAGGTCAAAAAAAGGGGGGTCACTGCTATGGGCCACTGAAAATGTTCTTTGTACTTTCTGTACTACAGTGATTTCCTGTAGGGTGTGTGGTATTTCCAATGCCAAGGTCATGGATTCGATGCCCAGGGAAATCAGGAATTGATTATAATGTCAATGTGTATCTTGAATGCAAATGCAAGTCACTTTGTATTAAAGCGTCTGCCAAATCAAAAATGTAAATGTATTCATTTTGTGTCCCCTTCAGTAGTAGCTGTAGAACTTCAGTAAAACTAACCTCTCATAATCAAAGCCATGAGGCTGTGCCTACGCTCCTTGGTCATGCTTAAGTATCCTGGTTTATCTGCAGAGGAACCCCCCTTCGTAGAGAAATGTTCTGCACCTCAGTTCACGGTGCCCATGTCTCTTTCATGCCCTTTACGGACACTCTGCTACCCCTGGTATCCCGAGGGAGCCAGAGCACACAGGTCCAAGATGGGATTTCCCAGCTGCCCCAAATGCATTGGGTCCTAGAGCACCCCCTCCAGGTTTCCCCTGCAGGCCAAGAAATACTGGAAGCCAGCCTCAAGAGGCTGGATCCCTTATTAGAGTTTTTGGAAGGGTCAGATATATCTCAGTGGGTCCTGCATAGAGTGTTCCTACCCACAGAGGTAGGCCCTGAGCAGGAACAAGAAGTGAACTCCCTGCTGGAAAAAGGGGCCATAGAGTATGGACCCCTCTGAGTCAGAGTTTCTGGATTTTCAGCCAGTACTTCATAATTCCAAAGAAAAATAGAGGGTTGCTTCCCATTCTCCACTTATGGAGGAAATTCATGATGCAAACCAGATCCGAGGTCTGGTTTGTCACTTTAGACACACTTTCCCATATCTCCATCCTTCAACAACACAGGACATTTCATGAGTTCACACTTACAAATGATTCAGGAGCAGTAAATGGTAAGCTTATTTGGCGTGCTGTCCGAGGAGAGGGCTCCGAGCTCGGTATTTAGCCCGAACCTGGAGCACTCCCCCCGTATCCTGACTTTGATAGGAACAATTAAGTGTGAGGAGTCGGGGTGATGGAGGGATGCCGTAAACCATCAAGAGGTGTAGGTGAGTCGAACATGACTATATATACATGCTGCCTCTCATGCTGATAGGATGAGGTGTAATTGCTGATGACGAGTTGATTGCGTTAATCCTTTGAACGTGCTCCTCCAAAACTTTGTTAATAAAACATAATTTGTCAGGTTCACCTTTGGGGGCCAAGCCTACCAATACCAGGTTCTTCCATTTGGTCAAACTCTTTCACCTCGCACCTTTACAAGATGCATGGATGTAATACTTCCAAGAGATCAGTGTTCTGAACCTTATCTATGATCTGTTGATCCGTCACGGCAGTTAGCAGTTCAACATCAGATGTCATTATCACTCACTTGAAGGAGCTGAGGCTGAGAATGAATGTGAAGAAGAGAGTGTTTGATCCTTTCGTGAGGACCACCTTCTTTGGCATTGTGGGGGATTCACCCTGGCTATTGACAATACATCATCCCTGCTGACCCTCAGCACTGGTGCTCCTCAGGGCTGTGTCCTCAGCCCACTCCTGTACTGCCTATACAAACATGACTGTACTGCCACACACAGCTCCAACGTCAATGTCAAATTCAGCGATGATACAACGGTGATAGTCGTCATCACCGACAACAATGAGACAGTCTACAGAGAGGAGATAAGCACACTGTCTAAATGGAGTCAGGAGAACCATCTCTCACTTAACATCGACAAGACCAAGGAGCTGGTGGTGGACTTCAGGAGACAGAGCAGAGAACTCAAATCCATCACCATCGAAAAGACACTTGTGGAGCGGGTAAGTAGCTTTAAATTGCGTTAATATCAGTGAGGATCTCACCTGGTCTACACAGACACTGACGCCGTGTTGAAGAAGGCACATCAACACCTCTCCTTCCTGAGATGGCTGAGGAAGTTTGGAATGACCCCCAGCATCCTCAGATCATTCTACATTTGCACTATAGAGAGCATCCTGATGGGCTGCATCACTGCCTGGTTCAGGAACAGCACCGCTGGCAACCGTAAAGCTCTGAAGAGGGTTGTGCGAACTGCCAGCCACATTGTTGGAGGTGAGCTTCCCTTCCTCCAGGACATCCAGACCAGGCAGTGTATAAGGAAAGCCCGGAGGATCATCAGTGACTCCAGTCACCCGTACCACAGACTGCTCTCTCTGCTGCCCTCAGGTCTCCACAACATCCGCTCTAGCCGACTCAGGGATGGCTTTTTCCCTTTTTTCAGACTATTGAACTGTCAAAACTAAAACACCCTACAGCATACTCCACAATATGGCATGCCACACACTGCACTTAACATTAATAGACAACACAGGACTATTTTTATACACACTTCAGTTTATACAACACTTTCTACCTGTTACCACTGGATATCATCCAATGCAAATTCATGACGTTTCTGTATCCAGTTCACGTACAATCCGTTGCAGCTCAGCATATTTTTATGCGTATACATGTCAATAATGTATAATGTTTACATTGTGTATAGTGTATACATGTGTATAGTGTATAATGTGGTGTTAACTGTATGTATGTATATTCTGAGTACAACGTGTAGTGTAGTACCAACTGTAAGTATGTCTAATAGTACACTGTGTGTCTAATAGTACATTTCTACGGTGTCGATGCCTGGGGAATGAAGACACCAACCCCAGGTGGTGGATCAGATTTTACAAGTTCCATCTGCATCTCTAGATACATCACATAGGCCACTTTGGCCTTTCACTCACCCAGTTCCTCTCGGACTGAAAGCCATGGTTCAGAAGTGGCTGAGGCTACGTCTGTACTCTCTTTCCCCTATTGCTCTGCTTTTGGGAGTTCTGGAGAGTTTGCCGGCACAAGTCTCACTTTTATTGCCCCACATTGCCAGGCAGAGTGCGGTTGGTGCAGAGAGCCAGTTGAACCCAGTTACCTGTCAGATTGGCACCGTGTTGGAGTTTCTGCTGCTCAGATTCACTGCAGGGTTTTCCCCCTTCTACCCTGAAGGTCTACGATGCTCCATTGTTGCTTACCTTGAACCTCTAGGTGGTATTTTAATTGGGAGAGACCCCTTAATTACATGTTTCCTTCGTAGCACACCAAGGCTGAGGCAAGCAGTATACAACAAGGTGACCTGGGATCTGTCTCTGGTACTCCAGGTCTTATCCTTGACCCTCTTGGAATCTGGTTCTGGTTGGTTCTGTCTAGATCTTCAATCCCACTAACGTGGCTCCCCTTCATAAAGCTGGCATTCAGTCCTCCCCTCGGGGAAGGATCTACTTATGTCCACAGAGCTGAGGTCCTGTGTCCCAAGCCAGATCAACTGTTTGGTTGCTTCGGGGCTCCCAAGCGAGCTCCAGCAACTAACTGAGTATGAGCAAGTGGCTATCTCACTTGCCTATGAGTTGGCCGGACTGCCTTCACTTGGTGGTCCAAGCCAACTCTAGGAGTGTGGCTCTTTTAGCAGGAGTATCTCTTTTTGACTTTTTTGACGCAGCAGGCTGGCTCTCCCTACATACTTTTACCAGGTTTTACCAGCTGTTCCTCTCCAGGAACATGGGTGCAAACGTAGTGCTCTACATTTCACTCAACAGGCCTTCATCACTGTGGTGACATTGGGATTCTCATTCCCCTAGTGTTTTGATGCAGTGCGAGGGAACATCTCAGGTAACCTGAGACGTTTTGTGCAATTTTTGAAATCTTTGAACGTTGTTTAACTTTAGTAATTTATTATTTTGAGCAAAATATATAATTAGTCCATACTTTTCTTAAGAGGTAAAGCCTACACCCCAGTATGTTTGCTAAGTCCCAAGGCCTTCTATGTGTCATATGTGTAAGAAAATAATAATACATTTTTTGAGCATGTGACACTGAAGACTAGAGTAATGATGCTGAATATTCAGCTTTACCATCACAGGCATTAAAAAATCTTGCTAAACTCAAACTAATGAATACGTATAATGATTTTTTTTTTTTACTGTTCTTCATCGCCCATTAAAGTCAGAAAACAGTAACTACATCTAGTGGAGCTGCGAAAAATGGTTTTTAGACTTTTTTGATTGAAATTGAGTTTCTTTAATACTTATTTTGTGAAGGTTTTGCATCATTTGTCATTGAACCCAATTTTGATCACAACTCAATTATGAATATGTAAGAATTGCAACTGATAATATAATCATCACATCACAAACCTGTAGATTTTATAGCGTGTGGAGAAGCCTTGTTGGAAGCGTTCTTTGAACTCTGTGTATTCTGGACAGCGATGGAAGGGTCCTTTATCAGACAGGAGCCAATCCAGCTGGCCGCTGCTCCGGCCGGAAATGGAAGAGAATGGTGAGGCCTTCTGGTCCAGACGCTCTGCCAGAGCCAGAAACCAGCTCAGTGGGCCCAGAGGTGCCCAGTGCCACAGGAGCATCAAGAGGAACCATCTAACAACTGCAGCTCTCTGCCAACACAACGCCATCCTGACCCTGGGCACCTGGCGCCAGCATTCTTCTGCCAATCCCTTTGACCTGAACAGACAGGAAGAGAAGACGAAGGTAACACACTGATTACCAGCAAATATACATAACAGTTTTCTTTTGTTTTTAATTTAGGATCCTAACGCAAGTATGCTTTAAAAATAAGATCAGAGTGAAGTATAGTGAACTGTCTGAATTCAGTGGTCAGGTATTTAGATAAAGCAAATCAGTATGACTGTAGTGTAATTTATTGTAATGTTTTTGTCTTATACACCATGTAAGACCTTTGGCCTAATAACACTGAAAAACAATTGTACTTTGTGGAAGCTATTTTCACTCAGAAATTTCACAAATAATTAATATGATTGTTAGGTAACACATTAAATTCAACATGAAACTTTGAAGCCCTAAGACTGAAATAGTATTAAATTGAAAGAAGTACTGCAGTAATAAATATTCAAATTACAACCTTACAACAGCGTAGTGTTTTTTAAAAAAAATAAATGAATATAGTATGTGCTTTAAGTCAGACTTGTGATTAACCTTATTGGGTTTAAAAATAAAATGCAAGTCTGAAAATAATGTTTGACGTTTGACCAAAGGGGTCACTAGATATTTTAATGAGTTCACATAGATTATGTGAAGTGCAGGTTGACATCGGTTTTGAGAGAGGCAATACATTCATGCACCAATGCGTGTGGCATAATATCAAACAGTTATTTCCATACAGGGGTTAGTTCAATTCCCTGATTCTTTTATAATCCCTCTTCAAATCCATGATGAAAATGAATTTTCTGAAGGACTAAATGTAGGTTTGGATTCCTAATGATTTATGAACTACCTTGCACACATACCTATTTGTAACAAGGGACCATTGGTAGTTTTTGTGAAAGGCAATTAGGACATGGAGGTCTTGATACAAGCAATAACCATATACACCGCATCTAGAACCTCATGGTATGTATACAGTAATTATACAGTAATAATTTCAATATTTCCAGCATAGCCTTCTTCGGCACAATTCATTAAACTAACGGCCATCAGGTCACCTAGAGATTATTTCCCAATACCCTTCCTGCAAGAACATCTTATTTCCTCACTCAGTCGTGTAGTTCTAATATACGAAATGTAATTATCCCTGTTCCTTCAGCAAAATATATTTCTTCTACTCTTCACAATTTTTCTCCTCTCATCTCCTTTGTTTTATAACTCTACAATCCTCTCGTTGCCTCATCTTGATGTATCAAATTCTGTGCTATTGCATTTCCTTTTCATTTGTTTTATATATTTCATCATTTTTGTTTGTTTGTCCTATCTTGCGATTTATCCCATTGCCTTTTTTTCTGGTTTAATTTTCTTCTTCATAGTTTTGTAATAAAGTGACCATCTCTGGTTCCTTTCTGTAAGGGAAAATATGTGTGTGTGTGTGTGTGTGTGTGTGTGTGTGTGTGTGTGTGCGTGTGTGTGTGTGTGTGTGTTCATGTGGTTGGCTGTTTGTTGCGTATTTAGTTTTAATATTAATACAGTTACTAAATATCAGGGTTGTATATAATGAAAAAAATAATAAAATTAGGTAATGGTATATGATTCAATCAATTAATCAATCAAATAAAATCAATCTCTTATTAGTAAATTCATTTTTATTGTGAAATTATTTTATAATTAATTTTAGAATATAATTAATTCATTTTAATAATTGTCACTATGTTTACACCTACACTTAACTGTAATAGAAAGGTGTTAAAAATGGCAAATGCCAAAACAGATAGGCCAATATAAGAGACAAAACATGACAGACTAAATTATCAGTGCGAGCAATATTTACATTTATGCATTTGGCAGATGCTTTTATCCAAAGTGACTTACATTGCATTCAATTAACACATTGACATTCTAATCAGTTTTTGCTTTCCCTGGGAATCAAACTCATGACTTTGGCATTGCATATGCCACACTCTACTGTTTGAGCTACAGGAAAATAATACATTCAAAAATATTTTTAGCTTTGTACATAGCGCACATTTTTTATTGCTCCCTGAAAGGTAAATGCCATGCTATTTGTCAAATGTAGAGTAACAACTTAATCTAAAATAAAGTCAAAATATGTCCTTCATCATTCACAGAATGTTTTGTTAATTTCTCATTGCTCACTCACTGACTCTGTAATTTCTCCTGACATTATAATGCTACTACACTACATCACATGCTACTATTGCCGCATTAGTATAAAAACAAGCTTTTTGACACATCTTAAGGAGCGACAGCAGATGGACGCCGGTATGGTCAACCTTTCATTCTAAAATACCTTGACTAACTTTACTTTTGAAATTTGCCTTTCAAATAAATCCAGGTTCTGAGTAGTGACACCCCAGACTGCTATAGCAATGCATGGTCTTATTGCTCTCCATTCCCTCTGGAGCCTCTGCATAATTATAAAATGCATAAAACATTGAAATGCCAGGGAGACAATGGAAGAAATACTGAATTTAGCACTGACATTTTAATGCGTGTCTTGCATAATTTAGGTGTCTTTATATTTACCCTTCCCGCTCAGGAGAGAAACCAGGCGCTATCTGCAAGTATCTAGAATTTAGCATAGGGTAATTGGGACACCAAAAACACAATGCATGTCCACAACACTTGTATACCAGAGTATTCTGCAGAGCACACTTGTTCTGAAATGGGCACTGCAGGGCCTGAAGAGAGGCTTTAGATCTAATTGATCAAATAATGATTATGTAGTGGTTTTAGAAACTAGCTTGAGAACATGTTGATACAGCAGCTCTTTGCGATTATGAGGGATAAACAAGCCATGAGAATAGTGAATTGCTCAAGGAGGCTTCATTGCTCAGTTTTGTTGCATATCTCTCTATCCATCTCTCTCTCTCTATCTATCTGAATTAACATGCACACTCAGAAATATTGTCTTTATATTATCATGTTTAAAGAACATCCACTATAAGGTCTGGGTTACTGCTGTAGCCCCCGTTCCCTGAGGGAGGGAACGGAGATGTCACGTCAGCATGACTGGTGAACTGGGATCTCGCCCGATAGACCAGTCATCTTCAAGTGAAACTAAACCAGCCAACGCACATTGGCGTGCAAGATTTGCATCGCACACTCCGCCCAGTGAAGCGGGTATAACTTACATAACTATAAACTACATAATGAAACCTCTTTGTTGTGAAAGAAATTGTGGTGACAGAACGTAACATCTCTCTTCCCTCCTAGTTGCGATGGCCTCCACTAACCAGTTGGTCAACCTCTGCTTGGAGACAGCCTTTCCCTTCTACTGGCCTCGATAACAGACAAAGAGCTGGTGTGAGGTCCTGAAACTCTGCAGGTAAATGCGCAAAGCATGGATGGGACATAGCAGAGCAAGGGCTGGGTCTTGCAGGTTCACCACCTGATCCCTGAAAGACATGGAACCATGGCAACATACCTAGGCCGGGGTCTCAGCCTGCAGGTCCCCAACTCTTTGAACTCTTCCCATTCAATGAACAGGTTCCACTTCAAGAAGTAATCGAGCCTAGAAGAGAGTGCTCTTACTGAAGTGATGGTGACTACTACAGCTTGAGGTAGGACACCTAGGAGTTCTTTGAGAGCCTTGGCCTGGGTTGAAGTGGCCTGTCCAGCGGCTTTGTAAGCCTTGGCCATAAGTTTAGCTGAGAACTTCCAGGCCCTAGATGGGAGATGCGTATTACACCGCCAGGCCGCAGCGCTCTATGGACACAATTGCATCGCAACCACATGCTCCACTGGCGGAATATCCACATACTCCTTGGACACCCCACCATCCAGGGTAATGAGTGGGGAGAAGGCATCAGCTTGGTTTCGGGAAGAAACAGGTGCCTTCCACAAGCTAGTGACCTGCTCGTGCACTTGGGTAGAACCCTGAGAACCAGCGTGGGCCACCTCGAGATACGAGCATGCGAGATGAGGTGGAGCTCTCTATTCAACCTCGATCAGGCTCAAACAATGCTACCGACCTTGAAGGGGGCAACTTCATCCCCAGAGGACTCTAGGCCTCCCTCTTATGCAGTGATTGACTTCCGGTCTTCCACTGGAGCTTCAAATGAAACTCTGGGACCCCCATGAAAAGAACCAGCACCCAAAAACTCCTTAGCTGGGCAGATTAGCCCCCACTGTGATCCTCAGGTCACCCTGCCTCGACAAAGTAGCCCTCTGCTGGCCAACAGAGGCACTAGATCGGGGCATAAGAGAGGGGACTCCACCTCTCTTGAGGTATTAGAGTCTTGACTGCAGCACCGAGGTCATCTTGGGTGCATGACTCCATGAACGTGTCCTCAGCTTGTTTTAAGCCCAGACACGTGAGGCAGCGAACGTGACTATCAGATGGTGCAGGTAACAACCACATCCAGAAACACACGGGTGGAAAGACATCTTTATAAAGACACAGCATCACACCCATGTCTGCTCTTTTAAGGATTTGCTCTTTTATATGTGCTGAATCGCACAGGGGAAAGTTGCCACTGTGTCTTAAAGAGAAACGCATTGCAGCAGGAAGCAGCCCTGAAAAGGTACCCAATTCAAATAGTAGACTCATTGTTGCGAGCAATTCAGAATAAATAAATAAATAAATGCTCGGGTGCCGAAGCAAAAAGCTCTTTATATACCTGGTTCGCTGGGTGGAGTGCACGATGCAAATCTCATTGGTATTGGCTCGTCTAGTTACATTCGAAGATGACTGGTCTCTCTGGTAAGATCCCAGTTCATCAGTTGTTTTGATGTAACATCGAACGTGACTGACTGATAGGGAACCATAAATAAGCATATTGGTGTCTTTGACTATTGCGCCAACTTGTTTCATTTTTTTGTTTTATGTAGTTTTAGTGTCCAATTTTTTGGGGGTCCCATGTATGCATTTCAAATTAGTATTTAAAAATAGTGAGAGTAAAATGTCTTCAGGCGCCTGTTTTCGGTTCTAGACCACGCCATTTTGCTAGAACTAAAATCTGTATTGTTAATGTCAATGCCCCCCAAAAATACTTGATCAGGGTTAGGTGAAGCATACTTTAATATTGTCTTAATAGAAACCTTTTATTACTATCTGTCAGGTGAAGATTCCAGCATGCTATGAGAATATTATTTATTAGATAGAATATGCATAGAAGCAACACAAAAAAGCTCCTGGGAATTTGGTTTAGCTTGAATATCATAATTGCTGTCATTTTAGCTCAGAAATAGTCAATGTTCTTAACAAAGTTTATAAAAGAGCCAGTGACTCATGCTGTGCACCTGCTAGTATTTTGGTAACCTGTTATGCTTGTTCATCACACTTCATTATTTTCAAAGAATAACACACCTGCGGCTTCTGTTTTAATGTACTGCACTTTATGTTCTTTCCTTGTTGTATATGAGAATAACTATAACTAAAATGTGTTTAAAGTAAATTGTTGTATCTTTTTCACTTTTGTTTTGAAGTAGTAGGCACATTCCCCTGAACAAACCTGATTGCTTAAAAGAAAGGTTCACCTAAAAATGGAAAATCGGTCATTATTCAGTCATCCTCATATCGTCTCAGATATGTATGGCTTTCGTCTCTGGTTACCAATCAATTTCTTTTGTGTTCCTCAAAATTAAGAAAGGTTTGGAATGACAGCATTTTAATTTGGGGGTAAACTATTCCTTTAAGGACACAATGGTGATAGCTTAAAGTTTCACTTTGCACAATTTGAAGTAGCAACCTTCTTGTTTCTATCCTATGCTTGTAACCACACACTAGGGTTTTGGCAGGTTGGGTTTGAGGTAGTAGAATTAAATTGAATTGAAATTAATATTACTTCATAAAGATTTAAAAAAAAGTTTAAAAAGCCTTGAGGGTTCAAGATATAGATCTTACAGACAGAGAAAACAATAAAATTATATAGATAAGTATTCCCTACGTGTTGAAATTGCAATTTAGTACATTTCTCATTCTAATTTAAATTCCAATTCTAGAGTACATCCTGTGAGATACGTTCAATTCAACGTTTCATAGAAAAGAAAAGAAAAAACAATCAAAAACACCACGTAATACATTGCAAAAGGTAAATCTCCTAAAAGAATAGTGTGTGAATCTTCTAAAACACTTAATTTTAACCATTCACATGTTTCATGTCGAGAATCACTCAATTTCACATCACCTCTGAGCCATCAATGGCAGTTATCCAAAAGTGTCTCAACAGTCAGTTTTCAGAATGTCTATAGATGGCTGGATTTTCTGCTGCTGTTCAAGACTTTATGTCCAGATTAAGTCATTCACAGCTGCACCTGTTCTTGATTTAAAGTAGATGAATGGCTCTCTTTATGAAAGATCTCTCAAATACTCAATATTGTCAAGTTTCTAGAATGTCCGAGCACAAGGTAGGCCTGTTGAGGATTTAGGTTGGTTCACCAGAATGAGTTCTCATCCATTATTCTAATTGAAGCTAGAAATGTTGTGCAGCTGTGAACTTTTACTGAGCCAGAGTGTGCAGAGGAAGCAGGTGTACTGCCATATCCATAAGGCTGTCTGTCCTATTGAACTCGGGTGCACCTACTCACCATTCTCTAAACTCAGCAGTCCCCACCACCTGCCTTACTCATACTATCATGTGTGCATTTCCCCAAAAACAGAAATACAAAAGAAAATAGTACCAATGAATTTTTTATATATAACATACAGTAATTTTTTAATATACATACAGTAATACCTTGATTTACGAGTGATCGTCTTGTCAATCGGGGAGGGGTGGGGGGATCAAAAGCTTGAAATCTGATTTGAAAGGACTCCCCTGAACCTTATTGGCTAAACTGAACAATCATACAACATTTCTAGTCCAAAAATAAAAACCCGCCAGTTGCATCAAAAACCAGCCCAATTTTATCAACCAGCCCAATGAATTTTCCCCGGTTGGAGGTGACCAAAAGGAGCCCAATTGGGCGGGAACCCACCCAATCTGGCAACACTGGAGCTAGCCCCCCTGAAACCCAGCCCTCTTAAAGTGACAAGACTGTTAACTTAAAACTTATTGAACACATCATATTAACTAGTTCCTTCAACATTTGTAACAATTTTACAACGTGAAGAATAGCGATCACAATTACTGCAACAACATTACTGCAACAACATGAGGTAAAACCGCTGTAAATTACTTATGTATATATGATCTGTACAGAGTTATAATTGTTATAGTATGCTGTTCTCTAAAAGTGTATGGCCCTTTAAGAACGTCATTACGCCCTGGGTGCTGGACTGACATGTGCTGGACACATGAGCCTCATTAGTATGCAATGTGTTGTGTTAGTAACACATAAAGTTTCATCATATTCATATGTAACAGTCATTGTGATGATTAACGGAATGAACAACTACTTAATGCACTGTGGTGAATGATGCACCCAAACTGAGCGACGCTGAGAGAGTGAACGAGTTAAGGGGTGATAAAGGGGTTGGAACCACGTAACTGTTTTATGAGAGGCTGTCGTTAGGATATTTCCAGTAAAAATGTATGATGATGATGCTGAGCGTTAGATCTTTTCCACACAAAAATGCGCGTGGACGAGGGAATATTTTTCTCGCACACCCATACAATGCTCGTACACCGATTTGCTTGTTTACAAAGTCACTCGTAAACCGAGGTATTACTGTGTGTTTTTATATATATATATATATATATATATATATATATATATAAAAAAAACACTCACCTAAAGGATTATTAGGAACACCATACTAATACTGTGTTTGACTCCCTTTCGCCTTCAGAACTGCCTTAATTCTATGTGGCATTTATTCAAGGTCATGAAAGCATTCTTTAGAATCTCTGAGAATTAGGGCATTATCCTGCTGGAAGTAGCCATCAGAAGATGGGTACATGGTGTTCATAAAGGGACGGAAATGGTCAGAAACAATGCTCAGGTAGGCCGTGACATTTAAACAATGCCCAATTGGCACTAAGGGGCCTAAAGTGTGCCAAGAAAACATGCCCCACACCATTACACCACCACCACCAGCCTGCACAGCCTGGTATGAAGGCATGATGGATCCATGATGTCATTCTGTTTACACCAAATTCTGACTCTACCATCTGAATGTCTCAACAGAAATCGAGACTCATCAGAACAGGCAACAATTTTCCAGTCTTCAACTGTCCAATTTTGGTGTGCTTGTGCAAATTGTTGCCTCTTTTTTTATTTGTAGTGGAGATGAGTGATACCCGGTGGGGTCTTCTGCTGTTGTTGTCCATCCACCTCAAGGTTATGCATGTTATGGCTTCACAAATTCATATCTTGGTTGTAACGAGTGGTTTTTTCAGTCAAAGTTCTTCTATCAACTTGAATCAGTCGGCCCATTCTCCTCTGACCTCTAGCATCAACAACGTATTTTCTCCCACAGGACTGCCGCATACTGGATGTTCCCTGTGAAGGGAACTCGCGCTACGTCGACAATGCAAATGGCAACACCTTAGTGTGATTGTCTCTTAAAGCACAATAAAACCAATGTGCACGTCGCCAAGATGACGTAATGAGCCAGGAGTATAAAGATGTGCCATGAACCCGGAAACAGAAGCTTACTTTAGTGTCTTAAACAAGCACTCGAAGAGAAACGTGTGTGAATGCTGGTTGCGTGGTCCTAGCTAGTTTATAATGTCAGGGATTTCAAGGGTGAATAAGGGGGAGCAAGTTTTTCCGCGACGTGTCAGTCCCTGACCTCGTTTTATTACAGGCAGCGATACACACGCCTTATGTGTGACTTGCATGGGAGAGGAGCATGCACGATCAGCACGATCAGAACTGATTGCGCTGACTGTTTGCTGCTGCATATGCTCTGATGCCACCTGGCAGTCTTCGAGGAGGCTGCTCAGGCTTGCGGTCCTCATGGACCTTTGCAAGTTGGCAGAACGGATCTTCCTGTGGACTCAAGAGAAACTTCGCTCCATGTGAGCAATGTATGTCCCAGGGTCTCAGAATTTGGGGGCAGACTTCCTGTCAAGGCAGAGGCCGAGGCCCATGGAATGGAGACTCCACACACCTTTTGGGCTGGACGCAATGCATCAGGAGTGATCAAGGCTGCCTCTGTACGCATTTCCCCCGATTGCTTGGCTCCCAAGGGTTCTGGAGAAAGTTCGCCAGGACAGGGTTTGTCTCACCTGGCCGGGCAGGGTGTGATTTTCGGATCTGGTGTCCCTCATAGATGGCACTCCTTGGGATTACATTATATTCATATAATCTGACATGTGATTGGTTGATTATAAAATTGCATTAGTGAGAAATTGAACAGGTGTCCCTAATGATCCTGTAGGTGAGTGTGTGTGTGTGTGTATACATATTCCTGTGATGTAAGATTAATTTGCAGCGGCCATTACTCCAGTCCTGTTTGTACCACATAATCATTCATTTTGCTAATTTTTCATAATGATAAAAATAGCTGTGTTATAAAATCTTTTTTTTTTTTTTGAAGATCTTTTAAATGAAGTCTAAGAGATGTATGTCCCATTGACAGCCAACTACCAAAATGTAAAAAATTTTGGTTCACACTTTAGGTGTCTTTAATTACTACGTACTTGAAAAAATAAGAGCAATTAACTTATTGTGATCATTATATTGCATATGATCACTTATTGTGATCATTATATTGGTGGGATATGGGTAGGATTAGGGACATGTTTGGTGGTATGGATAGGTTTACAGGTGAATTAAGGGGCAAAGGAAGGATCAACTGTATAATTATAGATGAAATTACAGAAATTACTTGGATGTAATTACATGCAGGTATTTTTAAAAATATAACTGCAAAGTAAAAACATGTATGTTCGCAATAACTGCATTGCGTCAAATGATTACGTTGTTAATTACATGTAAATTAAAATTTAATTTAAACTACTGGAGTCACATGTATTAGGCTTACTTTAATTATGGCTTCACTACCTTTCTTGGGATGGAAAGTGATAGTTGCGTAGCCTGTCAATGGAGGGACAGAAAGCTCCCAGATTTCATTAAAAAGGTGGCAATAATGCAACATTATGGATGCCAACTGCCGTAAAACAGGAAAGAAGAAGACCTTCATTTGTGTTCTGAAGATGAACCAAAGTCAAACCAGCATTTATCTGAAATAGGCTGTTTCTAAGTGGCTTCTAGAGTGTTCTGGGTAGTGTTCAGAGTGTTCTGCTGCTCTTGTATTCTAAGTGGTCACTAGGGCATTATCAAATACAGAACAAATAAAAGCAAATTTTTAATTAATATAAACCACATAATGTGTGCAGGACAAATTACGTGCTAACATTTTATCTTTTGAAGTAGTAGTTGTGTGAGGAATAGTAATATAGATTATTTGCTTCGCAACTAACACTAATTATCTATCATGTACCTATGCTCAAAACAGTTGTCTGATTTCACTCACTCATTTCTTGTTTGGAGTTTTACTCTGGTAACTATAAGGACAGCAGTGTTCAGAACATTTGAACAGAGCCTGTCTGACCCATACTGCATTTCCTGCTCATTCAAGAGCAAAAACTAAAGAGTGAGACCTTAGGGCGTTTTTTTTTTTACCATGAAGAGAGCCAACCTTTGAAATGAGAACTTTCTATCTTGCAATTCTTGCATCACGGTTATTGTATCTGTCTTGTTTATTGCATTGGATCTGCCAGAATGTGAGTGTCATAGACAGAAAGCAACAAACAAAAGAACATGCAAGAAACCTTTAATAAGGTCACGCTAAATAAACCTTCACCTGTGAATGTTTATGAACAATTTCATCCCATGAAAATAATTAAACTGCATTTAATTCCAGCAAAAAATAGGCCCCTGGTGACCATTTTGTAAGATGGGAGATAAATAAATGAAAGGGCATAAATTCTGAAAATGTGTTTAATTAAAACATGCAAGCATGGCAAGTTAATCAGTGAAACAATTATGCGGGTGTGAAAGAGCATTAGTGTGAAAGCAATTTCAACAATACCTTGTCGCAGAGGGGTTTTAAATGTCTCTCTATTCCCTGGTTTCAAAGACAAGCCTTAAGCTAGTCCCAGACTAAAATGCATTTGAGCTCTTTTAACTGAAATCAATTTTCAATGATAACTAAAAATATGTCAGTACCATTGGTCAGTACCAGATGCACATCAGTAATGTTTTTTTTTTCTAAGGCACATAAAAGCTACTTAAATGTCCTAACGAACAATGGCATAATCCTGGCTTAATCTAAACCTTGTCTGTGAATTCAGACCTTGGTTTATGTGTGTGAAAGCAATACAAACTTGTATGCTAATATGTATGTGTATTACATGCATGTCTTTTATTTTCAAATTCTGCAAGTTTCTTTCACAGCAGATGTTACAGCATTATGGCGAATTAATAAGTTGCACTGTGTGCAAAGTAATAAGCAGATGTTCTCCAAAGGCAACAGAGGGAAAACATTCACATGAGGAGTCAAAGCAAACAGCCACAATCACTGGCGTTTATTTCAGAATTAGGAACAATAACATATGGATCATTAAGACTCCTCAATGCCTTATTCAGTATTCTTATGCTAGATCATTAAAACCAGTCATTTTTCTGTCTAAACCAGACTTCAGTTCCACATATCAACTGTGTAAGCATGAAGATTTGCGCACGCAGATATCTGCGATCTTTTAATGCCTGACTGTCCAGCTGTTGTGTCAACATAAACACATTTCAGCCACACACTTTGTGTAATCGCTTATACATCACACTTTAAAAAACACCATTCTCTCTCTCTCACACACACACACACACACACACCTACTTGCACTCAAGATAATTACCCCGGCTTCTTATTAGATTAACACTGCTCCATAAAAACGCATCTGCATATTGCTCTGATACTATTAGCTCCGTATCTTATCCTTAAATACATCCTGGCACACTTTCCGCTGGGTTCTCACAGAGTTTTCAGAAGTTTGTTGCCAGAGACTGTGCAAACTCATTTGGTAATTGAGGGGAAAGCATGGTCCCTGTGCAAACAGACCTCCCACACACCTATAAAACATTCTCTGTGCTAATGAGAGGATGAGCATTAGAAAAACTGAATACACAGAGGACAACTCATCCTTACGTACACACACAGGACACATTCCAGCATTGTTGCCATGGTCACCTCATATGGGCAACCAATTACCACAAGTGCATGAATCATAATATGCCACAGGCCCTCAAGCGTTTTGAGGAGTGACCGCAAACACGTATGATCAAAAGCTTTTATCTCTGTCTTATTAATATTTGCACCCATGTTGGACGTTAAATGAATGAATTTAGAGATAATAAACATCGTCCTTGAGGAGGTTTTTAAAAAAAATCTTTATTTTGAAAATCAGGCTTGTTGTAATGTAGGGTAAAGGCAGGCACACAATTTATGTCACAATGGTTGGACTGCAAAGCTCATCTAATTTGAACATGGAACCATAGCAACAGTGTCAATTAATGGAGACCCGCATGAAAATCATGACACGCTCCAAACTATTTTGCATGAAATACAATGAGATCCAAAAGTCTGAGACAACATTGGACATCTGAGATTCAAAATCTTCTGGGATTGAAACCTTAAAATAAAGGTTAAGAAGTTTGACAAAAAAAAAACTGTAAAATCTTAATTGCTACATCAGGTAGAGATAACTCTGTAAGGTAGCAATTGATGGTCACCGCTTTTCATTGTAGAACAATGAAAATTTTTGCTAAAACTCTTTGTAGGCTTCTAAGGAAATTTTGCAACTTCCTGAACTCATGTGAACTGCCCTGTGTACACTCACCTAAATGATTATTAGGAACACCATACTAATACTGTGTTTGACCCCTTTTTGCCTTCAGAACTGCCTTAAGTCCATGTGGCAATGATTCAACAAGGTGCTGAAAGCATTCTTTAGAAATAATGGCCCATATTCATAGGATACCATCTTGCAGTTGATGGAGATTTGTTGTGAACATCCAGGGCACGATGCTCCCATTCCACCACATCTCAAAGATGCCCTATTGGGTTGAGATCTGGTGACTATGGGGGCCATTTTTGTACAGTTACCTCATTGTCATGTTCAAGAAACCAATTTGAAATGATTCAAGCTTTGTGACATGGTGCATTATCCTGCTGGAAGTATCCATCAGAGGATAGGTACATGGTGGTCATAAAGGGATGGACATGGTCAGAAACAATGCTCAGGTAGGCGGTGACATTTAAACAATGCCCAATTGGCACTAAGGGACCTAAAGTGTACCAAGAAAACATCCCCCACACATTACACCACCACCAGCAGCCTGCACAGTGGTAACAAGGCATGATGGATCCATGTTCTCATTCTGTTTACACCAAATTTTGACTCTACCATCTGAATGTGAGAGAAATGGAGACTAATCAGACCAGGCAACATTTTTCCAGTTTTCAATTGTCCAATTTTGGTGAGCTTGTGCAAATTTTAGCCTCTTTTTTCCTATTTGTAGTGGAGATGAGTGGTACCTGGTGGGGTCTTCTGCTGTTGTAGCCCATCCGCCAGGTTGTTCAAGTTGTGACTCAGTTGTAACAAGTGGTTATTTCAGTCAAAGTTGCTCTTCTATCAGCTTGAATCAGTCGGCCCATTCTCATCTGACCTTTAGGATCAACACGGCATTTTCTCCCACAGGACTGGATGTTTTTCCCTTTTAACACCATTCTTTGTAAACCTAAGAAATGGCTGTGCGTGAAAATCCCAGTAACTGAGCAGATTGTGAAATACTCAGACCGGCCTGTGTGGCACCATCAACCATACCATGCTCAAAATTGCTTTAATCACCTTTCTTTCCCATTCTGACTTTCAGTTTAGAGCTCAGGAGATTGTCTTGACCAGGACCACACCCCTAAAGGCATTTTTTAAATTGTATTATTCCAGTACCTTTTAAGTATAATTTGGCTTTAGTTCATTTTTAAAGAACCAAATAGAAGCATTTTCACTTGTCTCAGTCTTTTTGACACAATGCATTGTATCAGTATGAAAATTGTACATAAAGTATTGTATGAACATTGCATCAGTATGTATCAGTAACCAAAGATGTTTTCTCATATTTTAAGCAAGAGTTATTTCCACATGCACTAATCATAAATTCACAGCGGTGCCTCTGTGATGGAGGAATACTAAATTGTGTCCAGCCAACCATATAATTGTAGCTGTTTATTAATTGTAACAAATGTAATTAGTATCTTAACACTTTCCAAATGATTCCTCTTTTTTGTCTGTTATGGGAACATGCAGGTTGGTTTATCACAAGGTAACACAACCATAATTTAACCTAATGTGTTAGAAAACTTTGCACATTTAAATAACTGCTACTAAAAGGGAGTCATGTCTCTGAGTAGACAGTAAATACATCAGTCAACTTGTTCTCTCAGTTCAAGCATAATGATTTTACTTTCAGTGTTCTGTTATATATTTGAATAACTGAAAACAGCGATTCTCTGTCATGTGTAATGCTGTTTTTTTCATATATAGGTCTCCATAGCATTTGAACTCTTGACATGGGAAGGGGAGGTGGAAAGAGGAAAAAATGAATCAATGTGTGAAACGGTAATACAAACAGACCCTCTGACGTCCAGCTATTCTGTTAACAAATACACTGCACTTAAGTTTGTGAACACACTTTTTGTACATATTTTTCAATACTCTTATGTCATTGCTCGGACATGTATGTAAATTATCTGTAATCTCTCGTGTGATTGAGCCAGAATACTTGGTTTGTGGGTAATTTACTCTGGCATACTCAGGATGATTGCAAAGCTTCCAATGCATGTGCGATAATGAGTGAAGACAGATGTAGTGTGTAGAGACTGATCAGGGGCATTGGGGTCCTCAGATAGTCAATAAATCTACCACAGAGCAGTAAGAGGTCCATTACCCTCCAGTAGCATACAAAACCTCTCCTAAAGATTGTTCTGGAAAGAATTTGACCTGTGACCTATTTATTGTGCTTTCACTGACTGAATCAGAATCAACAAGGGCTAAAAGCTTAAAGTAACTATACAGAATAATCTCCTACATTAATGTAAATATTTTTTTTCTATCTCTCTCTCTCTCTCTCTCTCTCTCTCTCTCTATATATATATATATATATATATATAATAGAGAGAGAGAGAGAGAGAGAGAGAGAGAGAGAGAAAAGTAATATTATTAAATATTACAAATTATTATTTTCTTTTCTAAATGTTTAAATGCAGGTGATTCCTGTGATGCTAAAGCTGAATTTCCAGCAGTCTTTACTCAAGTCTACAGTGTCATATGATCCTTCTGAAATCATTTTCATATGCTGATTTGCTGCTCAAGAAAAATGTATTGCTATTATCAGTTGAATTTATTTGTGATTATTGGAAAGAGAAAAATTGTTTATTGTTAGTTTTGATCAACTTAATACATTCTCACTGAATATAAGTATTCAATTACTTTTGCTTGCTGCCACACACATTTTTAACGGTATACATATTAACTATATTACTTCCTCAAAATTTAATGTAGTAACAACAAAAAAGCTCACAGTTCCCAACACTGCCTACATAGCGTTGTATTGGAAAAGTGTAATGGGATTGCATTTATGTAAATACTTTTTAGAAACATAATTAAATTAAATGTAAATTCACTGTGCTGTTCTGATTTTGGCAGTGATCCATTTGCTCGGGCAATTGGGGTTTGATTCCAGCGTTTGCGTTGAAACCTGTGCTCCATCAATCATGTATATTTGTATTTATTCATTTAGCAGAAACATTTATCCAAAGTGACTCGCAAGTGAAAAGTGTTACAACAATTCATCCTAAGCAGACAGTGACGTTAGACGTGCTGAAACACAAGTTCCTACATTCCTCAGAGATGAAAGTGAGAAACAAGTGATGAATCAATCATATAGAGGAAACAATAGATGATACTTCCTTGCCTATTCTGTTATCAAGTCTTATTGTCTAACCTTTCCCTGTGTTTCTAATAATGAATTAAGATAACATCTGGACAAATATGAAATGATTCTGATAATACAGAGTATTGTGTCCAGTCGACATGCAGGTATCATCAATATCAATTATAAATCATAAATATATTAGTATAGTTGCCCTTTTATAATTTTAGAGATGCATCTTAAATCCATGAACCTAAAACAACAATTTTAGAGAGAAAATAAAAAGAATACATAAAACGCAATGGTCAGAGTGAAGGCAAAGGACAATTTTAACAATAATATAGCATTTTAGCATTTTAAATGCCATAAATAGCAGATTTTTTTTTGCATTATACAAATTTTTTTTAACAGGTTTGCACCAGAACTCACACTGAACAATAAAATGTCATAATTTCAAATGTAGTTAAATTTGATTGAAAATATAATCTAATTTATCATGAACAGAATTGATTGATTAATTCCGTGAATTTGGTATTAGATTAAATGAGGATTAGTTTGCACGTTGGTAAGTCTCTAAGGTGTTCATGAGATCGCATTACAGCATTGTACCTGATGAAGATCTGACTAAACGTTTCAGTCTTTGATAAATAGACTCTTTGGAGGGGCAATTTTAGTGTGCAGACCGATATGTTCTGATTTGGATTTTGGATGTGCACACTTCTTTTAGTTTTGATATTCAGATGTAGTCCATATGCCATTAAATTTATTTAATTTATGGATTTATGAATGAAATCAATTTGCCAAGTCATCTCTTGATGCATGTGTTCTGAAGTTTGTGTCACCCTTTTAATTTTTACTCTGTCTTGTTATGGTCCTTCAGGACATTTATCATGTCAAATGTGAGCTTACATTTGGAACTTTAATAAGTCTATGAGTCTGTTTCACTGGCCTGAGGTAGTTGGAGCAGCTGCGCTGCACTTCATCTGTCACCTTTCTTATCAGAGAATATACCACTAGTGTAGTTAAGAGTCAGTAGTGTAACTTTTATCGGCATAATGTCAGTCCAGATTGAATTTTATTCTAGCTAACAATCTCCAACTTTGACAGAAAGACACAATTTGACTGACATGCACAGTAAATTTTGATGTAACTCAAACAGTAGAGCATGGAAATTGCAACGCCAAGGTCATGGGTTCAATTCCAAGGGAAAGCAAGAACTGATTAAAATGTCAATGTGTACCTTGAATGCAGTGTAAGTATCAGTCAAATTAGTAAATATAAATATTAATATATATTTATTCATATATACAATTTTGTGATACCAAGGACCCAAAGGTGTGCTGTCGACTTATGAGGGAGCCTCTTCATAAAATGTAATGGCAGCTATATAGTTTCATTGGTCTGGTTTCACAGACAGGGCTTAAGCCAGGATTAGGCCTTAGTTCACTAAGACTTAGTTCACTTGAAGAACCTTTCATAATTTACTGTGTTGATCTTCTGGCTAAACAATTGCACTGATATACCGGTAGTTTATGCATGCATTTTAGTCTGAGACTAGCTTAAAACATGTATTAAACTGCAGTTTACATTGTAGAACAAAACAATTTAAAAAAAATAAAAAAATAATACTTTAAATACTACATAAAAATAAAAGCTAGATTAAAATATGAATGCATTTTATATCATATAAATAGTAAAAATGCATTTTATTTGTAATACAGTTTTCTAAAACCCCAAACGCTACGACTTTATTTAAAAATGTTACAAATTTGAAACATTTCTTATACTGAAGAGAAGTCCATGGGAAAGCTCAATCCCCCATGGTCTCAAGTTTACGTGAAGGCTGATGAAGTGAAAAATTAATAGTTAATAAATCATATTAAAAAATAATAAAATGACACTGATCATATAAACTTTTATAAACCATGTTATATGTAACTTTTTATATTGCCACTACTCTAAAGCCAAACCAAATTATTTATGAATCATGAAATTAAAAGTAATATTAGATTTACTGTCCATGCCAGCTTCAACATTTCTGGTCTAGCTATGAGTTTTTAGTCACTCAGACTGTAGCTAGCAATTTCAACCTACATTTCTGTGTCAATATGCGTCAGAAGGTCAGTGGCTGGACTGTGGTTGCTCAATCTGAGACTAAGGAGCGAGTTTGCTAAGATACATCTCAGAGTAAATCATCGAATGTAATTCTGAGATCATTTGTTGGCACAGCTGCTGCAGGGTGAAATACTTCTATCGAGCAAACTATTATTGGGAATGCTGTGGGAATGTGAAATTTGGCAGAGTTTCGCACCGTCCGTATTACGTAATAAGTCGCCCTGAACTATTTTCTGTGTCAGTTCTGTAGTACGTTTAGATTGGAAGCAGCCTAAAGCCGCTGTCATCATAAGTTCTCTCACCACAGATCTCATTTCTCACACAACCATGCACAAGGCGCACCGTAGGCACACTACTACGTAAATCAAAAGTATGAAAGTCAGAGAAGATGATTGACAGGCTTAGATGGATCAGTTAGATTAAATGGGTCAGTTTTGATCACTCTAAGCACAACATCCACTCTGCACTCATCCTTTGCAGTGAAAAACCATACACCCGTAGGGAAAATTGGCAGCAGAAAGCTAAATCCTCTGGAGTTTGTGGCTACTGATATTAATGAGTGCTAGGTGATAGTGTACTTCTATCTTCCTCACAGGCATGCTGGGGTTAACGGGGAGCACATCACAGAGAGGTTTATCAACAGTTCTTCGCATCTCAAATATCATCAGTTAATGTGCAGAGTGCATTAGGCTGTTATAGCATAGGTGAATACATTTGCAAGACTGGAAGAACAGATTTATTCTACATTTGTTTGTTTTTTCTCGTAGACAATTTGAATGCATTTGGCTAGCGATCCTGGAACATAAAACAACAATTGTGCTGGCATTGAAAAATCGTTATGGTGACCATTGGAATAAAGTGGTTATTTGGCTTCTCGCTTTGTAATGAGTGGAGGGCGTAGCACTTTTGGCTTTCAGAGGGTTTATGGATAAATGCTTTTTCTGTTGCATGGAGGTTGTTCTATCAGGGTCAATGAACATTAATGACCAAAGGAGCTGTGAAGCATGCATCATGGAAATGCACTTTAGCTGCTAACACAGTTTTCAATGCATGACAGATATTGGTGGCTGTAGATCAGAAAAGTGGAATGCGTTGTAGATCAATGGAAATCCATTAATGTAGATATGTAGGCATGGTATGTAATGGGTTACAAATTAGGCCTTCAAATTACTCTCTTTTGGTTGCTATCATAAGCATTAAAATAAAATTCAAGATTCAATACAAGTTAATGTTAATTGGCAGTTTGTGATATATAGCTGATAATTTTAGCATTTGAGGCATTATGTTGTTATGGCAACAACACTGGATATTATTTTAAACAGAAATCGTTAGTATGAAATTTTATCAAACTTTAAAAATGGTTTTGTGCTTGTGCTTATGCTATCAAAACAGAGAATATCAGATCGGCCCATTCACTTTCATTGTAAGTGCGTCACTGTAATCCAGACTTTCGGCTAGCTTATAGAAAAAGAAGGAAAAGTCCACATTAGTTTTTGTGGAAATCAGCACCAAACTAATCAGCATATATAGTGCTGTTGATTGAGCTTAGCTTCCATTGAAACCAGAACACGTACTGGGCTTTATGCACAATCCATCTTGTATGGCTTTGTGAATACAGCTTGTATGGTTGTTTGGTGTTTGCACCTGTTCTGAATCCATGCATGTGTCCAGGATGCCTTCTAACTGACAATTCACAGGCCTGGAAACCTTTTAACTGCAATATTACAATGTTGGATCAATACATCATCGTAATATTGTTATAGTGCCTCGGTCCAGAGGGACTGCAGCCAGTGTGCTGCATAGTTAACAGTATCCACAGACAGCTCCTCATGCCAAGACCATTCCATTGTGTCTGAAACCCTCTGAAGCTTTCATCAGTTCAAAACAGCCTTTAAGAGATAGTTCACCCCAAATTATAACAATTTATTCATCCTCATGTCATTTAAAACCCATCTGCTGTTGTTTTGTTTTTCTTGAAGTACCCCTTTTAAAATGTGAATTGCAGTAATTTTCCATACAGCGCTAGTTCATAGTGACCATATCAAACTCCAAAATGCACAACAGTACCATTAAAGTAGTGCATACTACTTGTGTGCTATAATCCATGTTGTCTGTTGTTTGTGTGATGAACAGACTGAAATCTCTATTACTAAATCACTAGTGTCATATGGGACTACTACTTTTTTCCTTCTTTTTTGGGGCTTGACAGATGTGAGCACTGTTGTTGTAAGGAAAAATGTGTTAATATTCTCTTTTTGTGTTCCACTGAACAAAAATAACAGCATACACTTGGAACAACATGTGGGTGAACGTAATAACATAATTTAAAATTTTGAGTAATAAGTGTGTATTTAAATGTATCTTTAGAGTGTTGTCTTTAGTTTTTTTTCTCCTCCAGTTTGCTGATCAGCTAACACTCAATTACACCCACCGATCGGTGGGTGTTATTTTCCATGCATCCTCCCTAATGTTTAGTTCTCCAGACAGGCAGTAGACTCATCACAGCTTTCTTTCTAAACTCTCTGTTTGCTTGCGTGGAAAAACAGCGAAGAGGTCTCTGCATGCAAAGGCGAAACCGGCATGCAATGATGTTTGAGGGGGTGGAAGAGCACTCGGCTGAATGATGGACCATTTCCCAGCTCATACTGGCAGTTCTCACATCACTAGTCCTCAAAAGATAATGACATCCAGCCCATTTTGCATATTGGCTGCTGGCTTTCATGCCTTCATACATCATAAGCCACTTTACCCTCTGCCCCCATGGGCAACCATTGATAACAGCTTTAAAAGTTAAAACTTAAAAAAGAGAAAAGGGATATTTAGCCATATCCGACCGATAAAGCAGCCAAATCCACAGTTTTTGACTTTATTTGGAGGTAAATGGTTTATGGATCATACTATGGATGGGTTAATGAAATTTGATTTTGTAAGAGTAGTCATGTTTGTGTAATGGCTTAAATTCTAAAACATACATTATATAGATGTGTGTGTGTGTGTGTGTGTGTGTGTGTGTGTGTGTGTGTGTGTGTGTGTGTGTGTGTGTGTGTGCGTGTGTGTATATCTTTGATTTTTTTTTAATGCTTAGGTAGCAAATGAGAATCTATAAAATTATTGAATACATTTTGAGATAAAGGTCATCTTAATGATTTTCAGTTTTGTTCAAGCTAATTAAAGCAACAGATTTTAAAAATATGATAACATCATAAAAAAAAAGATAATTAGATTTTTTTTTTTTACTACTGTAGATCAATATTACATTTTTTTGGGGATCTCCAACGCTTTCACAATTTTGTTTCTGTATATTTAAAATATTTTTATAATAACATATTGTAATGATGGTATAGTTATTGAACAAAATGATTTTTTATTTATTTATAAAAATAAACTGAAAACAGTACAAACTTTGCTAAAGTGGTAGATTTGACCAGTAATTTACTTGGACATTGTTAAACATCAGCCGAAGTATCAATGTGTATAAATGCATGCCTTTTGTCCCATGTAAAACCCATGTGGGTTTTTTCTGTAATCATACTCTGTGGATGTAGTGGAAAATCACATTTCTCTAAAGGTGTACTTTTAGCACCCTTGTAATCTATACATAAACTAATTTTCATCTACGGTACTTCACTTGCTTTCTCTTTCATTTTACGGTAATGTTTATCCTCAAGTGTTTACAAGTAATGACATTTGATTGTATATGCATTTCATTCATATTTCAAAGCAGGAGAAATAAGAAAAGAAAACAGTGTTGTGTTGTTCACTTGCCACTGTATTCGTGAAAATATAATTCTGTTCTCCTTGGGATTTCAAGACTGAATGCTTCACAAAGCTAATATGGATGAAATGTCAAGTTGCCAAGGGAAACAATCAAACTAGACATTCTGTTGTGAAAAGAAGAAAACATTGGAAAGACTTTCCATCTGGAACAATCCAGAGCAATGCAGTGCCAAAGGGCCCATGGTAGTTGATTTTGGCACATAGTTGAGGTGGGCATTTACCCTAATATAGGCAAGCCATTAGGGACCAATTTCAACCCTGCTGACACAGCCTAACTGGCTGAAATAGTTCCTGACTTGCTGAATGAAGTAGTGCTACTAAAAATGTATAATACAGGATTGGCATTTGTAGCTCAGGTGTTAAAAAAATGCATTAATAATTAATGCTTGGTTTATGTCTTATCAGGATTATTACATATGCAATCTGAATTCCCCAATCATTTGAAAACCTTGGCTCCACAAACAAGAATGGCAGAACCCATTACTGTATTATGTGTTATGCCGTTATGGCTTCTCCTATTCTTGTTTGTGGAGCGAAGGTTTTCAAATGATTCTGGAATTCAGATTCAGATCGAATATGTGATAATCCTGATAAGACATAAACCAAGTATTAATTATAAATGCATTTTTTAACACCTGAGCTACAAATGCCAACCTCCATGCTAAACTATATTAGAAAATTTTAGTAGGCAGGGAAAAATGAGCAACCAATAATTCCAGGTTGGTTTATGTGGTTAAAAAAAACAAGAACTGGTGAATCATCTACTATAATATTGTAAATATAATTAATTATTTGTGTAAGGCTGATCTTGTTTGTGTCTAGAGAACACTGAGAAACCCTACTGACACCCTCTTTAGTTCATTTCAGTTCACACTTGGTGGACTGGCTGCCTCTCAGACACACATTTCATCATCTCTGCCCAGTGTGCCATGGGGGCCTTGTATACTTCTGATAGACGGCATGCCAAAGTGTGAGCTAAGCCAAGGCTAGCAGATGCTAACTGGATGAGCACAACTGAACACAACTAAAATCCAGACACCCAGTATGAGTGTCTCTCTACTATTTTTCTAATTCTCCAATTTCCAAGTTACTGTGGCAATACGAGTTGTATCAGATGGATTGCTAAAGACCATGTTACTCTATAATAATTGGAAAGGAAAAGAAACTAAACCCAACATCTAGAAATTAAGTCTGTTTAAAATCCTGCACAGAAATGGCAGTAGAACAAGAATCCAAATAGCTTCACAGCCTTGTTTAGCAAATTGCTGCAGGAGACTTTGTGGCCGGTGAGTGAATTTATAAACAGTAAATGGTGGATTGAAGTTAGGGTCTTTAATTATGTGTGGCGGAAGAGCATGTTCAGCAGTCGAGGTGAGGGAATCGACTAAAATGCACAAGGGGAAGGGGAAGAATAATGCTGCTGACAGTGTACCCTGGAGCAATGGTGAAGTCCATACCTCAATATTGGCCCTCTGCATCATTCCGGCCCACCTCAGCCTGTATTCAAGCCTGTATACTGACAGCTAATGCACAATTGGCAATTGGGCTTATGGGACAAGGCAGCTTATATGGTAGCATACGCAGAGTGAGAAGGCTATTTTTATACACCTTAAGGGTGGTTATAATAGGGTGCGAAACGAAAAATCTCAGTGGAGACTGCGAAGTATGGTACCACAAACACTGTGTCTGTGGAGAAAGGAAGAGGGGGAAAAAATGATAGTTTCTCTCAAATGTCAAATAGAAAATAAAGATAACAACCTGCTAAGCAATTTCTGCTATATTTGATGTAGTGGCTGGTATATATTTTTTTCACAAAATGATTTCCATTTCAGTCAGAATTGAGTAGCAGAGGGCTTGCTGCTCGTGAACTTGCGTCTCACAGGAAACACTGCAAATGGAGTGTCCATTTGCATGAGAGAGAGATATTACAACGATGAGAGCGGGTTTATAGGGATTGAATATTGTTTGCTCTGAGTCAGTAGATTTAGTGTTATTCAATCTTCCCAGTTCTATAACCTTTTGTCTCAACATCACAGTTTTCTCTAACATTCCTTTTGGTACTTTTTATCTCAACATGCATGTGGTATACTGAACCCGTCACTGCAGATATGTTTGAGAAGACATTTGCTTTGACCCACTTGAACTCTCCTCTCATTAGCATGGGTTGTTCAAAGCAATCTCTGTTTTGTCTTCTCATCGTCATGCTCTCGTTCACACTCACAGAGAGAAATATTTTTAAAAAGCTACGTCATAAGTATTCTCAGTATGATCTGAAGGAAAATGTAGATTCTCTCTGACCTTTATCTTTGCTTATCTCACACAATGCCATGACCTTTCCAAAAGACTGTCTTTAAAATTTCGCACTGCATTGTCATTCAACTTCCCCGAATGCAGATACCCAGTACATCTTTTTATCTTCTGAGAAGTCTTTGGAATAAATGCACTATTATTGTAAGTATGGAGGGGCAGTCTTTGATAAAGAGCTAAACAGAATACTGAATAAGTATTAAATTATATAGAAGATATTTAGAAGCTTGTTCTCAAAATATACCAGAGTACATTTCTGTTTAAACTAGGAGCTACAGCATTCTATTAAACAAATTTTTGCAATTATATTTTAAATGGTATCCAAGGTTTGTTCAGCATGGCTACTTTAACACACTTTTGTTTTTAACCAACTGTATGGTAATTAATTACACATCTATATACAGCTGTTTTTGAAGAAGAAAGTTTTTTTGAGGAAGAAATCAACACTGAGATTAAAGATTGTGAAAATTGTGACAACTTTACCATAACAGAAATATGTTGCACTTTAAAATATATTACAATTGAAAATAATTTATTTATTATAATAATTTATAATATTACTATTTTTACAGGTTTTGATCTAATTAATGTAGTGAGCAAGAGAGATTTCTTTCAATAATATAAAAAACATTTATGACTGCAAACAGTAAATAGTACAGTAAATGTACTGTACAGATTTAATGAACATATTAGTTATAGGATAATAAATAAATGATTTATAAATTAATTAAAAATATTCATTATCTAAATAACTATCTGTATGTGTTTTTTTACATTTTACACACATTAAACAAAACGAAGCTAGTTTATATTTTAGCTGCTTCTCACTTCCTAGTCACTTTACAGTTCAACTTGTTAATTTAAATTTTTTTGTTTTTCTATGTAATTGTTTTAATTAATAAATGCTAGTCTTGTCAAGATTAACTTGAACGTATTTGAGTAAAATCTTTGGCTTTGTAATGGCATGCAAAACTCAGTTGTGTCTAAAGTTTGTTTTGTCTGGTCATGTGTATATACATTGTCCATCTTTATGTGGCATTCTGAGCTTTCCCCATTCCACATACATAAGAGAGTCAGCCAGCAGCCTTTTGCAAAGCTCCTGGACCGTGAAAGGAGAGTCTAGTCTGGACCATGCAGAGAGCCATGTGAATTCCAATAAGATGTATGGGAAGACAGTTGCAAGAGCCATTTAATCTTGCTCACATTCAGCTTAATCCTACTGAGGCTGATTTACGCCTGTAGGCATTGTGGGAGAGGAACTGTGAGTCATTTGCCCGAGTGCTGCACTGGTAGAACGGTGGAGACATGAAGACAGCACACATTCTTTTGAACCCACAGATGAAATGAAACATTGAAAAAAGCAGACGAGTCAAGATGATTCTCACATAGGCTACTCTGTGAAATATGGGTAAATACAGGAGTCTTATATGTTAAAAATCAAATTTCTTAAATACTCTACAATCTTATTTTTTTTCTTTCTGAGGTCTGTTTCATTCATCTCTGTCTCTTGTTATCATTGGCAGTCTAAGACTAATAAATTGAACAAAAAAACTTTATTTTTTTAAAGAAGTTTATGTTCACAGCTGCATTTATTTGATAAATATAGTGAAAACATACATATATTTCACTATTTATATATAGTGAAAACAGTAATATTGTGAAACATGATTAACATTTAATATAACTGTTTTCAATTTTAAAATTAGAAAATCTATTAATTATATAGTTTTTAATAATTTACTCCTTTGATGGTAAAGCAGAAATTTCAGCATAGTTATTCCAGTCTTCAGTATCACATGGTCCTTTAGAAATCATTCTAGTATGCTGATTTGCTGCATTTATTTTTGTATTTTCATACATTCCTATTTTCGTGCTGCTCAATATTTTTGTAGAAAGCTTGACTCATCTTTTTCAGGATTCTTTGATGAATAGGATCTAAAAAAAAAACAAAAAACAGTGTCCCGACATATGAGTATTCTGAGATACGAGCAAGCCTTCAAGCAATTTTTTGCTTTGAATTACAAATAAAGATTTGAGATTCGAGCACCCTTGGAGGCATGGACGCTAGGTGTTCGAGCACTCAGAGCAGCCCACGCCGCGTCACACCTTATGTGCATATTTGCTGAAGAGGAGGAGGGAGGGATGATGTAAATTACATAGGCTACGTAGATAATGCAAACACAATATGGAAGTGTAGTGTTTCTTCCCGTGTAGTGTACTGGATAGATAACACGCAAAATAATGTATGTCTTAGAACCTCTTTTTTATTATTATTGAACATTATTATTATTGCTCCCAGCTAAATTCTCGTGAATCACTCGTCACCCCTGGTAACCACTGTTGTAAAACCAAAGTGGTCCTCAAGTGGAGATCATATGCAATTACCCCATAAATGTATATAACATACACCACAGAAAGACTCACGAGAGATGTGAATGGAAGTCGATGAACACGTGAAGTGAACGAGTAAGGCGTGTGGGCTGCTCCTAGTGCTCGGACACCTAACGTCCACGTCTCTAAGCGTGCTCGAATCTCAAATCTGTAACCATTATGTCAATGCAAAAAAATGCTCCAAGGCATGATCACATCTCAGAATACTTGTATGTTGGGACGCTTGTATCTTAAGGTATTACTGTATTTGAAATTTAAATTGTGTATCAAAGTAAAAGTCTTTACTGTCACTTTTGATAATTTCAATGCAATTGCATCTAATTTATCATTTATCATTGCTCTTCATGTACAGGAAGAGCTGGAACTAGGGAGTTGAATAGTGTTCATATAAGTTAATATAAATTGTATAATAATTATATATAATATATATATAATTATATATGTATATATAATTATATAATTGTATAATTGTAAATATAAATTGTGTATCAATGTAAAAGTCTTTACTGTCACTTTTGATAATTTCAATGCAATTGCATCTAATTTATCATTTATCATTGCTCTTCATATACAGGAAGAGCTGGAACTAGGGAGTTGAATAGTGTTCATATAAGGATCTGTAAATCATTGGGCGCCCAAACGTGAAAATGTGGCCAAGTGTCAGCAACATTTACAGAATTTAATATACGGAGGGATGGCAGATGTCATGGCTAAAGGACATTTAATCGGTAGAGGATTTCCATACCTGCCTGCTATGTTAATTTCTAAGGCTGAAAGGGAAATTCTGATGACCATCTCAAAAGCAAGTGAAAGTGAACTCCACCAAGAATTACTGAGGGTCAAAGACAGCCATGAAGTAAAGGAATGAAGAAAATGGAAATAGCTTATCGTGGAAGGAACATATATATTATCTTTTATATTTTCTCTGAACACAGTGACAAGAAACATCTTGGTCTCGTCAAGTCCTTCAAAAGGTTATTGTAGAGGTGCACAACTGTGCTAAACTCAATTGGATGTCAATAAGGATTACTTTTATTGATTACTGCACAGCATGTAGTGTCAGATTAAATTAAGTATGCATGCAGAAAGGATATGGGTTCAACAGTTGCAGCTTTTATAAGACATTGAGAAATGTGTGTGTGTGTTAATATTGTTTACGATATGTAGAAAGCAATCAAAAGGACTACTGCAATTGGCAGTCATCAGTGATCAATGTGCACTTTTAAGATATTCAAAAGAACATGTTTGAAAAGAATTTATTAACTTAATCTTTCATGAGAAAAAAAGGCCAAAGGGGTTTCAAGCAAAAATGACTGAGAAGATAATGACAGAATTTCCAGTGTAAAGGTGTGACTAAATTAGATTGACCAAATGTAGATGTAGATGGGTAATTTCTTCTGCTGATATTAATACAGAGTAATAATATAGAATAAAATCTGATATATTTTTCAACCTTTACAATCATGTTCATACACATTATTTAAAGGGTAATTCATCAACATTTTTTAAAGCCATTTGAGGCAACGGTGAATATAAATGAGGCAAAGTAAAATGTGTCGTAACAAATATGCATAATGTGACATTTCATCTTCTCCTCTTTGTTATTTAACAGAAATTGAATACAATAGACTATAATGTAGCTGTCATGTTTACCCTTTTCAAATATAAAACCACAAAACAAAATGAGAAACTTAGCCTATGCGTCCAATCAGCAACAAGGTAGCTATTCTGTGTTCAGTATACAAATGATAAGACAAAGGGGGGCAAAAAAACAAAGCTAAACCAGATTTTCTGTTCTTCTGTTTGATTCTTGAAGTATTTGTGAAATGATGCAGTGAACATCTCAAAGTAAACCCAGTAATGAACTGTATGTCGGTCAATAATGAGTCTTTCAGCACTGTGTGAATTATAAATTGTCTATCTGAAGCGAACCATTTCTACAAAGCTTATTGGTCACCAAGCATCAATCTCCACTAACTGTTATATTTCAAAGCACATATATTTACATAGCTCCAAGAATTTGATGTAACCAAGGTTGGCCATGAATCTAACATTGATCCCCATATTGCAGATTTGAGTGAACATAAATAGCACTGGTACAGCACTTGTCCTCAGAGAGGCAGTGGTCAGGAGTTGATCGATAGGTTATGTGCATCACATTGCTGCAAGGAAAGGTTAGGGGGGCCTGAAGGAAATGCCAGGAGAGTTGGCCATAACTGTAACCATCCATCTTGCCTTCTAGAGACCAAGGGATTGGAGTATAGACAATGACACGATTGTGGTGTGTAATATAATGGTTCTTCTTTCTCTTCTACTCACAGAGTTAAGCTAGACGGGTTCTCTGTTGTTAATAATCAGTTGTGAGGTTGCAGAGCTGCTGATTTTGTTGCATCAAATGATTGGTCATGTCCTAGTGCCACCCAATATTTCTACACTATGATGGCCGAAGTCAGATTGTATCTTTATGCCAGGTTCGGGGGGTAGTGATCCTGAGAGGAGAGGTCCTGTGTGTGTGTGTGTCTCTAGGACCCGTAACTGATGCTCCATGTCGACGTGTATGCTATTGACGGATGCGTCCTTTACGGTTTGGGAGTGGTTGAGAGGCTGTTTCCTACCAGAGGCCTCCCAATGTGTTCTCTGCCATAAACTTGTCCAAAATCTGGCAACACAGCGGTGGTCACCTATCATATGGGAGTAGGCGTCCTGTTGAGGCAGGGGCCGAGGCTGGGGAAAATTGGGTAACTTCCTACGGCTCTCTGCGGTATCCCCCTCTTACTTCCAGACCCTCTTTGGGCTGGATACTAGGTTCCGGAGGTGGCAGAGGCTATGTCTGTACCTTTCCAGTTCTGGAGCGAGTGCGTATCTCTGTGCTTGGCCTCCAAGGGGGCCTAGCGCATAGCTTTTGGGTCTCTCAAGGTCTCTGCTGAGACCATTCTCCTCTCCAGAGCCCCCACCACAAGGAAACTGTACACCCCTAAATCGTGCTGTTTCCTGCAGGACTGCTTCACTACAGGGTTCTCTCCAACCACCCGAAAAGTTTACGTGGCTGCCTTGCTTATCACGTACCTCCGGGTGACTCGTTCTCGGTACTTGTTTCCTTCGTGGCTTGAGGCTTCTGTCCTCTCCCCCCTTGGTGATCAAGGCCAGGATTCAAGAACAAGGTGATTCAAGTGTGAGCACTGCACCCTTATGTCCACTAGGTCTCCCTGTGGTGTAGGACTGACCAGCTGTTCTTCTGCCTGGACCCTCGAGTGGGCCCCAGCATCTAAACTACTTTAAGCAGATAGATAGCTGAGCCTATCCCTCGGGCTTAGGAGTCGGATGGATTTCCTTCTCCGTGAAGGTCCATTTAAGATTGCCCTTTTAAGATCCTGGATCATGATATCACCGTCCCGCAACAATCATCTCATCCCGTAATCAATTTCACAGTGCTTCACGAGACTACATGCCAAAGCATTCCCTTAGGAAACTAAGGTGAAATTCGTAACCCGAGATGTATATTTATGATGAAAGATGATTAAGATGATAAGATACATCTTATTATGATTAAGATGTATATCTTGTATATTTTTTCAAAGTGGATGACAACTTACTCCAAGTGATGCTTCATGATGTCCTGACAGAAAAACGTGTTGAATGCAGAAAAGACAGGTTCCTTCTATGATGATGCCAATATGAGCAAAGAAGCTCTCTCAAAAGCAGGCAGAATGAAAGAGTTATTTTCAAGCATGGCAAAATGAAAGAGTTACACAATGCTAGTTGGAATTATGCACTGGATGAAAGGTTTGTGTAGCTATAGTAACAATATTCCTGGCTTTATGATGTTTCCTCAAGGGACTACCTAAAAAAGATAAATTCTGGCAATGTTAGCGAAGGCAATTCAGTAACCTGGTGAGTAATGGAATTACTTTTGTTTTTTGTTTCTGGAATGCTCTTGTTTCTGGAAGTCAGTCTCTAATTCCGCTTTTTGAAGATATCATGGACATTGTTAAAGATGAAAAGCGATTATTGGTTAAGAAGCAACATGTAGTCTGAAATCTTTCTTGTCCACAATGCAAGAACAAGAGTCAAAATCACATAATCTGACATTGTGACTTTTGTAGCGAACAAAAAGTATAGTGTAGTCTGATCCCAGCTTTAAATAAAACCATGTATTATTCTGTAATTTTCAAGAAAATCTAATTACAGCAAATGAAGTATAATTAAGTATGATTGCACTGAATCAAATACCAGACACTATACAGTAGAGTAACTCGTCTTGTTTTCTTTTTTTGCATTTATTTAATTCTGTATGACCAGTAATACAATTTTTGTTTTCTTTTGATTCTTTTTGTGAAGGTAAACACACGTGTAGTGCAGATAGTTTTAGCATTTACTATACTTTGTTATTCTTATAGTTTTTTACCTGTTGCAGCTAATAAATTGGTCTTGCATATTCACATGAAATAGTTTACTTCCGTGTTGAAAAATTGGGTTAATAGGTTGCTTGATGAGACAACCCCATTATGGATAGTTATGACAGTTTTCACATTACTTGCTACCACAGCGTTTCTTTGCAGGGCGAACAGCAAGGGAAGTACGATAGTTGATCCTGTCGCCACATGTAATGCTGTCCAGCTTGACGTCTGTGAAGGCCGGCCAGTACACAGCAACCAATTAAAACTTAGAATAGAGATCCTGCTGCTTGGTCTGATTGGTGGAGACACCTTCTGTGATCATCTGCAGTAGGAAATTGGTGCTTGGTTGCTCCTGGTTAGTCATTGCCTTTGATCTTTCAATCTTTGTCAAATAAATAATTTCCCCCTTGGCCCCTTGACCAGCTGGCAGGGAGCATTCCCATTTTGATGCCCCATGTCATGGTAAAATTCACTATTAACTTGGGAATGTGGCTGTGCATACCACATAACCAGATGTGCTGTGGATGTTTTCATATGTAGTTCAATAACTACAGATCCAAAATACAGGAATCTAAAAACCGCAACATTCACATTTTTGGTAATGCAAACCCATAATGACAATTCAGATAATAAACTTCCTTTTAATGCACACAATTACTGTTGTTTCTGCAACATTATGACTTGTATTTATATATATTTTATGATATTATATTCAATATTTATAAACAAAATTATTGACAGCGTACATAAACTAATTAAAATTACTTTAAAATAAATAAATAACATAAAAAAGATGAGACGAAAATCAGCCTGCATCTGTCTATAAACAATAAAACTACATATACTATTACTATACTACTACAACTGTGAATTTCAGGTTGCTACCATAGCTGTGAGTTCTGATTCATCTAAAGGAGGTGAATCAGAATACCTGTAAATATATGCTCTTTTATCACAGTGCCTTTAGTTTGGTCTGGGCAGGGGAATTATCCAACTCATTTAAATTAAATGTCCCTTCCATTAAATGAGTAGACCTGGGATCCCCTTTGAAATTAGATTTGAAAACTACTGAAGCATATCTAATGAGTGACTTAATACACCATATGATAACCAACATGAAAGACTTAATTTACTCATCCTGGACACTAATGAGACTATACTGAAGGCCCGAAGCCAACTTTTACTTAAGATGTATACAATATAAAAGGTATATACAGCCCTATTTACATATATGTCTGGCTGCATTTTTATGGTTTTCTAATATCCTCTCATCTTGCTCTTAGGCATTATGCTAATATCTATCACTTTTATATCACACAATTTTTTTCCAATACAATTTATTCACTTGCATGTCAATGAGCTGAATGTCATCCACCCCACCGTTCTGCACTCTGAACTTGGAATGGCATTCACAATCTCTCCTTGACAAGCAAGTTGAAAGGAGCTCAGGCTATAGAATTTATTAGGCTGTTTCTTGGTTATTTAGAATTTTGCATGTTATTATGCATGCTAATGAGCCAAGCAAATTATGCTTTCGGAGTTGATGGCAACAGAAGTGATGAGCAAGATAACCAAACATCGGAATTCATTTTCATTATGCACTTGTATGAATTTTACATTTTTTAAAGCAAGAATATTTCCCAAATGATTATCTGCTAATTGCAGTGCAGCTAACATAAATCTTCACTGTTCTCTATTTGCCAATCACTCTTTTGTGTGTGTGTGTGTGTGTTAAAATGAGTTGGGTTTAATGAGGTAAAATGCACAAAAATTGCATTTGTTAAAAGCACAGGGAGTGACTTTACAGAAAAACTGAGATTTCAGTTCAACCTGCCACACACCTTATATAGTATAATAAAATTGACTTTATATATACAATGTTCCTTTCTATCCAGCTCATACTTTGTATTTTCTTAGTGAGATAGTCTCGGACTACTGTTATATTTTGTTATATTTCCATTTCCGTGAACATAGTGCATTTTGAATCCACTTTACATTAGTTTATCCTCTGAGATGGTGAATATTGCTTGGGCAGATCGATATTTCTTTTATATCTTCACAGAGCAAATGACAGCCCATATGCACACACACACACACACATCTCTCCGGGACTGGAAATGGAGTTTTGTGTTCTTCTTCCACTTTAACACTTCAAAAACCCTAGAGGGCTTCTTGGTAAGCAGGAGAGAATGTTCTCTGGGGAAACGTCATGGACCTGCATCCCAATAACTTATGCCTGCACATCACAGATGCAGGAATACTCCGCATCTTCTTCTCACCTTACATAGATTAAAACTCCCTTGACAGTATGAATGGAAAACGATCATGTTTGGATTTTCTGATTGAATTGATAGACCTTTCAAATAACAAATCGATATTGTAAACTGATAATCGAGCAGTCACCTTTTCTTTTTGCACTTGTTTTGGCCATTCTGACTACAATTCTGGTGGTGTGAGATTGTAGGGTGCTTGTTAAATGAACTGCTCCCTCTATAGGCAAAGTCAGGAATCAAAAGGGCTGCATAAGTGCTGTCGGCCTACATGCTTGTCTCCAAAGAGTTTATTTTCTCTTGAATGAAGGTGGCCCATTGTTTTTTGATCGCTTGTTCTGACGAAATAGTCAATGGCTGACTATCAGGTAGGTGTAAGCTTTACAATTCAATTGCAAGAGTGTTGGCACAGCTAAATAATGTGGATTAAAATGCTATTCTTCCCACCGAACGATGGCCTGGTGGGTTTGTTGTGTAGACACAGCAAAACCTCACCAGGAATCAGCTTTTCAAAAATGATTTGTATTGAAACCTACTGTTCAGACGTCGAGAAAGCGAGGGATTGTGCAAGATTGAGTGGAAGAGAGGGAGAGAAAGAGAGAATCCATGGACAGCTTAAATATTTCTGCAACAGATTAAAAAGAAAGCTGCTTTGTATTTTGACAGAAAGAGGCATTAAATATTCTCCTACAACAGCGGAAATATCAGCGTGCATCTGGTCTGCCAGTCAGAGTGAGAAAAGAGGATTAATGTACATACAGTATGTAAGACAATGCGGTTGGTCCTTTAACCCTCAGACTATTACAAAACACAGGACCCACATGCCTAAGAAATCAAGGAATTCTGTCCTTTTTCGGGTTTCTTGTGGTGTCCAGGCACACATCCAAGCCAAACTGTGAGGAAGCCATCCTGTGAGTCATTGTAGCTGTGGGGTGGTTTTGTTTTAGCTCTCCACTGCTGTTCCTGTTTTTTCTGTATTATGTTCAAAAGCTTCGGAGTGAGGAGAAAGTTTGGAAGGGGAGTTAAGGACTTCTTGTATGTTTTGAGAGTGCCCCTCTGGGTTATTGTCGGTGTGCAAGGAGCTGGAAACTCTTGGGGCGAGCTCTAGATTTAGTTTGAGAAATCAAATCCAGTTTAATGAGATGGAGGCAAATGCCCTATAGAAGGCTGCTACAGTAGTAAAGATGACTATATTTACTGCATAAACCCATGATCACTTATACAATAAAGTACATTGTTCTAAAACACTCTGAATTAAGCAATGCATAATTAAAACCATATGAAGTATATGACAGTCAAAATAGAACCAGTTTACATCTAAATTAGAGCAAACAAAACCAAATCTTTTTGTGGGATTAAACATTTAGTTATCTGCACCTTATATCATTCTGATGTAGTTGACAGACACTGCAGTTATTCATAATCAGATGTAGGAGTGTGCACAGATACCAAACAGATACAGAACCCCACAAACACTGTAACGTTTAAGTCAGGAGATGATTCCAACGCAACGAGCCTGTATGAACCAATAGAGATTGAGTGTCCAGTGAACTGTAACAGAGTACTCACTCAGACCATGAAGGGTGTCCCTATAGCGTTTGTATCCGATCGGCTTGTAGCGACAGTCAGGAGGTTGAATTCCAGTGCAAGAACGCAGCTCCCACCCGCTCGGCCCCCCGCCGTACCTCCTCCGCGGTGAATTCACACAGGATCACTAGGCAGTCAAAAGGGTAATCCAGGCATTGTATTGATGCTCCGAAGTGAGTGTGCTACCTAAGTGCAATCTTTATGGCTACAATTAAAATGTTTGACAGCCTTTAGTTGTTTTTCTTTCCTTTTTCTTGGTTAAAGATTAAAAAGAAGATGCACAAACTTTAACATCAGTTCATTCAGAATGCAAAGTCCCAGCAAATCGATTTTTATCCAAGCAGGATAGGTGCAGTTCAGGTAATCTTGAACAATGTGTGATCTTCCAAAACAAGTGCGATGAGATGAAATCACATGAGATTACAATCAGACAGATAAATCCATATGAAGCTGATCTCTTCTTTTAACTCATTAACATTATCCTGCTTCTTCCAAGTTGAAAAAATGCACCTGCCACGACTGATTGATCTCTCTCTCTCTCTTTCTGTTATTCAGTGTGTGTGCCAGAATGCTAGAACAAGTCTTGAGCTGCTCGTGCTGTAGTCATCACTCACTGCCAAGCCCCAAAACGGTGAGCTTCGCGCAGAGGAGAGCTACTCCAAGTCTTTCAGGAAAGCATCTCTTTCTTTTCAACAAGCTCTGTCCAACTGAGACCAGAGGCTCCACCCATTTCCCTCTGATTGGCTGAGCCGGCAGCAGGCAGCGATGTGAACAGGAAGGAGAGAGTGAGCGAGAAAGAGAGAGAGAGAGAGAGATAGAGGGGGAGGGAGGGAATAGACCAGGCTCAGTGAGCCCTGGAGGGACAGGGTGGTTAATGAAAGCGAAAATGCTTTTCTCCCAATGCTTTAGCCAAATTTGTAGCAGACAAATTTGTTGTGACTCCTGGCAAACTGAATTCATACTGACAATGTCTCCAGTTTCTTAAGGGAGATCCATCTTGTTCTTCATACAATAAAGCAAAAAGTCAGTTCTTGTCAGTCTAGTGACCTGTTAATGCCAGATATCTTGGGAATATGGAAGGAAATGCTAAAACTTGTACATCTCACTCTGACGTGGAAACTGTTTGAAGTCAGTGCAACTGAAAAAAGTAAGGACATGTCCAAAGCCTCTTGAAGGCAAGCCTGCAACCTTAGACAAAAAAAAGCGTAATGCCTAATAACACTGCGGTACTGAGGCAAGGAGAAAAGGGGCCATTTTTTTTAAATGGATGTCAATGGAGGACAGGCTTCACTATGCAGAATAAACCGCTTTTGTGAAGAAATCGCAAACCATTTAATGAAACAACTTCGACGTGTTAATCTTCGACGTGTTTGCTATTAAACCTAAATTTTGGATTCTTCTATTTTTTGAGTTTGCATGAATACAATGCTTTTTTATAAGAGAAATCACGTACAGTTGCGAGACAGGTATGATTTGTTTAGTCCATGGCAATTGTCATTCATTTCTATGGTTTCCACAAACAACAATTGACCGTTGTACAACTAACCAACAAAATTCACAAGGCGCACGTGATCCAAGTTCGCTGTCATGTTTTTTTTTCCAACTGTAGAATCACAGATCCTTCTCAATAATAATACGATTTCTGAAATATTACAGTATTCCATAAAGGATCTTCATTTTCTATGTGAAATTGTAATTTAATCTTTCACAGTAACTTCTGAGTTTGTTATTTTTAAACTAGGAGATATTTGGGCTGGAGAGATGTAGAGATAAATATTGTTCTCTAAAAATAGATTTGTGGTGCTTAATGGACTTGATGAATAATCTGATTAATTTGACTGGACAAAGAACAAATTTCATGCATTTCAAGCCTATTTCTGCCCCTTTAAAAATAATTAAAGAAAATAATTGTGAGATATATTATATATATACTCTTATCCACACATTTATTTTTATAGTCTCCAGTTTACTTCCGTTTATCTCAAATATTTTATTCCACATCTCTTATTTCTTACTTGATTTATTCATAATTCTACATATGTGTGTATATATATAGTACTTTCATTCTATTCCTATTTTAATTCTTGTGTTTTTTTGTAACTGTTATTTGCACTGTCCATGGAGCGGACCTGTTTACATTTCACTGCCGGTTGTATACTCTGTATACACTGTGTATGTGACAAATAAAACTCTTGAATCTTGAATCTTGAATAAAGTAAGATTGTGAAATATAGTCACGATGATAAGATTTGAGTTTACTTTCTGAAGTTACTTTCTGTAAAATTGAGACAATTTTAAATTATGATAGATTAAGTATCAAGTGTGAAAAATAAGGGTTTTGCAAGCTTTTTTACACTTTACAGTCACATTAATGATATTTTGGTGCATGCCTCAGTTATGCTTCACACTGTACGCTACATAATTACCAGTCCAGTTTATTTTGACCAGTTCTTACATTATGTATGGTTGACAACTATTCTTATCCATCCCAACTGAGTGAGCTTTTCCCTGCTTCCAACTGGAACATTTTCTGCATATCATTTGTCTCTGTCTGGGCTTGATAAAAATAAGCTAGGTTTCTTTTTGTGCCGGAAGCATTGCATTTCTATTTGCTTTATGAAACTGCAAAGATGCTCAGTATAAAGAAAAGACAGCAATGAAAAACAAAAGTGTTGAAGTTAGCTAAGGTAGTGTAACAGTAAAATGGATTGACCAACCCCAACCCCAGGGCTGTATTGTGACATTCTTCACAATATCTTCTTTTGTGTTCAGAAAAAAGAAAATCATACAGGTTTGGACCAACTTGAAGGTGAGTGAAGGATGACAGAGTTTTCATTTTTAGGTGAACTATCCTTATAAGCCCTTTGTATTTTCTGTTCTTTGTCAGTTCTCGTTGTTCTGTTCCTGTTTCTGAGTATTTTGAGTTTTCTTGCGTTCTTTACCTGATCGTGAACTAAACTTCTTACTGAAAATAATAGTATTTCTTTCCCCCATTTTTAGCTGTTTAATATGCTAATAGTTAGAAAGTATTTTTGAAGTGTGTTCTATAATGTAACTTTTAAAGCCATCACAAGATAAGTCAGATATAAAAAGCAAGCTTTGAGTGGCAGTTTCAGGCACCACCATCTGACAGTCTGAATAAAGCTGTAATTATGAGATTGATATCATGACTAGTCCTTCAAAACAACAGTTGAATAATATTCAACAATGTTAACTCCTTTCTATTTAAAGTACAATGGTAGGTGTACAGGGTTATATTATCACATTAATGACTATGACTTTTCATCAAAAATGATACCTGGAATAGAATTGGTCTGGTTTTCCCTTCAATGTCACGGCAGTGAGGCAAAGACAATTAAGGTGTATAAATATGTAAATATGGGAGGACACCTCACCAGGAGTCAGGTAATGACATTTTCAGCCCTGGTTTGGTTTATTCCCCAGTCGTCCCAAATTAGAAACCTTAATGACGACCAATAGGCCACAGATGGTCAAACTCTAGGGTACACGAGTCTCCTGATCTCCTTCTGCTTCTTGCAGCATCACTTTTATGTGCCAACAATGCATTACCTTGCCAGCTGCTGCATGCTCAAGGGGGTAATCATTACCTTGAGTAGAAGGTCAATCCATGGCAGCATTTGCCTGTGAGATCATGGCCCAGACTGCATTTGGAGACTAGCAAACTGGACAACAAGGGGGCAGATACTTCCCATCGCTATTTGTCTTGTGACGTTGACATATATAAAAAAAAAAACACTCAGAGGGCACAATCTCTGAAGAGAAACCTGGTGGATGTCCACATTTAGTCTGAATGAGACCTCCTGATATATTTTCTCTCTATTGTATGGCTTGTTTGGCTGAGCAGTACTTCACAGATTCATAGAAGATAAATTATGTTTGTTGAATTTTTGAACTATGGATATGGTGTAATCTAATTGTACTAATGTCATAACACTGATCTATAGCATTTACAGAAAACCTGAATTAATGTGATTAGCATATGTCAGGGCTAAATTGCGTTGACTCATAGGGAATAAATCTAATTAAAATCTCTTGTTAACTGATCAACAAACTGTTGTTGTTTATAAGCAAATCTAATAATAATATTTTCTTCATCATTTTGAATCAGATAACATTAGACTACAGAATGACGTCTTTTATACTTGCATACAAAAGTTTTTACAAAATGTTTGCATACAAAAGATTTGTCTGAACTATGTATTTGTTCTGAAGTCAGAAAGGTCTGCTTGCAGTTCACATGATCTAATCACATGATCTTCTGTGACTTCGGACATATCAAACTATTCATATATTTATTTTCCAGTCAATCTATCAAACACATATGTGTAATGACACTCAAAAATACAACAACCGATACCAGATATTCTTATTTTTATACTTTAACACAGTTCAAACCTATTAAAACTTACAAATTCTGGAACAGCAATTTCAAATCATCACCTCTTGAATTTTACAACAACTCCATAGTTTTGTGTGTGTGCTGTCTCAGCACAGATTTGTGTTTTATCCAGCTAAGTGGTTAAGGGGTAACACCTTGTACATGAGGGGAGGAAAGTTTCTAATTTTGTCAAACATCTGGCCTGTTACTGCTTCTGCATGACTGGAAAGACACCTACCAGTAAATAAATTACCCACCATGGTGTCTGTAGTAGAACATCTATTAGCGGAAATGTACTGTAAGGAAGATATTTCATGGATCATATAGTTTAAAGGTCTGAGCATGGCTGAAAGCTGAAGCATAAGATCCACTGAGCGTAAAATTTGTCTTTATGGATATGTACTAATGATTTTAATATGTGAGAATTATTTAAACATTGCTAAATCTACTAAAATATGTGATCTTTAATTTTTCAGCAGCACTTGAGCATAATCTTTCATCGAGAGCTATTTTTCAGAACTATTGTCTGTCCTATTATTAAAGTGCAGTCATACTGTTTGAAGATCATTTTCTGTGCTGTTTAACTCAGCGGGAAACACTGTAGTGGTAATTGAGAAATGGCTAGCACAAGTTTATGAAGTTCTAATTTCTTGGCTAAAATCCCATTTCAGTTTCTTCCATTGTGAACTTTTTAGAGACATTTGAGGATGATTCGATAGCAACCTATGAGAAGCTTGTATTTTATAAGAATGTGCATAAATGTGGTCATGGTGTGCTGTTATCCATTGTGATGTAAAGCATGATTTGTTCTTAGAAAAGAAGCTTATGTCTAATCCCTCCTTCACACCATTTTAAAAATGCAAGGACATTTTATTAAGCATAAAAACAATATGCTGAATATGCTAAGGTTGCAAATCCCTGAGTGATAATTTGTCTTGTCAAATACACTCTGCTGTTAAGCCTAACATAAAACATGTTGAAATATTGTTTGTGGATTTTCCCTTTCTAAATCTGACAACTGGCTTGCATGAGGTTGCCCTGCCTATCATAAAGGGTCATAAACAGGATACGTAAACAGTACGAATGCAAACAAATGCAGGACACAGAAGCTGCCAATGCAAAGATTTCTCATGTCACAGAGTTCCCTTTTATGGGAACTCGAGCTGTGTCAAAACGCTAGGGTAATGCCTTGGCAAGTAGTCTCATGAAGCACATTGGCATGTAGTCTCAAATAAGGGCACCATAAACCGGAAGTGGCAGCTTTGAGTGTCTTCAGCAAAGCTCTTTGTCGGTTGTGTTTGTGTAAAGGTGGTTGATCTGTATGTGTGAAACAAAAGTATATATTTCCCTACGCTAGTTAAAAAAGACAAGGGACTTCCACACCATTTATTTTAATGGTGAAACAACAAGTTTTAGAATGTGTGGTTCCCCTGCCGCTCCCCCCTCACAAGAGCGGGCAGGGTTACATACCTCTTATGTTAGACTTGTTTGGAGCAGAGCACACACGGTCAGCACTTAAGGGCGCTGGCTGCACGCTGTGCTGCTCTGCCCCCCCCCCCCCTCCCAAAAAAAAAAAAATTAAAAGCGTTTTTTTTGCCACCCAGGTTTACGTTTTTTAGGGCTCATATCGCGCTGTTGCAGAGGATCAGTGATGATCTTTATTCTGGGCTTCGTATGATATAAACAATTTTGGATCTGAGAGCGGGGTTTGAGACAAGGCTGCTGAGGCTGCTGACAACAAGTGGTGTACAGGAATCTACTGCCCTCAAGCTGAGATTGCGAGCCAGCCGCAGCCTCAGATCTCCTCCCATAGGGCCGCACAGTAGTAGAGTGTCGTCACTCGTTACCCACACCCCGCAAAAAAAACCTGAGGGGTAGGGTCAACACACTCAAGCTCAGCCTACTGGCAGGGAAAAGAGTGCTCCCGACCTTGCATAGACAATCTTCCCCAGCTGCCGCCCCTGAGTCATGTTGATCTGAGGGAGTCGCCCCCTCTGTACAGCCATGTCTTCTTTATTCAAATGGATGGGGCTTTGCGGCTCAAGGTGTTCAACGTCTTCTCATTTCTCAGAAAGACACTGAACAGATTGTGTCTCAACCAGATCCGCGGACTGGTTTGTCACCTTCTACCTGAAGATGCTCATTCCCACATCTCCATCCACGGAGCTCCACTGGTTCGCCTCTGGGGGGAAGGCTTACCTGTTTCGGTCACCCTGCATTTACACTAATTGCTTTTCGCAGATGACTGGCAATCTCCCAAGTCACCATGCTAGTGGCTCAACATCAAGATGTTGTTCTCGCACTCTCGAAATGCAGGGTTTGAGGATGAACTTCGAGGAGTGTTATTCCTTCTGGATCACTATCGATGTCAGCACTGTTTCCCCATGCATGTCGATCCTATCCTTCGGCTGTCTTGAGCCTTAATAGGCCAGGTCCCATTGCTGGCACTCCCAGACTGCTGGATCCAAGGGCAGTGGCTCCCAGTGTTGGTAAGGCACTCCTAAGACCATAGCTGTGGTAGCCAAAACAAATGGGGTTTTCCCCGAGGGGTAACCCCACTACCTCACTATTAAGGTCAGAAGGCGTGCCTATGCACCTTCGGTAGTGGCAGGCTGGTCTTCTCTTCACACATTCCAGAGGTTCTACCAGCTTGAGCTCTACTACACTCCGGGGACGAGAGTGCTCTCATAATGGATGGACCTGCAGTCGGCGTCACTGAGGTTGCGTTGGCCTATTGTTCCCCTAGCATTTTGACGCAGCTTGAGTTCTTATGAAAGGTAACGTCTCAGGTTACGGATGTAACCCTAGTTACCTAAGGGGGAACAAGACGCTGCGTCATTTGCCTAAGCTCCTTGCTCATCCGGGCTTGCTTTAGACACTCACTGATATGACAGCCCATAAGTTAAGTTATGTTACTTCATAGTAGTTGTTTCATCCAACCACCAGAGGGCTCTAAGCTGCACTTCTCTTACATAATATGTGGTAAATAAGTAGTCTAAAAGAAAGTTTAGGGAGGCAGGAAGCATGGCTTTTAATGTCCGAGGCCAGTGAAGGCAGAGTCCGGATTGAGAAACTTAGGTTTTAATGCGAATGTTTGCTAGCATTTTAATTCTCAGTTTGTGCATCTTATTTTAGAAGGACTCTTTTATTTTAGAGAGAAATTTTTATTTTTTATTTTTGAGAAATTTCTTAGAAAATAGAATTATTCGATTAGATTCAACTTTATTATCATTACACAAGTACAGGTACAAGGCAACGAAATGCAGTATCAATTAGTATCAAGAAATATCAATTTCTATTTGGATTTTGAGTCTTTGTACGACAAGGATAAAGCTGTTCTCGGTGGAGCACATTACTAGAGGATATTCATGTGAAACACAATGAACTCTAATGGATTTACATCATCATCACCATCATCATTGACTCTTCCATAAACAACGCAAACTCTTCACAAAGGACATCTAGATTTACAGATATTTTACTTTTGGCAGATATGTTTTATTATCCACTGAGGTTAAGTTATTATTATTGGTTATTTGTATTTGTACACTATTGGGTATTATCATTGTTTTTGTTTCAAAGGTTTATAGAAGTCATTCATCATTATTTTTGTCTTAAGAAAAATCAGTATCCATTATTGTGGCGATCAGGGCGGGGTCAAGGGACCGTGAGAGCGTCACGAGAGCCGGTGGCGTGATTGATAATGAGCGTCACCTGCGAAGCCACCAATCTCTCGTCTCACGGAGGAGCAGAGGCATAAAACGAGGAGCGACGACAGTGAAGGACGAGAGAGGACTAGGCCTGGATTTATGTTGTGTTTTGTGTGTGTAGGTGGCAGTCGTCCGTGAGGGACTGTCTGTCAGGGTTCTGCCACGTTCGGTCTAGTCATTTCTTGGTTTTGTGGCAGAGCTCTGACACTACCTTAATGTATCGTGTTTGATGTGCGCTTGTCTGTGTAACGTCTTATGTGATGTCTGTCTGATCCCGAGACTGGTCTTGTCTAGTTTCAGTTTCGGTTTTGGATCGGGATTCGGGCATTCATAACTCGTTTGTTCGTCCTTGTCGTGAGCTCATGAGAACAGGTGTTTACACTCGTTCTTGCGAGCTCTATGTCATGTGAGTGGGCGCGGTTTCAAGCGTTGCGCAAGCCGCGCCTCCTCTCGTCCGTGTGTTTATGTTTGGCACACGGTTCGCATTCAATCGGCCGTGTGCTTTCTTGTGTTTTCTGTCACACGCAGTTTGATTGTCGCCAGCTGTGCGTCGTCTTTGTCTCGTCAATGTGTAACCCTCCCACCTTGTTTCCCTGCTTTAGTTTGATTTGTTCCCAGCTGTGTCTCATCCAATTACCGTTCCTCATGTGTGTATTTAATCCATCCGTGTCTGTTGTCTTGTGCTGGTTTCTTGTCGTGTTATGGTTGTTTTCTTGTAGTCTTAGTGAATGTCAGTTTCTAGTCAAGTCTGGTCTAGCTCATGCTCATGTCTTGTTTTACCCCCTCGAGGTGGGTTTTGTTCAGTTTTTATTTTTGTTTTATTATGAATAAATCCCCATTCTCCTTGCAATATTGAGTCCTCGTACCTTCCCTTCAACACACCTGACACTGTCGCCATTATGTTTATTTTTTATTTATGTTTTATTTTGTCATTAAAGTCTTTAAATGTTCGCCGGTTCCCACCTCCTTCCGCCCTGAACAACGAACTTTGTTACAGCACCTTTTTTGTTTAAAACTTAATGTGGCCAAGGCATTCCCCTAGTGTTTCGACGCAGCGTCTCATTCCCCCTTAGGGAACTACGATTACAAACATAACCCGAGACATTTTTTAATCTTTTGAAAGCTAAGTTCACGTTATCCTATTCTAATAAAATTTTGTGTTTTTTATGTTCTTGGACTCTAAAACTGCATGTAGATGCTGTAGCAGCCCCATGTAACAATTTGGACAATTGTTGTCTTTTTGTTAGTTTTATTTTATTTCATTTGTTATTTTTTTTATAAAGATATGTCTGTGTACACATTTGGCTTCTGGCATTGTCACCAATGTCAATGAAGGGACGAGAATTTGTGTGTCCAGTAAGATTCCTCAAAACGTGCTATGCTCCATATTAACAGCTAAAATTGGAATCAAAATCACTTAAACATTTAATCTAAACAGAGAGAGCATAATCTACCATAATAATAATAATAATAATATAATTTATAATAAAATGCTATATAATTATCATTATTATAATTGTGATATAATTATATATATATATATATACAGTTATTTATATATTGTGTAATATTATAAAATATTATAATATATATCATATCATATAATATTATATTATACTATACATGATTGAATTTTTAATTGAATTGAGCGCCATTGCTGATATTTTTCATAACATTAATATTCATAATTACTGTCATTAATATTAATATCGTCATCAGATCAAAATATTGTATTTTCTGCTTTTATTTTTTTAAATGTAATGATCGAAGCAAAGACAAATCCTCAGCAAAATAATGTGATTGTGTTATTTTGACAGTTCACTATGTCCCAGTTGTCAAGTTGACTTTCTATGTGTAAACCACAAGCAGTAATAGCTTATGGAGTGTTTCAGAAAAAAAACCCAAAAGAGAGCAGGATATCACAGCAATGGGACCACAAGTGTGCCGATACCCCTCTCTCCCCCAACCGCCCTCAAAGTTCAATTATTGAGCAGGTCAAAGCTGAAATGAGTACTGTGCCCTTTCATCACAAAAGTGCTTCACACTTTGCTAAAGCCTTGCTTCAGTGCTGGAATAAGCTCAAGATTACACAGGGAGATCATTCTTTGGGGCAGACTGCACTGCTTTTTTCTTTCCTCTCTTTCTGCCTTTTTTCCCAAAGCTTGCAGCTGCTGTTGGCTTGAGTTCTGCTCTTCTTTCTTCAGTGGTCAGTGAACTATGAAACTTACTCTCACATTCTTTACTGATGACCATATTTTGCAATTATTTTCATTTTACGATAAAGTATAATGGTTAAACTAGTAAAAGTAGTTTGTTAATAATATATAACTTTTATTTACATTGTACTTCTATGAATGACCTGTTACTGTTGTATATATTGTATTTGTAAACATGGTTTTACATTTCATTTTTATTAGTAAAAATACTTTGTTGTGTAATGTTGACGTCATATTTCTATTGCTTCAAAACTCCCTGAATTGTAAAAGGTGTTTAAGATGGACTAAGCTGGTTTATCTTTAATTTTTTTTTTTTTTACATGCATGGCATTATATAAATTCATTTTAGCTTTCATGTTGTAGCTAGTTAATGTTTGATGCATATAAACGAGAAAATAAAATGCAACACGCTTTCTATAAAGTATAGCATGAAAAACAAACTCGAGGATTTGACATTTGAATAGAAAACGTGTAAATATTGGCAAACAATAGTCGGTTTTAAAAATGGACAATTGTAACTCTTGCTAATAGTTATCCACTGAAAAAAAAGAAGAAATTAATGACTTGAGGAGCAGAAGCCCAATAACGGACCCCGTTGCTGCGCTGTTCCGCCTCTCTCGCTGTCATCACTAAAGCAGAGTCGTGTTATGATGACAACAAGAATATTTAGCCGTTGGATGGAGAATATCTGAATCTTAAATCCTGCCTTTATCGTGTATTTCCACGCAAACAGCTAGATTAGTGCGTTGCCAGCGCATTCCCCGGTCCTCCTCCTCCTCCAGCTCCAGCTCCCAGTGTGCCACTGACCGACTGCCGCAGCCTGACAACCGCTACACAGTCTCCGGCAAGATGCTAATGCCACACTCCGGTCTACTTATCGGCGTTCTCTGGATTTTCATCTTCAATTCCGCTTGTGTGAAATGTCTGAATGGCGAAGAAAATCAGTCTCAAGACATGGAGTGCAAAATGAAAAGCGTTACGGTATCCGCTTTGCCGTTTTTGCGAGAGAACGACCTGAGCATCATGCATAGCCCGTCGGCCTCCGAGCCAAAGCTGCTGTTCTCCGTCAGGAACGATTTTCCGGGCGAGATAGTCGTTGTTGACGACTTGGAAAATACCGAGCTCCCGTATTTTGTATTGGGTGAGTTGTTATTTTGAAACATTTGAACTTATTGTAGATATATACTTGATTGTGACAACTACTGTGATTTTAAATATAAATAACAGTAGCAGGCCTAGTGCAGAAACTCAAATAGGTCCGTTCTGTTATGTTTATCGCTTCAGAAGAAGCTTCAGATATTTGTTATTTGTGCTATAAGGAAGCATGGTGCTCGTTTGGAAGGATGAGACATGTGGACACAGTTGTTTTAACGATTAACATGCGTGACATATACAGCTGTAAGCCTATAGAGACTAAGTGAGCTGGGTTAAAGTCTTGAGAGAATCCAATTTGTAAACTTGTTGTTTGTGCCAAAAAAATAAAAACAACAACCAAACTAACAAGATGTATGCTTTGATTCATTTCCTGGTATGTATATATATATATATATATATATATATATATACCAGGAAATATCTAGATAGACACACAGATCTAGGCAGACATTGTTTGTTTCTAAGCTTGCCTCAAAAACATTTACACAAATCTGTCAATAAGTCTTATTTACCAGTGTTATATTGATGTTTACAACAACAATGGAGAAAAGGAAATGTTGTAGCACCTTTTGTTTCAAAACCTCAGTGCCTCTGAAACAATATTAGCAAAATTGAAAAACTTTGATACTCCATAATTGTCTGCTGTAAAGTTTAAATATACATATCACTAAACTGTGTGAACTTAATTGTGTCAAGTAAAAGCTGTGTAGTTGTTACTGAGTTGACAATGGCCACTGAACTGAGCAAGTTTGATTACCACAATTAATTTCTTGTGCAATATTTGTTTTAATTAGATACATTTGTTGAAAACTATTATTATGCCATCATAAACATTTTAATTAAAAAGTTAAAACATTTACATGAACTTTTTAATTTAGAAGAACAACTAAATAGAAATGCGATACTCTCTCTCTCTCTCTCTCTCTCTCTCTCTCTCTCTCTCTCTCTCTCTCTCTCTCTCTCTCTCTCTCTCTCTCTGTGTCAAATGGGGTGTATAAACTTACTCATTTTGCAAAGATTTTTGCAGGTCCAGTAGAAGTACGCAGGAAAGTATTAAAACCACCTTGTCTTCTCAGCCTTTTTTGAGCAAAAAATGAATATATCTGTATATCTATGGTCACACTTGGAATACTGGTCTAAATACTGTATGGGGAATACTGTGTGCTTGTTTATATGAGGCTGCATACTGGTCGCTATCCATGGTGCTGATCACGCACGTCTGCCTCTCACTCAGAGGTGCAAAAAGAATCGACGAGTGGATAGTTGTATAAGTCAGTTTGAGTCAATCAGATATGTAGCGTGAAGTGTCTGTGGCTGTCAAAGATTAGGTCTGATATTTGTGCTGTGGTTGACTGTTTATTTCGCACTGCCATTGCATTGTCAAAAATGTCATGTTATTTCTCACATTTCTTCATTTAGTGAAGTCTGGAAAAAAATGTTAGACATTAAGTAAACTAGGTGAAAATGTAGATCTTTTTTTAACACTTAAGAAAAAGTGACTTTAAAGGTATAATGTGGGACGTTGACATATGTTATAGTGATTGCTATGCCCTTGCATTTATTTGTGTATATAAAAAAATATAAATTCATAATACACCCATATTCTAATTATAGCATTTATTGTACTTATATGCTTAGTTTCTATAAACATTTATTTGTATTATGATTTAATTTATGCTTAGATACTCTTGCAAACTTATGAAAGATTACACCTGGGAATACCATAGTTTGATCTGTATACAGTGATATTTGAATGCACGAGGACCTGCATATTTATAACTAGAAATCCTTAGAGTCAAAAAAAATAGTGTCAGCATGCAAAGTTAACCAGATTTCAGTTTGTTAACAATGTTCGGATGTTAATGCATTTTTCATTGCTCAAAGTTCTTAGTAGTCAGGATTTTAATACTTAGACTACAGAATTCAAAAAGCTCAGTGCTTTAAACACCCAAAAATAGCATGCACTGGCTTTGCAAAAATCTTCTGGTCTTTATATAGGCCAATATATATATATATATATATATATATATATATATATATATATATATATATTTTATTATTTTATTTTTTTTGGAAACTCGGAAACCTTATTTTCAATCATTATTGTACATTTATATTGTGACTATATTGGATTTAAGGTTTGAAACCAGTTTCAAGTTTTAGCTTCAAATGTATAAACTGACCAAACTTAATATTCATATGGTATGAGGGTTCCAGAATACATACAGTAGAAATAGGAATATGCAGTGAAGTAAGGCATTTTTAGTTTCTGATCTGGCCTGAGATCAGATTATGTGTTTCTGTCCAATGGTTGACAGGAGAAACCTGTTTGCAAACCACCATATATTCTTTTTGGCGTCCTATTAGCTTTTATCATTCACATTGGACTCAGTGTTTTTTAATTTCTTTCAGACAGTCTCCACCTTGCTTTACTTCATAAATCTCACTCGTACTAGATTGTCTCTTCTGTTCCTTCAACCTCAGCCGGTTCCAAAGGCTCTTTGTTTGCATAAGATTGATTGGAATGATCATGGGGAGTAATTTCAAGTCGGTGTTAGAAATGTTGCCTAAGGTGTTTGCATGTCCCTCCCTTCGCTCTGTGGTCTTGTTTCCTTATTATAAATGCAGTCTTTACAGAGCTGCCACTAGTCTTTGAACAAGCTATTTTTAATTGGATACATTAGGGTAATTGGTACAGTCTACAAATGCATTCACAAACACGCACATGTACACTTTCACTTGCTCTTGCACACATACATTTACTTAGCTCTCTAAATGGGGATACACCAATAATATTTAATATTTTAATTTTATAACTTTCACGGGCAGATTATGGTTAGGCAATGGGTTTCCCGAAAGAGAACGTCTGTAGAATTAAAGTTTTATTTTTATATTGGCTTTCAATTTTATTTGATTTTTGGCTAAGAGTCACACATAGAAAAGGTGTAGTTAAAGTTTTAATTCAGACGAGTGCAGACACATGTTTTAATATAAAAAAGTTTTCATTCAGACTAGTGTAGACACATGTTTTAAAACCTACAGATGAAATTTGAATACCTATTTAGGTAAAATGATTTACATATTTTTTTAAGGCATTAGCTGGCTTCTGTTCATAGTATTGGCTATAGGATATAGATAATTAAAAATGAATGGATGCCTGAATCTTTTTGATCTTCATGAAGTGTTTTATGCGTTTGTCCCATATGTGTCACAACTTTATTCACACGGGACTCTTATTTTGCTTTGTGTCACATGTTCCTGTTTGTCCAAGATCTTTCTTTCACCTACCTGTTTCTAATCCTCCCAGCTATGTCGACGTTTTTGAAGTGGAACCGCAAAACTCCCTATTTGTCCCAGTATTTTCTGGTGGATTATGTCGATTCTGTTATGTTGCCGAATCTTAGTATCTCGAGCAGCAGATTCGCACAGATGCAGGGAGAACAGGAAATCTTCACTTCTACACGTGCAAATGAATCGCGCGTGTCCGGCAAGCTGCTGCTGGCTGATTGCGCAATGGCAGTACGGGATGTCAAATGTTCTTTGTCTAAAAAATAATTAAATCACTGCACAAATATAAATCGCTGCATTTGTTTGACTCGCACAGCCTCAGTCACTCACTCTCGTCCACTGTGTGTGTGCGCCTTTGTCTCTGACAAAAGCTAAGTAGCTGTCTTATCATGTCTCGGTCAAAACTGTACACCCAAAAATACAGGAAGGAGTGGGAATCAAACCCTGACTTTATTGGTGATAATACGCGGGTATACTTGTTGAAAGTATGCAAGAAAGTATGCAATCTAGTACAGCCGCACACACGTGCACGCACGGACGCACACACACAAACTCTGTTTCTGACACGCGGTCTGCTCAGCGTCGCTGCGGATTGAAGAGCTATGGTTATTAAAAGACAAATTTGTTGAGAAAGCACATTAGGCACAACGCAAGAAAGTATGCAATCTAGTATAGTGTGATGACCTCACAAATATGTTATGACAGTTTACGCTGTGAGCGAAATTGTGTTTGCAGTGTTGGAGAATATAATTAAAGGTTTGTATCAAGAATCGAAGGTGGTTTTTATTGTATACTGGTAAATCTCTGTTGTTAGTCGGTGCACATATGCCTTTTGTTGTTAGCAAACATATACAGTGTATGTACATTTTTATAGCATGCCGGTCGCTTCATCTAATACATATATTGGGTATAGGTTATCTCGCTAAATAGTTATCTCGACGCCTTTTTGCAACCCCCGAGGCCGTCGACATAACCAAACTCCACTGTGTATGTATGTATATATATATATATATATATATATATATATATATATATATATATATGTGTGTGTGTAAAGAGAGTAAATGGCAAGCAAGCTGCAACAGTTTAAAAAGAAAGAGTTTACGAAAGAGGATACAAAGTCTTTGTACTAACTGCTTGGGAGCGGAGCAAGTGGACCTCGAAAGTGTCTTACCTTGTGAATGCTCCACTCCCTGCTAGCGCTCTTTGATCAGAGTGGCCAACTCTGCACTCCCGGCAGTTGCAGGTCCCACAGTTGCCGAGGCAGCCTGGTGGCCTCACTCATGGGGATCACAGATGGAGCTAGTGGAGGAGTTTGAGTTGGCTTCACCTCTTTTTCAGCACTAAACCTGTACTTTCAGCACTCAAATTCAGGATATGGAAGCTCGCTCCATGGTTTCTTCTGCCCAGAGTGAGTGGCTGATGCTTGGTTTATCCAGCTCTCGATGTGGAATGATGCCAGTCCAAACACTGCAGTATGAGGAGCTTGTTTACTCAGGCCATGGTAAAATTAATCATGGATTGGCCATCAGAGAAGCGGGAAGTCCAAATAAAGAGTAAACTGAATGAGTACTTCCTGCAGTTTAGACCACTACCTCCACGTTTGAGTTTGCCGTTCCACTTTGGTGTCGAGATCCTGGAAACAGGACCCCAAAAAGTCCCACTGTACATAGTTACACTTCTATCATTTGGCTCAAATAGAATTGCTATGTGCTGATACCCAGGGTTGAAAAAGCGTTGGCACTAAGCCATGTCATACCACATCTTTGCTAGTGGGTAAGGCGTATGTGGCGGCAGGTCAGGCGGGCGCTTGTCTTCATACCATTGTCATCTTACAACCATACCAGACTGATCTGCTGAGGGTAGGTGTGTAGCCTAACGATATTAAAAGCTACATTTAGTCACTGACTTCTCTCTCCATGCCACTAAGGAGACATTGTATCATCAGAAATGGTGGCAAAGGAGAGGCATCTTTAGTTAAACCATCAAGGAGAAGGACAAACCCTTTGTTTTGATGCCCCGCTGACACCTCCTGGTCTCTTTGAAGATGGTGTAGCTACAAACATAGGTCCCATGGGTTCAATGGGTCCCAAGTCCCATTATTGCCTGGGGGCAATCCCAGCCATCTATGTCCGGCTCCTCATACTAGTAGGAACAAAAAGACAGTGTTGCTACTTGAGCTCCCCTTCAAAGATCTCAGGAGTCAAAGCATCACTCTCACCCAAAGCTAGCAAAGGAGTAAACGGATCTGAGGACCGTATTCTCTCTAAGCAGGCATCGGGAAAGAGTTCATGTCATAGCGGTCAGGTCAGGCCTCTGAGGTGCTCTCTCCCGGGACAGAGCTCCCCTGCAGAGCCCTCAGGAAATGGATATGTTAACCCCGCTGCCTATGGTTCCCGAAGGCATATCGGTTTCCAGCGAATCCAGACCTCAATGTCCATCCACAAATCTGCGGTCATGGGGGATTCACTCTCCATAGAGAGGCCTGTAGAAAATTCTAATTGGTTAAACCCTGCCGTGAATTTGCTTCAGGGCACTGAGTCCATTCCTCCAACCATACCCGAGGCCAGTTCCTTTTGTAAACACCTGGAAGCCTGGTGAAACTACCCAACATAATACAATGGTCGTAAATATAGCTCAAAAGGGGCACAGACTCCAGTTTTGGTCTCACCTTCTATGTAGACTGGTGCACCAGATCCTCCCAGGAGTTCTAGAAAGAATACGCCAGGCCAGGATTTTTTTGTTTGGTTTTCTATCTCTATGGCATACATGGCATGCATGCTGTCTTCACCTCTGTCAGTCAAAGCTCATTCCACACATAGCATTCTTAAAAGTCTTAATGTTCAGGGCATCCCTCCAAGCTCCCCACAGACTTTTGGTAAGGTTTTATAGCCTGGACCTGCCTAGAAGTGCTTGTCCGAATTTAGGGCTTGGGAATTCGTCAGCATGGTGAAGTCAACATTTTTGTTCCCCAAAATGTTGTCATATGATGCAGCACAAATTCCCTCAAAAGGGAACGTCTGAAGTTATGCATGTAACCATGGTTCCCAGAAAGAGGACTGAGATGTAATTTTGTATACTTCCTGCATGCCTGGAAACGGTTTGATTCAGAAGGCTGTTATTTGTTATTTGCTGCTATTTGCCAACTCCCTTTAAAGGATTGGACCAAGTTGCACATGTGCTTCAGACACAGTCGTTCTGAAGGGATTGTCCAAAGCAAGGGTGCCCAAACTTTTTCCTATGAAGGGCCAAAAATCAATCTTGATTGAGAGCCGTGGGCCAAAAGAAAATTTTGCATCATAAATAAAACTGCATTACATTAAAGTTGCTTTGGGTTTATTTATTTTATTTGTATAGGTTTGCATTTATTTATTTTATTTATTTTATTTGTATAGGTTTGCATTTTAATGAACAATTTAAATGGGCAACAATCCCCAAGCGTTCAATGTACAATACAGTTCAATGCCAAATACAAGATTGGTCTGTAGCTGACTTACAGACAAAGACAAGATATTATGTAGATGAGAGTCAGTTATTTGGCTGCTTAGTTTACTCTTGTTCAAGTTCATCAGACTAAAAGTCTGCTCACAGAGGTAGGTACAGTAATCCCTCGCCACTTTGCGGTCTAAGTGCATTACAGATTTTTCAAAAATTTTAATCAAAAAATTAAAATTCCAAAACACCGCCATGTACAGCCATATTGCGGAAAGCAGCGTTGTTTAACCGTGATGCGAGAGAAACGGTTTCCCAGGATGCCAAACAAAGAGAAAAACTATCTCAGAGGCTTTGTACACGCCCATGGCACTCAGACAAGACACGTGATTGGTTCCCGGCGCGAGCTCGCCCAATGAGAGCACGAGTGGATATATCCCGTGAGCTGATTGGCCAATCCTACTTTGCAGATTTTCACCTATCGCGGGGGTTCCCATCCACATTAACCGCAATAAACGAGGGATCGCTGTACTGCCAAACAGAGACAGAATCACTGATGATGAAGGACGTAGCAGCGCGCTCTGTTCAGATCGAAGTCCATCAAGCAGCTTGTGAGTCTGCTGTTTTTGCGTCTCGCCGCTGTACTTTGAGAAAGCTGCACAATGTTTTGTTTCATAATGACGATGGATATTGTACTCTTTTAAAACAGCAACAGATTGTTTGCAAACTAGGCATACTGCCTTTGATTTGACTTCTGTGAATAAAAACTCATCTTGCCAAGCTTTTAAAAAAAAATATTTTGTCTCTGTGCCACTGCCTTGATTTCTCCATTATTGCGTTTAATTTGTTGACGTTTATTGCCTTGAATTGTGCACTTACAATACATTTTTAAATTAATTTATATTTAATTTAAACATTTAATTTCAGTTTACTCTGTTGTAGTTCAACTATAAAACAAAATTGTCATGTCAAATTAGAAATGACAATCTGTGTTGAAGGTATCTCTCTGTCTCTCTCTCTCTCTCTCTCTCCCTCGGACGGTACGGCGGGCCAAATCAAAGGTTACCCGCGGGCCCTAGTTTGGGCATCTCTGTTCCAAAGTGACATCATACAATGCAGCTTCTAGTTTTCCCCTCAGGGAACCATGGTAATGTGTAACCTGAGATGTTTTTTGCCGTGGATGATGTTGTCTTCACTACATTTTTTTTTACTTCACAGGGATTGTCACAATGTTTTATTTTGTCAGTTTGTGATATCATGAGTGATGACGTAACTGCTTTTGTTTTTACGAAAGCTCATCAAGGATGCATTTATTTATTAAAAATTCCTGTGTTGAACAGTAAATATTAGTAAAATTTAAATTTAAATGAATTTTAAAGGCCTTACCTGTCATTTTTGATGATCAAATTGATGCATCCTTTACTTTTATAAAAAACATCTAAGATTATTACTAAGATTAAATATGTTGTCTGACCTCTTCTGTAGGGGTGTACTGAAGTAAATCAAATACAATAAGATATGATGATCCATGTTTCGACCCTCTCTCTCAGTTAAATCCAGGATTTAGAGGTGAGATTTACTTTGTTTATGAGGAAGGTTCTGCGAGACAGCACAGGAAGGTTGTGTGTGCAATGAAAGGTTTCCATGGCAACAAGAGCTGGTGCTTAAAGGATGCCTTGAAGAGTGGTGACATTACGCTTCTAGCTCAGGAGAGAAACAGCAATTCTTACCAACTATATCTGGAGAGCATCAAATGCAAAATTTCTTTTAGTTTACAAACCCAAGCATTGGCTTCGAGTCCCATCTCTGTCACAATCAATATATGTTAATTTTCTGCTCAAACAAATAGCTCCATGGTCTTTGTAATTATAGTTGTCTTAGTAAATGCCTTTGTTTTAACTGAATCATAACAATTGGAGAAATTAAATTATTTGGAATCCCTTTGTTTTATTTAACAAGTGGAGGACAATTGAGTATGTAAGTACAGGAGTTGAAGTAGAAACAAGCAATTGGATGATGTAGGATTTTGCTTTCCGTCACAGTTTACACTACTATTGGACTCTCAATGTCTTTAAATTTTGAGTGTCTTCAGTTTCCCTCGACAACAGAAACTACATTCTCAAATTATGTGGAACAACACTTTCATGAGAAAAGCATGACGACTGTGAACAACATCTCTTTAAAGAATAAAGTCCAGGATATACGGTAAAATATTTTGATCAGTTATGCCTTAAATCATCCCAAGGATGACATAGTGTTTTGAGTGCCTGCATTTGAGAATGCAAAGCAAACCTTGAGGTATTCGCAGAGGAATTGAAGATATTAATGCACACTCACGTGTTGTCAGCAGGGCCATGCAGAGGACAAGCAAACAGAGTGAGCTTGACTTCTGCAAACTTTATTTGAAGGAAAGTGCAGTTGCATTAACAGGCTGCTGGTATAATGTATGACACGCCACGTGTTGCTACCTGTTGAGAGTTCTTTAATCAAACACGAATAAATAGACATAATGAATCTTCTAAAGATTTTTTAACTAGTCTTCAGGACTCTTTTGTTATGCTTTTTGTTTTAATGCATTTAATAACTGTTTATGGCCTTGGCATTTACTTATATTTAACTTTTATTGTTCATAATGACTCGTTTACCACCTGGGGCTATAATTATTATTATTCTACACATGTTTTACTATATCTTCTGCAGTTTTAGCAGGTACATAGATGCATCCTTTCAGCAGTTATGTGTAATATAGCTGGAGGGTAGCTAATGATTTGAAACCCCCAAGCAATGCAAATATTCTTTGCATACATGCTTGTTTGCATATAAAATCAAGCACATAGTCAATTAAATTGCCAGAATTTGTAGCTATATTCTAGAAAAATGATACTTTCTAATGTATTTCACATGCTGTTTTGGATTTTCAGTTCTAAGAAATAAGGCAGCAGCGCTTCAACATGACGCAGTGAGAATGCATACACTTCACTACAGCTCTGACACGTTTGTCATTATTATGTGAAAAAGTTATTCTACAGCTTTTTCAAGGGGATTTTCATTGTCATTCTCCTTTGTTCACTTAAAATAAAATGAGGTGTCTAGGTGAATCCTAATGGACTGTCTTTGTTAAAAAGTTCAATGTCAAAGATCAAGCATAAATTCTGTTAGCCAACAATATCTGTTTTAAGAAGGTGCCTGAAATGACTAGCATGTGAATTCCCTGTCTAGCTATGAAGTTGTTTTTATGCCAATAAAAATGAACAAACCTTTTGCGAAAACGAACAGAAATATACATTGAGATCTTTCAGTGTTTTGTGTCAGGTATAGACTTATTTTTTACCACATGTCTGCAATGGAGCAAGTCGTTTATGTAGTTTGAGTACTTGCTCTTTAAACATTTATACCACAAAATTTGCATCATATCCCAACATACAGTGGAGTGAAAAAGTGTTTGTTCCCTTCCCGATTTCTTTTTTTTTTAAATGTTTGTCACACTTAAATATTTCAGATCATCAAACAAATGTAAATATTAGTCAAAGGTTAGTTTGTATGGAAGGAGATCCAAACCAACATGGCCCTGTGTGGTAAAGTTCTCTAGCTACGCCCAGGCCTGATTACTACCACACCTGTTCTCAATCAATAAATCACTTAAATAGGACATGTCTAGCAAAGTAAAGTAGACCAAAAGATCTTCAAAAGCTAGACATCATGCCAAGATCCAAAGAAATTAAGGAACAAATGAGAAAGAAAGTAATTGAGATCTATCAGTCTGTAAAAGCTTATAAAGCCATCTCTAAAGCTTTGGAGCTCCAGCGAACCACAGTGACAGCCATTATTATGACGAGAATTTGTTTTTGGAAGGTGCGCGTCCCATTATATTTGCCGTAAAAGTAACGCCGCACTTCAGAAAAAGAACATCCGGCACTCTGTTTGTGACCTCAAGCTCAAGCAGACTTGAGTTCTGCAGCTGGACGATTATGCAAAACACACCTGCAAGTCCACCTCTGAATGGCAGAAGAAAAACAAATTGAAGACTTTGGAACTAAATTCTATTGAAACCTTAAAAAGACAGTTCATGCTCGAAAACCCTCCAATGTGGCTGAATTATAACAATTCTGCAAAGATGAGTGGGCAAAAATTTCACAGCACACTAAAAGGCTAATTGCAAATTATCAAAAACACTTGATTGCTGTTGTTGCTGCAAAAGATGACCCAATCAGTTATTAGGTTTAGGGGTAAGCACTTTTTCACACAGGGCCATGTAAGTTTAGATTTTGTTTTCCCTTAGTAACAACCTTCATTTAAAATCTGCATTTTGTGTTTACTTGCATTATATTTGACTAATATTCAAATTAGTTTGATGATCTGAAACATATAAGTGTGACAAGCATGCTTCTAACTAAAATGCCATAAATTTTCTTTAATATGTACCTGTTAGGGACCATTTTTTAATATACCGATGTAAAACGTTTGTAGGAGGAAAAGCCTTATGTAAATAATCTATGCTTAAAGCATGGGGACCCTAAAGGGATGTATCATAGTTAATAATATGAATGAGTATAGATTTTAAAAACATTTGTTGTAGTTGATTAGCCGTGTTTTGTGTCAAGTCCCGTTTAGAGGTAAATGATTTTGAGATAAATGAAACAATTAAGGGCAAAGCTTATTTATATATATTTATTTTTATTTTTTATTTTTATTTTAATTCTGTAAAAAAGAGGGTATTTCTTTCTACAGAAAGAGGGTGAGTGAATGATGACAGAACGTCTAGTGATTCCAATACATTAGTCATTAAAGTATTATTGAACATGACTAGATGTTACCAGGCTCTCTCACCTCTGCACCTCAACAAGCACCTTCTCCAGAGTATTGATTGTACACACCTGCACCTCATCATCATGCCAATCACTCCCTACATACCTATGCTCCATCACTATGCATCTCTAAGACCATTACTCCTACCTGCCACCCTGCTTTACTTCCCTGGGCTCCCTGCTTCGTGCGTTTCACCATCCTCTGTCACTTTCCACCACCACATCATCCTGTAAGCCTGTTTACTCCAAGATCCATTAGAATAACCTGTCTCAGTCAACTTGCTTATTTAACAAACTATTTACTAAATGTGTACTTGCAGTAATTCCCTTGTCCGAGGATCTGTCCGTAACACTGGAAAGGAATAGTAGAATAGGATTGGAATTTAAGATAACTTTTTTTTTTGTGTGTGTGTGTGTACTTGTACTTGTACTTGTACACACCGCAAACATGTTGGCTGAACACTCAAAATGGCATCTGAACAGAGACAGATGCTGACTGAAAAAAAACCCACTCTTAAATCCAATAACATACAACACAAATACTTACATCTGATAAAACATTCCATTAACATATAACTCATGGTTGAAACACACCGAATAGACTTAATCTTACGGTCCTTTTTAAACCTCAGTGAATTAAGAGTCTTTAGATTACATGTACTTTGAAACAAACTCAGAACTATTTATACTAAACTCTTGCGCATTTCTGTTTGCATAAGTCTAATAAAAAAAATATGTGTATGGATTGTAAAGCATTCATATTTGGGGAAACCACAGAGACCCATAAGATATCATTCCTCAATTGCAGTCAGTTTATTACTGAGCCCTGAGGACACTATTCTCTTGTTTCTTTCACAAGCGCATCCACCTCCATCTATTGGTTCGGCAGTGTAATTACACAAGAAAAGTTTCTTGCTTCGCAATTCAAAAGATTTATGGGGGGTGGTGGCTGTTTTAAGTCCCATTTTAAGAACTAATAGCATTTTCTCAACCCTTTACACTCTCCCCTGCTTTTAGAAATGTCTCCAGACAGAACTAAACTTATTAGTTTATTAAATGTGTCAAGAAAAGTAAACTTTAAAGCTGTTACTCAATGTATGTAGGTGTATGCTCTAGAATGTGAAGTGTCTTATGCTTTCACTCTTTCTTTAAAAAAAAAAATGCACACACTGGTGGGACTAGGTAGTGACACATGTCCGGTATTACGGGGTAAGTCTGGACAGGGTAAAACACACAAGCAAGCATTGGATTTTCTCCTGGTCTCCAAACTTGGTATGTAGGTTGACCCAGCTGGTTATATGTAAATGCATCTCTTGGTTTGGGAGCTCGGACAGACCGTCGTAAAAGTATATCAGGTTCAACATCGGGGCAAAATTCTAATTGATCTACTCTTTTCACAGTTTCCACTGTAAGTTCTTCAAAGAGCTCTCCAGATGAATTCAGTCCCGCTGTAAGTGAAGCATCTACTGGTTCAGGAGTTACTGAGCACACTGGTTTCACACCATCTCTTCCTGTTCTCAGATTCAAAGGCTGGAATTCTGGTGCTCTTGCTCAAAGCTCACTGTTTTACTCTGGTTAGGGAGGGCTTAGACTGGCCATGCTCGTTTCATACTCGGGTACAGAATCAGAATCATCTGAATCCTGCTTACTTGTGTCTTTCTTGTTTGAATGATTTTGCCTATTTCCTGCTGATCAGCAGAATTGCGTTTGTTACTTTCAAGTGGCAAGTCATTTACAGGTAAGAGTAGGTTTCGGTGCAACAGACGGGCAGTTTGGTCACCTTTCCTACTTGCACTCTATAGACAGTTCCATCTCCAACTCTTTCTACCACACAATGAACTTTCTGCTCCCAATAAGCACAGATTTTGCAGGATTCCCCTGAGGGTGGTGGGTTATAGTTCATGAATGTGCTATTCAAAGAAGTCAAAGAAGATCTTCTCTGCTACAGTTTTCCCAGATTTGTTTTAAGTTGAGTAGGCTTGAGCAAAACGGGTAAAGTGATCTACCAAAACTAAGATATACTCATAAACATCTTTACTTGGTTCGAGATGAATAAAATCAACAGAGACGCCCAAAGGTGACACTGATGGTGATGGAGCCCATTGATGCTTTCTCTGGAATAGTGGGTTTCTTTTGTGTAATGCATGAACTCTGACGGATGACATGATTTTAAATTTCACATTTAAATTTTGCATGAAAGGCCAATCAAACCTCTGCCTTGCTAAATGAATGACTTTGTCAGCACCGACAGGTCCCATATCATCATGCAAGTACTTGAGCACAACTGACTTGAGCGACGTGGGTAGAATTAGTTGTTTGCCTTGCCCTGTTTGCCTGTATAGAATCTCTTTGTCAAGTCTGAGTCTGTTCCATTCATGTACAATTCAATTTAAGAAACTCAAGCTTGCTGGAATGGAGATGATAATTCTTCTCAGCTGGTGTGAGTGATCTTGAGCCATAAGTAACAACTCAGTTTACCTCCCTGTTCCTGATAAAGTACAACAGCCAGACCATCACTAGAGGCATCAGTCTACTAGACGAACTTGACAAATTCGTAATTTGATGACTTTTTCTTTACCATTCTCCCATTAAACTCTGTTGCAGTCTCTAGCAGTTTGAAGAGAGGACGGGCTATTCTGGATATGTCTTGAATAAAAGGCCGGTAGTAACCCAAACAAACAAGCAGAGCACTGACTTCACTTAGGTTCCCTTTCCTTTTATTGTACGATGGCTTCCAAGACCTTTGGATCTACTTGTATGCCTACACTCGTTACCAAGCCAACAACATGCCTGATTTGGGGTTTGAATAATTCACACTTCTTTGGGCGTAAAGAACCATGCTCCCTTAACCGACAGAACACTTTCCCCATGTCCTGAACATGTTCAGAAAATGTTTTTGAAAAACAGAATATGTCATCAAGATAAGGTGAACAACAGTCATCCCTCAGACAATCTAAAACGTCTTCCAGACATCTCTGGAAAGCCGCTGGTGCGTTAGGCAGAGAGATGGATCCATTCACATAGCCCCCAAGTAGTGCTAAAAGCTGAGAGGTGTCTGGAGCTTTCCTCGACAAGGCATTGGTGGTACGCACTTGCTTAGTTGAGACCTGAGAACCATGAGTGCCCCCAAAGTTATCAAGCAGATCCTGGATACAGGGCAGTGGGTGGTGATCAGGGACAGTCTTACTGTTTAGACCACAAAAGTCCACACACAACCATGAACTCCTGTCCTTTTTTCTAACACAGACCACAGGGGAGGAATAAGGTGTCACATTCACCGTCACCATGGACTCTTAGTTTGCCTTTTCCTTGTCACATGTTCCCTGTTCCTTTTCTCACCGTCACTTTCAGTTCCCATCATCACAGATTATTCACAGGTGTTTTGTGTTTCATGTTATCATTGCCAGTATTTAAGTTCCCCATGTTCACTCCCCAGATGGTCAGTTCTTAAAGTTAAAGTTATGTTTGCCGTGTTACTACGTGTGGATGCCTCCTTTGTTTGCACTCCCATGTGCTGTTTAGTTTTCCCTTTTATTATTAAAGTCTTTCTGTTTTTGGAATCCGTGTCTCCGCGCTGCTCTCTCCGCATCGCACGCCAGCTACACACACTTGCGTAACATAAGGTGAGGTGGACTTCCTTATCCATCCATGATCAAGTAGATTTTGTATATACTCTTTTACCTCTCGATTTAAGGGTTTTGAAATTGTATTGTAGGACTTCTGGACTGGTCTGTCATCGGTAAGTCTAATCTTAAGCTGTAGGATAGGAATACAACTGATGTCAGCATCATCTTTGGCAAAGACGTCTGACTGATCAAAAAGCATGCTTTTCACAAAATCTTGTTCTTCCTCCATTAAATGGTCAACAGGAGGATGCCATTTGCCTTCAGTATTCTGTTCATCAGTGCACAATTGAGCTTAACACAAGTGGGCTGTGTTCTGAGGTGTTGGCTCACATCTGATGGAGGAACAGTTGACTGGTTTAACTATACCTTCAAGAGTACCAACAATGGTTTTCTTTGCAAGATACATGTCATGTTTGTAGAGTTCTGAATTGGGAATTTGATGCGCTTTGATGAGCCAATAAGGACATCAACTAAATCTGGAAACAATTCTAGACCCTCAGGGCAATGATTCTCTGGGCTCGGCCGACTAAGGCTTGGATGGTGCTGTCATTGACACTTAAAGCCTCTTTAAATATTTCAGTCACATTAACATTGTGAATCTGATCCATATTTGCTTTAAGAAATTCTGCAATCACATCACTACCTAAAAGATTGTAATTACAGTCACAACTGACAAGTAGTGGCACTCCGATTGTCACATTGGACATTGGAAATTTCAAGAGAATGGTCAGAAAACAACGATCCAATTGGTTGTATTTTGACATGGGCTATTGCTTGTTCAAGCCATGATTTGTTCACCATTGTCACGTGTGCCCCTGAATCAAGCAGCATCTGCAGAGGTACGCCATTAATGGAACATGAGACCATGCATTGCTTACGAATAAGTTGAGCTATTCTTTTCTTTGAGTCTGACGGACATGGTGAGCTTGACTGTGCACGTTTAGGTGTTTTTACCTTTTCTCTGGGCTCATCACTGTTTAGGATCGCTGGCTGTCCCTCTCCAGCGACCTTTTCCCATTTCCCGACGACTTTCTTTGTATATAGTCATTGCATTTACCTCTTGTTTCAGATAGTGGTGGGTGGGCAAAATCTATAGGTGTGTGGCAGTCTGTCAGCTTCACAGTCTCAGTGGTTTGAGCTAGGTGCTTAGTTAGAGAAGAAACTTGGATGGTTAGTTCTTTGAAAGCCTTCCAGTTTGCTTGTAACTCAGCTTCAACTTTTGTTGTAGAGTTTAGGTCACCTTGGGAGAGCTGAGACACATTTACAGTGACTTGTCTGTTTTTAACTACTGCACCCGGTCTTTTCAATATCCCTTATTCTTCAGAGGTTGATTTTATCATATATTCCAAGAGGTAGTCATCACCAACCTGCATGTCTGAGAGAAAAGGTTTAAGATCACGTCTGATATATCCGTTTCTCTCATTTAACCCCTTGTAAAGTGTGTGAAGGAAAGTGCCTTAAACAAGATTTGTTACAGCTGAAACCAATACCAGCGGTGGGCTCCTGAAACCAAACTGTTGTGGGCTCTCTTTGTTATTTTGTCTTGCACTAGTTAGGTCTTGAAAATGTTAAGGATAAGGAAAAGTTAAAGTTAAGGAAAGTTAGTGATCAATAGTGATGGTCATTCTTATTAACCAACATCTCTCTGAATGTACCAGGTGTAGTTATTTTCAGGACAGCTCTAATAATTTCACACTCACTGAAACCCTCCTTCAACCCCTCATCAATTTGCTTACAGAAACAATTGAAAGGCATACCACAACCTGCATCACAAAACTGACCACCATATAACTTAAATTCTCTGCGTGGTAACAGAGAAGAAACATCAGTCACTCTTATAACCTGATTGTTGAAGTTTGACAATGGCCTTGGTGCAGTATCACTTACAATGGAAGGTTTGGGTAGGGCTGGTATTTGCGTGGATCGTATACAAGCATCCTGGTCCTTGGATGATACATGTACGTGTGATCACGGTAGGTAAGACTGTGTAAGTAAGACTCTGTCAATGGGTGGTTGATAAGTGTGAACAGATCCATCTTGATAGATAAAAATGACATTCAAGTTATCAGTGGTGGTGGCTTTAACATGCTCAAAAATCACATACCCATCCCCACCACCTTGCATCTGGAACTCGAAACAGGTCATCCAGAAAATCATGTATGGAGTATTTATGACTCATACCTTCATCTTTCATTGCTTTTAGATTCTCACTTCGAATAGAATCGACAATCAAGTGGTGCAGTTCTAACTCACCAAGTTCAGGGAGAGTGGAACTCTCTTGACCATCTTCAGTGAATCGTGCAATCAGCTGTAATTGGCTGATACTCAAATGTGAAAGTTTCTTTTGAATTTGGAAAATCAGCATTCGCCTTGGAACAGCAGCAGCTATCTTGACTTGTCACCTGTAGCTCTCTCTCTCTGGATTATGCTCAATACAGCAGCGTTCCCTGAAGCTCTAGACACATGATCTTTACTTCATGTTTGTTGCTTCTGCAGTTTGCTGATGAAGCAATCTCAGATGAGCCCCCAATTGATGAGCCCCCTCACAGACTCTCCTCTCATCCCCCACCATCCCACTACCCTCATAGACTCCTTCACCGCCCCCCACCATCCTACTACCCTTATAGACTATTCGCTCATTCTGTTACTTATTTGCGCCATTTGCACTGCTGACTGTTCATTACAGTAACAACTGTTTACACTTGCACCTTGCACTACTGTACTTTAGCTGGAACATGCTCATTTGCACTACCAACTGTTCATACAGTACCAACTGTTTACATTTTGCATCACACTTATTTGCACTGCCCATGCTCATTGCGCTACCTTAAATCTACTGCTTACCTTAAGCTAACAATTGTATACATCTACCTGTAAAATTCTGTTTATAGTTAGAGACATCTGTATATACATTTACATCTATAGCACATATTCACCTGTAAATGCTGTTTATAGACACCTGTAATTATATTTATAGCACACACTCACCTGTTATAGTGACAACCATCTGTATATATTCATTGTACATGTTACCTGTAAATCCTGTACATCTCCATATCCTGCACTTATGCAACCATTGTATATATCCTGCACTTGCTGCTATTGCACTTCTGGTTAGACCTAAACTGCATTTCGTTGCCTTGTACCTGTACTTGTGCAATGACAATAAAGTTGAATCTAATCTAATCTAATTGTTACCGGCCTCAAACCTAGGGGATTTGTGCCAGCAGAAAATGATTCATTAACAGGGTGCACAGTCAAATTGTAAGAATTAATGGCATTTTCTCAACCCATTACAAATGCATCATTGATAAAAGATTTCATTCACACACATAAAAAAAGCTTCTCTCTCTCTCTCTCTTTTTATTTTTTATTTTATTTTATAATCTGTTTTTCTGCCTTAATTCATAATCTAAACTGCATACCAGATTCATTGTCCATGCTTTACTTCTGGGACATTACAACAAAGAAGAACCGTATAAGATATCAAACGGCATAGCCAACTATCTGTTCTGCTTGAATTGATCTCTGACGTCAGGGGTGGATTTAAGTGTGAAATGTACCAAGTGTGGTAGAAGATCAGAGTGACCCAAACGTGGATCTCTAATGGACACTTCCCACCTCCTTAAGCCGAGTGTGTGTATTTTTTTTCCCCCTTGCCTTTACGAGACACAGTTCATCATCTTCTCAATTTGCCGCAATCTTCACTTGTCGACCTTGACATCCTTCCCTTATTCACACAACTTTGAAGAATCCATGAATGCTATTCAAGTCAAAAAACTATGCTAGCTTCCCAGCTTTCAAGGAGATAATCAAGAAGAATGGGCTGCTTATGTTAGCTCATTTGCATAAACTTGGACTAAAAGCTTAATAATGAACAACCTCTCTTATTTTCCTCAAATAAGAGAGTGAGGCTTCATGATAAATGAAGCTTGAAATTCTAAAGACTGAAGGGTTTTGTTCTTGACATTGTGGGTTTCTTTTACATTTAATCTGTGTGTATTAACCCTTTAAAACCTGAAGTTTACCACCGGCCGTGAAAATTATAATAATATATCAAATGATCAAACAATCAGATCAAAAAATGAAATAATAACAATCAAATTTGTAAGCAAACACCGAATGTGTAAACAACCACTGAATGAAATAACAGTATTTTAGTGCAAAGTAAGTTCTCTCAACAAAACAATAAAGTCTTAGTTTCTTTAATCTTTTTACCTCAATCTCAGTCCATCTAAGATTGCAGTTCCGCACGAGGCCTCACTTCCTCTCTCCCATTCCTTTTTCCCAGACGACATTTATGCAGTCTCTCCAATTACTATATGCAGAGACCGAAATTATATATATATATATATATATATATATATATATATAAGAATGTCCATATGTAATGAATGTTTTTTTTCTAAAAATGTAAATAGTTTTGTACCTTCCTTTTTGATTCTCTTTACTGTAGTTTCTTCAGTAATCCTTCCTTCATCTAATCCTTCCTTCATTTATCTATCTATCTATCTATCTATCTATCTATCTATCTATCACCTGCCAAAAGCAGTGGTTTAATCATTAGAAACTTCACACAAGATGTATCAGCATGTAAGGACATACAGCTGTACATCATATTGAGAGCCCAGGCTAATGAGATGACATAGAGGGCACACTTGTCTGGTCATGACAGGAGCTGAGAGAGAATGCTGCAGGTAATGGGCATTTCAACAATACAATAGTATTCAGCCACATAATATAAAGTTACAAATTATGTTTTGTACTGATTCTTGGTGAGCTGTGTTGTGTTTGCCTCATATATATATATATATATATATATATATATATATATATATATATATAAATATAAATTTTTCTTGATTTGCCATGTCATTGTCCAGTCAAAGTAATGATGTTCCAAAAAAAACCTAATGCACTTCTATAGTAGTGTATAACATTTGCCCCAAATTGATTACTGCACTGCCAGTATGCATATTTTTGCTACTCCACAATATTTTATATTGGTGCATATATGCAGAATATAAATATTGAATTGCAAAGTGAAATCTTTTACCAGGGTACAGCAGTATTGGATAATAAATGTGCTGCTAGGTATGCAGAGGAAAATTCAGACAGCTTAGCACACGGTCTGTCTTCACCTCAAATACCTTAGTTCATTTAATGGATCATAACATATTGTTTCACATGCGGTAATGTGATTGTTTTATACACACATCTGTAATGGGTGTGGCATTTCAGAGTGTGACAAATTGCATTTCTGTTTTCTGAAACCAAAACAACAAAAGTGCCATAACTATTTTTATGTTTCATTTTCAACATTCGCTCTGTTCCAGCCTTCACTAGTCTGCAGCAAGAAAATAGAAACCCAAAATGGTTGACAAGAGTTTTGCCCTGGGTCAGAATGAGATAGTAACATGCCCGTAGAGAATTTCTGCCACTGTCTGTCAGAAAGAGGGTTGGACCATTCGAGGTGAGCGAGTGCTCTTGAAGGTCAGGTAATTGTTTTTCGTTTAGTTCATGAAATATACTTTGTTCAAATGCGTAGGATCACTCCCAGCTCAATTTGGTCTGTTGTTTGTGCTCAGAATATTAAAAAAAAGCATCATTTCTTTCCATCTGAGCTGTTGACTCTCTGCTCTCAGTGGTGTAACTGTACATTGTTTTGTTAGGCACCCAAGGCCCTTGCAATAATGTCTATAATTAGATCACGTTCATTTAAAAGGCATATCTTTCACAGCTGTTTGTAGAACAGAGGATAACATGTCAGAGTGGAGTTGTGCAGATATGATGCTTTGATTATTGTAGACCTGTCAAGATTTTATAATTTACAAAGTTTCAAAAGCCTGGTTTGACAATGATGCAACATCTTTGTTTGAAAGAGTGCAGTACCTTGGGAGGTAGAGTAGTCTGAAAACTTCAATAAAAAAAAGCCTTACTTTTATTACCTTGTGCTGGTTCACGGAAAACTTGCTCACTGGTTGTCATTGAAAGAAAATACTACTTGCTAAACCATTTTGACAATTGGCAGCGTTTTGACACTATATCACTATAATAGTTTAGTTATGTAATTTGTCAGCTCAGAAGCACAAAATCAAGGTTAATTACGAACACTTGCTTCCTACACCTCTTTTTGTCACATTGTTATTTTCAAGGTATAGTTCACAGACAAATGAAAAAGTCTGGTATCATTTACTCACCCTTATGTCTTTCAGAAAGCTGTATGGCTTTATTTGTTCTGTTAAACACAAAAGGAGATATTTATAGCGAAATGTTCAAACTAATCCTGTATATACAACAAATGTCATTTTCAAGCCATTGTTTTCAGTGCATAACCTTTATTCTTGTCTGTTCCTCATAAAAAGTTGCTGTCTGGGTTCAGAAGATTTAAAAGAAGTCTAAATGACGACCATACTATATTCTTATAAAATAAATATTCCAATATATTCAATAGTCCCCACCCACTTTCACGCACAAAATCTTGCCTTGAAAATTGTTTGACAGTAATTGAATTTAGTTGTTTTTACAGACTAAAAAAAACTGTAACTGTATATGGGTTTGGATTGGAACAACAAGAGGATGAATAAGTTATGGCAATATTTCTTAAAGAAACTATCCCTTGAAGTCTTTCAGTTCAAAGTGTCAAATTGATACAAAAAAGAATGGATGTGTTTCTGATCTCTAAGAAATGCATTGAAATGTACAAATAGTCTTAAGTTGAAATAGTAAGGAACCGTTGACAAGTCTGTGTCTGCCTTTCTGAAGTAAACAACACCAGAAGGTCTTAATAACATTGATAAATCTGTCTTGTTAACCCCCCTCTAACTAGAGGTTAACCGAATGGGTCTGACATTGAAGAGCACACATTGAAGTGCACACATAGTAGTCTGTGAACATCTGTTATTTGCAGGGAAGGAGAAACTGACATGTTAACTTCAGGGGAAAGAACAGCCAGGTGAGGCTGAGAAGCTCTGTCAATGCAGTAGTCGGCTAATTGCCAGATGAAAGCTTGAAACATGTCAGTTGTGGCTTTGACACCTAGCCTTACGTTTTCAGCCTATTAACCTTATTATTAAAACAACTTGCTCCTGACAGCTTGGACAGCGTTGGATGCTACGGGCAGCTAGCTTTTAACTTCTGAAACTGAGAACTAAAGAAAATGAAAATAACTTCGGCCTTGTTCTGTGTCATAATGTGATAGGGTAACAATTTTAAAGCAGTCAAGGTTTTACAAAACATTAAACATTTTCCAGAGCTTAAGGGAATTTGAATGCTTAAAATCTGTTTTAGCATGACCTAATCATGCAGATTTACAACACATACAGTCGGGCTGTGTCTTGCCTGAAGGCACCGTTCATTTACATCTTGACTTTATGATACAAAGCCTTTTTTGAAGGCATTGATCTGTTTCTATTGAGGATTCCTAAGCCTTTAAGCATCATTTTAATGATTTATTTATAGAGCAGTCATTAAAGTTGACATAAAATGTTGAAATTAATCTTTTTGCTTTTTAATGTAAATATTTTTCTTCCAATCTGGTTAGCCAGACATAAATAATGGTTACAAGAATGAATCATTTGCTATGAGCTCAATATGGGACGACTTATCTACCGTATTTATTCGAGTATATCGCGCACACGTGTATAACGCGCACCCCTAATTTTCGATAAAAAATCGGTACAAAATTTCGTTTCACACCAAACATTATAATTGACAAAAAAACGTTGTTGAACACGTGCAGCCATGATAAAAAACATTTATTTATTGTATAACATATACTTATATAACATATATAACTTATATAACATATATAACATATATTTATCGACAACATAAACTAATGAACACAATACCGAAATAGAATTACCGGTAAAAATATTTATTTAAAATCCTTCAACGTCAGATTCCTCATCAGAGACACTAAATAGTTGCTCCCATTCTTGCTCCCATTTTTCATCAGTGTCCCAGTTGGCAGGAACATCTGTTTCTCCGGTCAAAACAAAACCCCAGCCCTCGTGTATAACGCGCATCCCTAACTTTGATTTATTTTTTTGGTAGAAAATTTTGCCCGTTATACTCGAATAAATACGGTAGTTTTTCCCATCCAGCTGAATGATACAGTATGGTTTGCCCTGATTTGCCGTATGTAACCATAGTTCCCTGAAGAGGGAATGAGACGCTGCATCAAAAGCGCTAGGGCAATACCTTGACGATAGTCTTGTGAAGCACTATGTGCTTCGATCGAACGAACGAGTGTCATTGACTGTCACAAGTCGGTGACGTCACGAACCAGGGTTATAAATATGCGTTCCCTATTTAGGAAACTATGGCTACATGCGTAACCTGGGAAGTTCCCTTTCAAGCGAACTCGCGCTGCGTCAAAAGCGCTAGGGAACGATATACCAATGCCACCTCAGTTACGAAGGTCGATGAATGTCCCGTAGCTCACTATGAGAGGACCCCTGTTCCCAGAGCAGAATTGAGGTTGAGCTGATAAAACCTCACAAAAGGAGGACCAGCCTGCCGTATCACAGACATCAGACAAGGATAAACCTGATAAAAGAGCCTTAGAGGCAGCCACGCTCCTGGTAGAGTGAGCACAGACCCTCAGAGGAGACGGGAATCTGTCCGACTCATAAGCAAGAGAGGTAGTCTCAACTATCCATCTGCTTAGGTTAGTTTGGATGCTGGGGCCCCTTTAGGGGTAATAGTTCAGAACAATAGCTCAAACAACCAGCGCGACAATTCACACACACTCACACAATGCTTGCTGAAGACACTCAAAGTTGCTGTCACCGGTTATCGGCACATATTTATCACCCTGGTTCGTGACGTGTTTATTTAAAACAGACTCTTAAATTTGACGTTAGTAATTTGACCAAGGATTTGCTGATGATTTCTGCGATCAAATATCCCTGTTATGATCAAATAAGCCCTGAATAGTCTTTAATGAACCAAATGCAAGCAGTAGGTGTCATAAATACGGTGCAAGCCTACTTTAATATTTTTGAAATACACCTTGGCAGGTGATCACTATGTCAGGAAGTTAAATATAAAGCTATAGATCTGTGTAGATGAGGCCATTAGAGCACTCAGACCCTAGTGCTAGTGCAAAGGAAATGTGCCAAAAGACTTACACCGCGCAAGTGGTGTTTATCATCACTGTAAAGCATTCATTTTAGATGACTGTTCTGCATTAGAGAAAATAGCCTCTATCACATAAAAGCGTTTCCCCTTTCCATAAAGCTAGATTATTTTCCTTCAACAATTTTATCCTAGCTGCCATCTTTGGCACTTTAAACATTTTTTCATCTTTCTTGAATTTTTTCCCACCATAACATACAACAAGCACTCTAATAGGATAAAACATTTTCTGAAAATATGATCAGCAATACTATTATCATTTCTCCACATAATAGATCCCACTGTCGTGGTTATGATTTAAATTAGATTTAAGAAACAAACACTTTTTCTGGCCGCCATATGTGGCGACAGATGTCATCACGCAGCCCCTGAGGGGGAAGACAGACGACCTGTCTACATAACTGAAGCTGAGAAATTGTAGTTTATGGGAGACACAGACAGAACATTTGCATTCTCTACATGTCCTTCATCCAAGATTCATTCTTCTCTAGGAATGCTCCAGAGAGCCTGATGTACGCAAACTGTTTGAAAAGGTGGGAAGGGTTTGGCAAGGTTGTGGGAACTTTATGAGAATAGCAAATGATACCTGGGTCATTATGCCCTTTTATATTCATATGTTAAAATATGAAATATATGTATTTAAAATAATTAGTACTTTATAATATTTATGGGGAATTTCAAAGTTTTTTCATTGATTGTTTTTTAAATCTCCAGCTATAGTGTAGCAACCTTCAAAAACAGCCGCATTTTGAATTTTATAGAAACTTTTGGATTAGTTTGAGGCCACAACTATAATATGAATAGTATGCATCAGCCTCTGTATTGATGCTGTTCAAAGTTTACAGATTTATTTTTCACATTCACAGTGAAATGTTTATACCGTGGTAATTGTGTGGTTATTTGAGAAAAGTATAGCCTTCGTTCTACTTTTTGTAATGGATCATACTGAAATTATTCGAAAACTTTTGTGTTTTAGTGTTGCTCAGAGTTATCGATTTTGAATATTTCTGAACTGTCTATGTGTATTAAAATAGTTAATATTCTTTCGAGATATTTTTAGGGAGTAATCATTAATTCAATTTTTGTGAGAGAAATCTCCTCTATTCCCCATTAGGCCTGCCAGGAGTCCTTGGGCACAAAACTACATCAATAATAGAGGAAAGAAGATAATCTTATCTTCACATCTGGAGCCCTTATTAGACAAAATGAACTGCTTAAATCTGGAGCACATGCTGCCTCATCAAAATGGGAGATTGTGAAATTACGGTTTCAGAAATTAACATTTTCACATAGAATTCATACAGTTCATGACATCATACTTTAATTTGATATTAATTTGATGAATAATTAATTATTTAAATTATTAGCAGCAGGCAGTATGTACAATATACCTGGTTTAAACACAAAATATATTATCGCATTTATCTAAATAGTAATTGCGGTTGATGCACAACCACCCAATATAGTCAACCAGAAAACAGTAATCTTATGAATGTATTGCTCTTGTACTTAAATTACCACCACTGCTTCACTGAGGGAGATACATTTCAGGCTGTAACAATGAAATGGTTTCTGACTTCCACACAGTTTCAGCCATCAGGACTAATTGGTCATGCACAGTCAGCATGCTGTTTTCTGCAGAACTATAAATTATTAAATAAAAGAAGCTTAGTCTTTTAGAAGTTGAACTTCAGTGAGAAGCCTCTGTGTCACATACGAGGCCTTTCCCCATGTAAAATTACTCACGTAGAAAAGAACACATTTTCAATTTGCATTATTATTATAGTAATGACAAATGGAATCAGTTTTACAAAATTTTTATCAAGGAAATGTTCGAAAATGTAATTCTGTAATTTGCTGAATTATTATTGTTCATCTAACTCTACACATATGCGCTAATTAATGTTGTCTTATGTGTTTTTTTTAACAGTTTATTATCTGTAAATAGTCACGTTCAATGTTTCGTTAGAACTGAACTGATGAATTGGGATCTCGCCTGAGAGCGCGATCATCTTTGAGTGTAAACAAAAAAAGGCTAAAAATGCATGATAATATTACCACGTCGGCACACTGGTTGCGTCTTGTTGCAAAAAGCCTTGTAAAGGCTTGAGCCCCATTGATGTTGACCAGCCATCGGTTCAATGTAAAAACAGAGCCGCAGGTCTGTTTTGTTGGTATCTATTTGCAGGTTTCTATATGTTTTGTTAAGTCACATTTTTGTTACGTCAGCCAGCGCAAAATTCTTCTTAAAAGAGCAGCTTCCTCCATCTCAAGAGGACGTGGATGGCAGTGTGCAATTCTGTGCCTTGCCACACCCATCCCCCTCTCCTATAGCCAACAGGCAGCAGCCTGCCCTGCCAACTCAGTAATGCTTGCTCATGCACCCTCTGCCCACTCGTGGAGCCAGGTAAGTACTACTTACTTCATTGTGCCCAAGAAAGGCAGTGAGTTGCGATCAGTCTTGTATTGAATCAGACCCTTCACAAGCTCCCAATCAAGAGGCAGATGCGTATTTTTGAATGCGTCTTTGAATGCATTTCCTCAAAAATGATTTGCAGTGATTGGGCTAAAGGATGCGTATGTTCATGTCTCGATTCTCACTCAACAAAGACCATTACTACACTTTGGGTTCAAGGGATGGGTCAGTACATGTCAGTACAAGGTCCTACATTTTGGGCTGTCCCTGTCATCCTCACGTCTTCATGAAGGTCGCAGAGGTGGCCTTTGTTCCTCTGAGGGAGCACAGTGTTCACGAATACTGGCTCATCCTGGCCCAGCAGGGTTAATGGGTCTGATTTGTGTTGTTCAATGTTATTAAGACCTTCTGGTGTTGTTTACTTTGGAAAGGCAAAGACAGACCTGTCTTTTTTGTACATTTCAATGCATTTCTTAGAGATCAGAAACACATCCATTCTTTTATGTATCAATTTGAACACTTTGAACCGAAGATCAGTTTTGGGATTACAAGGACTGGGGTGCCATGTGCATTGGGTATGCTGTTTCAGGCTCCTGGACGGGACCTTGACTGGACTTCAGTTGCCTTGAGTTTGCTTGCAGAACTGCTTGCTCTGTGCCACTTCAGATCGATTCTACAGGGCAAGCATGTGCTAGTCTGCAGCCAACGACAACCTCGTGTGTACAACCTACACAAGTATGCATTTCCCCAGTTAGCATACTTGTATAGACACTGTGCAAGGTCAAAGAGAATGAGGAGCACTTCTTGTTAGTTGTGCCGTACTGGCCCGAACGGACCTGGTTCCCAGAATTGTTTCTCCTTGAACCCATGTCCTTGACATTGTAAGCACCTATGCTCTTCTGATTGAGCCTATCTTCATATCTTGACCTATCCCTACCATCCCTACCCCTCCTTGAATGGGGTATGTGAGCTTATCTGCTCCACAGGTGAGTGTCCTACCTGATAAATCCTGTATGCAGTTCCTTGGCAGACATGGCGGAGGTGTCCAACATTTAGTACTGATATCTATGCCCAGAAGGAGGTGCCCATGTGCTCCCACATCGGCGAGCCTGTCTCTTTTCTGGAAGGGGCAGCAATTGTCGGTTTTTATTAGGGATCCAAATTCGTCAGTTAAATTCTAATGTAATGTTGAATGTGACTGACTCATAGGGTACTAATTCTTGGCTACTAATATACTTACTTCTAGGTTACTAATATAACCCCTGTTCCCTGAAGGAGGAATGGAGACATTACATCCTGTCACTACAATTGCTGTACCGCTGCTGAATGGCCAGGACACATTGCCTTGGCTCATCAGCGCAAATCCTAACTGAGCGAGTGCAGCAAAATTCCATTAAGAATATATCTTCTTCGCAAGACGTGGTTCACGATGCAAATCTTGCTTGTCAATGTCCATGGAGTCTCTGTTCCCTCCTCCAGAGGTTAGGGGTTACATTAATAACCTAGACATTTTCCCTTTAGATTTGGTCACGGTCCGCTACCTTGGATGGTACGGCCCTGAAGACATTGATCTGACGAAATTCACTAAATCACTCAATTCATCAGACAAAAAAAATAATAATAATTGAAGCCTAGTCCAAACACGACATTTGGACTGGCTTGTCCCTCCTTTGATAATGATTTGGTCCCTTATGATCTGCAGATCTTTCTCTCTATTTGTATTTTACTTTTAATGGGATTCCTTTTTAATTCATTTTATAAAAATAGTAGCACTCACAGGGTAATTAATTTCAAGCATTGTATATATAATAATGCATTCGCATTAAATTCGCATAACGTTTTAAATGTGTCTCATGGTCTTTTATCACATTTCTCATTGGGGGGCTTTAGTGCTAAGTGCATGTCAGTTTTTGTACTCTTAGAGCATTCCAATGTTCTTTGTTTTTTAATTGCTCACTTACATAATTGTTTCATTAGCTCTTGCTGAAAATAGTTGCCTCAAAAGCCAAAGACAAGATGTGTGTGGGCACCTCTGCTGAATAGGGCCAGTAAATATTAGGTTAATTGAGTCGGTTACTGTAGCACTTAGGGCTCATTGCTGCCATTCAATATTATTTGCATATATAGGAGCACCGCTGTAATCTCAGGAAGAGGGAGTCCCACTTGGCAAAGCAGTTACAATTGACTTGTCATTGCTCTGTGGTTGGAAAAACAGATTTCGGAATTGTACACTATCATAATTCTCACCTCCTTTGCTATATTTAGTACAGTATGTATATTGTGCACAGCAAGCAAATTTTCTGTACTGTTTCTGTATGTTTGCCAACATGTATGACATACTGTGTTTGTCCACATTGCAGTGTGCTTAACGTATTCTTCCATTTACGAATGAACCTGAAACCGACATTACATAAAAAATAATATATTACTAAATATATTTTATATATATTTTCCTACTTGAAATGACTGATAAATGTTCTGACATTTTTTTCTCAAGAATTTCTTAAGGATGTAAAATAGCTGAAAGTATATACTGCCATTCAAAAGTTTGGGTCGGTGAGATTTTTAATACTTTTGAAAGAAGTATTTTATGCCAAGCAAGGTATTATCATAGTTGAAAAAAGCTGCATATTATTTTTGTAGAAACTGTGATATCTTTTCTTTCAGTTTTATTTAATGAGTAGAAAGTTAAAAATAACAGCATTTAGTGGAAGTATAAATCATAAACATTTACTTGAGAAGCTTAATTACTGGTTTCTGAAAAAGGTATCCAAATTGATTTACTTTGGGCTTAAAACAAGGAATAAATTATTGGCCGGAGAGGTAAGAAAAAGAAACAGTTAAAATGGAATTTATTTGAAGCATAGACTCACTTAATTTGGATACATTTTACAGGAAAAAAAAGACTTTGTGAGAGCTAACCCCAGACTAAAATGCATGTTTTAGCAACTTGCAGTGACTTATCTTTAAATATCTTAGTGCCATTGTTTTGTCCCAAGTGGCAAATTTTTTTTTTTTTTACTGCACAGATATAGAAGGCCTATTCCTGGCTTAGTATAAGCTCTGTCTGTGAAACTGGGCATTAATGTATTATACCATTTTGATGTTCAAGTAAATGTATCTAGATTTTCAGATACATGATAAAAGATAATGTAATGGGAAATTTCACATAAAAAGAGATCACATAAAAAGCAAATAACAACAATTAAATTTTCCAACTCATTGGAAAAACTATTTCACTATAGATATACTTCACAATAAGAGGAAAAAGATCATCACAACTTCCATTTTATGTCGACTGGAAGTGGGGTATTACAGAAAAGGTGTTGGATTTATTTCTGCCTAATACTTCAGATGAAAATACTTGGAGGTGTATTCAATTACGTGTGAATGCGGTTGAGACCGTAACGGTGCTGCAGTCTATATGTGCAGTTTTGATGAGGAACTGACCCTGAAGGCATACATTGCCTCATAATTAAACGAGCCATCAGCGAGATTCAGATGGTGGATGAACCAGAAGACTTTTCTGGAAGTGCTTTTTAGAAGTGCCACAGAAATCTTGATTAATGAGGTAGTTGATGTCTAACTATCCTCATCAGGAACTTGTTTTAACTTTTTAGAGAGAGCACATTGTTTGTAGTAAACAACAGTAGGTGTGCTAATATTTCATCAACAGTTATAATGCCCCCTGCTTGAGCTCTTCTGCAATTAGCAATGCAATACTTCTTAACTCTACAAACTCTCCTGCTGTGCTGAGACGTGTGTTACAATCGGTTGCTATACTTTTTGGCCACCCAGTGCCCCAGACACAAATTAATGTGCTGGCCAGATTGTATAGATTGTAACATAATTTGTCAGTGATATTTCTGTGGAGAGTTTCAATGCTTGTTTCACTCAAAAGCATAAGCAGTGTTTGAATGACTGAAGTGCTGTAACACTAGAAAATGTTTTGTTATTTTTCATGTGCTGATTGCTTCACCTGTCAAATATGTTTCTAGGTAAAATTTTCTGTGCAATACTTTTGCTTTCATTTAATCTAAAAAAAAAAAAATCTTGATTATGGATGTGGAAAGGCAAACAAACCCCTGTTGTGCATACTATACATTTACTGTGAAATATAAAGACAATATCCAGAGAATGAGTTTGAGGAGATTATGGATATGAGCACCTGAGCAAGCTCATGTGTAATGTTTTAAATGATGAAGTTGTGAATAATCAACTTTTCCAGCCATGAATGATCATGTTCTGTGTTGTCATTTGGAGATGGTAAAATGCAGGCTGTGATTACCTAGGCAACTAAAGAAGGACACAATTAGTCACAAAGATTAAAATGTAATGTTTTTTATTCCATAGGAAATTGATAAATGGAAAGAAAAAATGGCCTTTATTTAGGTTATCACTTATTGTAATGTGTAAAGCTGCTTACAGTGGAATTTTGTAGCTTAACTGTCAAATAGCATTGTTATACTTTAGTGTAAGGGGATGCATGTATACATGTTTTTAGTGTTTTTATCGCTATAAAATTTCTTGTTCACAGGAACAAAGTTTCTATGTTCCTGTGCAACTTGAAGCAGTTGAAATGACTTTAAGTGTTCCATTTGAATTATAACATGAAAGTAACCTACACATGACTGTCATGTAGACATAAGCAATATCACAGAGGGATATAAATATCTGTTTTTTCCACATCTGTTTGACGTATGGCTCATGTAAACACAGATTTCCTGTTTGATATCTATTCATATTATTGTCTGTTTGCCTGTGTTGGAGAGAACCCCGGACATCTCTTTGGCTGATTGTCAAGGGCACTGGTTTATAAATGTCAAGCTAATATTTTCCAGTCGGTGCGGGAGATGCAGCTTCTGTCAGTTACAATATCAGTGAAATATGATTAGTCAACACATGGCAATTGTTAGTAATAAGGCTGAGAATGTTACAATTAGCATCAGTTAATCAATATCCAATAGTACTTCTAAAAATAAAATTATCTTTTTGCCACAACTGCCAGTGGCATATAGCTTGCGTTTTACATTATACAGTACTTAGATATAATAGCTTTTAACTTTAATGAAGCAACTCAGTGTTCCTTAGTTCTAAAGCACTGGTTTTAAAATCCTTGGGTGGGTTGCGAGACTTGAGTCACCAAGATGATTTAAGGAAAATGTATGTAACATATACATTTTGTATATAATATACAGTATATACAAAATGTAAAACAAAATTTGTTTTCATAAATTCATAGTCTATATATAAAATAAATAAATATGATAAATATATTTTACTTAAATAATGAACAGATTAGCAATACCAAAGAAAGAAACTGCAACAATATTTGCTGTTTAGTTCGGTTCATCATTGTGAGACGCGGCGCTCCATACACAAGGTCACGGAAAGGAAACTGAGATGACTGAAAGAGCATCCTTTGTTTTCTTTATCTTACAAAAGCACATTGTTCTGTTTTATTGTGATTGTACACAAATAAAATAAGCACTTTGCAGTTCCCTATCAGTCTGTCACGTTCTACGTTACATCAGATCTCGCCAGTGATCTTGAAGTGTAACTGAACAAGCCAATGCATATTGGTGTGCGCGATTTGCACCACGCACTCTGTTCAGCAAAGCGGGTATATAAAGAGGAGTGCTGAGCAGTTTATTCTGAATTGTTTGCGTCAACGAGTGTGCTATACGAGTTGGGAACCTCTTCAGTGCTGCGGGTGAAGGCGCCTCATCGGTGGTTGCTGCTTCCTGCTGCAGTGTGTTTCTCTTAAAGACACCGTGGCAACTTTCACTGAGCTTCAGCACATAAAAAAAAGCTCAGTTCTAAAAGAGAAGACATGGGTGTGACGCTTCATCTTTATAAAATGTCATTCCACCCGTGTTTTTCTTTATGTAGTCGTTACCTGGCCCTGTCTGACAGTCGCTGTTCGCTGTTCTCTGTTTGATGTTCGCTGCCTCACACATCTGGACTTAGCACACGTTAAGGGATGGACGTGTTCGTTGATGAGTCATGTGTAATGGGGTTAAAATTAATGTTCAACTTAAAAGGGTTTTGTGTAAACTACAAGGTAAAAACAAGGTATTTGGTTAAATTTAATGGGTGTTCGAGGGCTCCCCTCTTGTGGCTATTGATGGTACTGCAGGCATGGTATTTTGTCCTCATTCTCTTGCCGTACGGCAGAAGATTCAAGAATCGCTGCTGCTAATATCTACGGTATTTGGTGCTCTGACTTATTAAAGTAATTGTGATGATTAATGTGAGTCTTTTTGACACCATTTATTTTATGCTAGTATATGCTAGTATATCTGCCGCGGGAGTTCACTTCCACCATTATAACTACAGCTTATATTCCCCCGGATGCTGATGCCAAGCTTGCTATGAAAGACCTTTATGCAGCCATCAGTAAACAACAGACTCTTCACCCGGAAGCGGCGTTTATTGTTGCGGGTGATTTTAATCACTCTAACTTAAAGACTGTGCTACCCAAATTTCATCAGAATGTTTCCTGCCACACCAGAGGAAACAAAACCTTAGACCATGTCTACACAAACATGGCTGGGGCCTACGTGGCGACACCCCTCCCCCACCTGGGACAATCTGACCACATCTCTTTGTTCCTCACTCCCAAATATTCACCCCTCATCAACCGTGTGAAGCCATCAGTGAAGACCATCAAGGTGTGGCCTGCGGGGGTAGATTTCACACTCCAGGAAAGGTTCCTACACACAGACTGGAGTATGTTTGCTTCCCAAGCCACCAGTGGTGCTCACACAGACATTGACTGTTACACCTCCTCTGTATTGGATTATATTAATACCACCATTGACAGTGTTACAACCCAGAAACAGATTACCACATACCCAAATCAGAAGCCATGGATGAACAAGGAAGTGCGATTCCTGTTGAAGACACGCAATACTGCCTTCAGATCAGGAGATGCACAAGCCTACAGCACATCCAGAGCAAATCTGAAGAGGGGCATCAAAAAGGCCAAGCACTGCTACAAGCTGAAGATAGAGGGACACTTTTCCAACTCTGACCCTCGACGCATGTGGCAGGGCATCCAGGCCATCAGTGACTACAAACCCACCCACTCCACCCCTGCAGCCACTGATGTCAACTTCCTGAACGAGCTAAATGACTTTTATGCTCGCTTTGAAAGAGACAACAGAGAAACTGCAACCAAGCTCAAACCCTCAGTTGATCACCCTCCAATCACCCTCTCATCCACTGATGTCTGCAAGGCACTGAGCCGGATCAGCACGCACAAGGCTGCTGGACCAGACAACATCCCTGGACGTGTCCTCAGGGCATGTGCGGAGCAGCTCGCTGGGGTCTTTACAGACATTTTCAACCTGTCTCTTGCCCAAGCATCTGTACCAACATGCTTCAAATGCACCTCCATTGTGCCAGTGCCAAAACACTCTAGTCCAAGGTGCCCTAACGACTACCGCCCTGTAGCACTCACACCCATCATCATGAAGTGCTTTGAGCGGCTGGTCCTGGAACACCTAAAAGACTCTATACCATCCACATTGGACTCACATCAGTTTGCTTATCGCAGCAATAGGAGCACAGAGGATGCTGTTGCCATGGCACTGCACTCTGTGCTCACACACCTGGACAATAAGAACTCTTATGCACGGATGCTGTTTGTTGACTTCAGCTCAGCATTCAACACTATCATCCCGGCCAAGTTAATAGCCAAACTTGAAGACTTGGGCATCAATACCTCACTCTGCAACTGGATTCTGGACTTCTTGACCAACAGACCCCAGAATGTCCGATTTGGATCCACCTGCTCCACATCCATCACACTTAACACTGGTGTACCACAGGGCTGTGTGCTAAGCCCGTTTCTCTACTCCCTCTTCACCTCCGACTGCAAGCCTGTGTTTGGATCTAATGCCATCATCAAGTTCGGAGACGACACTACGGTGATCGGTCTCATCAGCAACAACGATGAGACTGCCTACAGGGAAGAGATCCAGCACCTGTCCACATGGTGCAACGACAATAACCTGCTCCTCAACACCACCAAAACGAAGGAGCTCATCGTGGACTTCAGGAAAGAGTCAAGAGGTACACACGACACCATCCACATCAATGGAATGGCCGTTGAGCGTCTCTCCAGCTTCAAGTTCCTGGGGATCCACATCTCGGCTGACATGACCTGGACAACCAACACCTCCAGCCTGGTCAAGAAGGCTCACCAGCGCCTCTTCTTCCTGAGGACACTGAGGAAGAATCAGCTCTCCTCGGCTATCCTGGTGAACTTCTACCGCTGCGCAATAGAAAGCATCCTGACGAACTGTGTCACAGTATGGTATGGGTGCTGTTCTGTCGCGGAGCGCAAGGCATTGCAGCGGGTGGTGAAAACTGCCCAAGGCATCACAGGGACTCCACTTCCTGCCATCGAGCACGTCCAGAGGAAACGCTGTCTGCGTCGAGCTCGCAGCATCCTCAAGGACTCCTCTCACCCAGCCCACAGACTGTTCTCCCTCCTTCCCTCCGGCAGGCGTTTCAGGTGCCTCCGGACCAGAACCAGCAGACTAAAGAACAGTTTCTTCCCCAGAGCTGTCTCTTTACTGAACTCTAACCCTTGCTGACCCCACTCCTCTCTCACCCCCACCCCCACCATCCCACTCCCCTCATAGACTCCTCTCCCCCCCCACCACCATCCCACTCCCATCCAGACTCTCCTTTCACCCCCCACCATCCCACTCCCCCCAGACTCTCCTCTCACCCCCCCACCATCCCACTCCCCTCATAGACTCCTCTCAACCCCCTGCCCCCCACCACCATCCCACTCCCCTCACAGACTCTCCTCTCTCCCCCTAAACCACCATCCTACCACCCTCATAGACTCCTCTTACCCCCCCCACCAGCCCACTCCCCTCACAGACTCTCCTCTTACCACCCCACTCCCCTCATAAACTCTCCTCTTACCCCCCCCACCATCCCACTCCCCTCACAGACTCTCCTCTTTCCCCCCCACAATCCCACTCCCATCATAGACTCCTCTCTCCCCCACCACCATCCCACTCCCCTCACAGACTCTCCTCTTTCCCCCCCACAATCCCACTCCCATCATAGACTCCTCTCTCCCCACCACCATCCCACTCCCCTCACAGACTCTCCTCTTACCACCATCCCACTCCCCTCATAGACTCCTCTCCCCCCCACCATCCCACTCCCCTCATAGACTCCTCTCTCCCCCACCACCATCCCACTCCCCTCATAGACTATCCTCTCACCCCCTCATAGACTCTCCTCTCAACCCCCACCTCCCCTCATAGACTCCTCTCCCCCCCACCACCATCCCACTCCCCTCATAGACTCCTCTCTCCCCCACCACCATCCCACTCCCCTCACAGACTCTCCTCTTACCACCATCCCACTCCCCTCATAGACTCCTCTCCCCCCACCATACCACTCCCCCCCACCATCCCACTCCCCTCATAGACTCCTCTCTCCCCCACCACCATCCCACTCCCCTCACAGACTCTCCTCTTACCACCATCCCACTCCCCCCATCCCACTCCCCTCATAGACTCCTCTCCCCCCCCACCATCCCACTCCCCTCATAGACTCTCCTCACTCCCCCACCATCATCCCACTCCCCTCACAGACTCTCCTCTTACCCCCCCACCATCCCACTCTCCTCTTACCACCATCCCACTCCCCTCATAGACTCCCCCCCCACAATCCCACTCTCCTCTTACCACCATCCCACTCCCCTCATAGACTCCTCCCCCCCACCACCATCCCACTCTCCTCTTACCCCCCACCATCCCACTCCCCTCTCCCCCACCACCATCCCACTCTCCTCTTACCCCCCACCATCCCACTCCCCTCTCCCCCACCACCATCCCACTCCCCTCATAGACTCTCCTCTTACCACCATCCCAATCCCCTCATAGACTCCTCTCTCCACCACCACCATCCCACTCCCCTCATAGACTCCTCTCTCCACCACCACCATCCCACTCCCCTCACAGACTCTCCTCTTACCCCACCACCATCCCACTTCCCTCACAGACTCTTCTCTTACCCCCCCCCCGCCACCATCCCACTCCCCTCATAGACTCTCCTCACCCCCCACCACCCCACTCCCCTCACAGACTCTCCTCTCACCCACCACCATCCACCCTACACCAGACTCCTTCACTGCCCCCCCCCACTACTACCCTTATAGACTCTTCGCTCACTCTGTTACTTATTTGTGCCATTTGCACTGCCGACTGTTCATTACAGTAACAACTGTTTACTGTTTACAGTAACAACTGTTTACACTTGCACCTTGCACTACTGTACTTTAGCTGGAACATGCTCATTTGCACTACCAACTGTTCATACAGTACCAACTGTTTACATTTCGCATTTCACTTATTTGCGCTGTCCATGCTCATTGCACTACCTTAAATCTACTGCTTACCTTAAGCTAACAATTGTATACATCTACCTGTAAAATTCTGTTTATAGTTAGAGACATCTATATATACATTTACATTTATAGCACACACTCATCTGTTATAGTAATAACCATCTGTATATTTATATTCATTGTACATATTACCTGTAAATCCTGTACATCTCCATATCCTGCACTTATGCAACCATTGTACATATCCTGCACTTGCTGCTATTGCACTTCTGGTTAGACCTAAACTGAATTTCGTTGCCTTGTACCTGTACTTGTGTAGTGACAATAAAGTTGAATCTAATCTAATCTAATTTGAACATGTGTAGGCTATATACCTCATTTAACACTTTATCTGTTGTTCAGATTGTTATAAATGTATAGAATTCCCTTGTGCGTCACACAAAGTGGAACGAGTGTAATTCTTGTGTTAACGATCTGACAATTTTATTATGAGTTTAGTGAAAGTGTCAGGTTGTGTGGAAAGGGATGTGACGAGGACATTTCTTATCGATGTTGTTGACATTGTTTAAAAAAATGCACACATTTTATCTCAATATGGATGATAAACATGAGTACGATGGTGACCTACAGACATCATGTTATGGTAACATGGGTTTCCCCAGAGGAAGGGGTACATGGTTACTTTGTAACACTGAGGGTGGTATCTTCAGAGAAAACATCAGTCAGGGAGCTAGACAACTACAGTTACATGCTGACAATGATTAGGGGTATTGGGTTAAGTCAAGATCATAAGTCATTGGGGGTTACTCTTGTTGGTTCCTGTTTGTTGAGGGTCCATACACCTCTACGCCTGGAGTTGATAGAATTGCTTTTGACCACCTCACAGACATGGTAGGCCAGTTAGGTTCGCATATTGGACTGACTGGAAAGTCAAGGATGTTGTCAAGATCAGTCCACGGAGTGATTGTAAGCTTTATGTCAGACAGAACCCTGAGTTGATTTGTACCATTCTTATGCAATACTTCAGTGAAGCACCCTCTTGCCTGCCTCTCGCAGATTTTTATGCCACTCTCCCCAGAGCTAATGAGAATCGTGTAGACTACTGGATCCAAATTAACAAAGCGGCTGATCTGTCAGATTTGGGACTGTGAAGACAAGGCAAAGGTTTTGACAACATAGGAGAGGAGGTGACACATGTTTGTTAAATTCTGTCCTGACCCCAGTTTAGCGAGCATGTTCAGATGCAAGCCTGTTCAAGAATGGAGTTCAAAGGAAATACAGAGCTTGGTCGGTGACTACCAGAGGGAATTCAGGATCCAGGCAAATAGTACAATTAATTTACAGAACCACACAACTGTGGTGTTCAGTAGTGAATGTGACGTGTACAATCACCCCAAGACTGAGATGCCCGCTTGATGCTCAGGCATGCCACCAACCAGAGCGCACATTACCACCCCGTCAGGAACAACATCAGCCATGCCGACCCTCTCCGTCTCCACCGATAACTCAACACACCCAACAGGCTTAGAGTCAGTTGCTCACTCGTATGATTAAGATGATGGAGCAGCTCATGGACAGTGGTTTGTTGGCCTGCACAATAAACAAGTCTGCCGAAATTAAACTGAAATCAGCTGGGGCAGTGGATGAATGTGGTGAATGCAAAACTGATGTTGTCCTTGTTGGCTGTGGAGGGGTGCATGTAAAACCTGAATCATTGTTCAAACTTACCATGGAAGTGTATGGTATAAAGATGGAAGTACCAACCTTAGTAGTTCCTGGACAACACAATGTCTATGTAGAGCCAGGCCGTCAGTATTTAGTATGGGGGAAGCTGCCTAAATCTACTGTTGTGTCATGACCAAGCCCTCATCCCTTGAAGCTTATCAACACATCAGGGATTCCAGTGTTGTTGAGACGAAACCTCAGGCCTTGGTTGGTGTTGATTACACCAACATAGTCAATCATTTCCTTGTAATCTGCTCCACAAGTTTTTCCGATGATGTGGTTGACATCTGTGAGTGAGCGACTGAAGTCAGTAGGTTTGGACAACCTTAACATTGACTCTTGTGATATCTCAGATGCATCCAAGCAAGTTTTGTTGAACCTGATTCTGAGTTATGAAGACATCTTCTCACGTAACCATCTCGATTGTGGGGAAGCCAGGATTTTCGTGCATTTCGAATTCACCTCTCAGATACCAGACCATTCAGGCTTCCATTCAGACGAGTAGCACCCGGTCAATATCAGAAACTGTCAGGTTGAATAAGAGGACGCTGAAGGATGCGCACCCTCTTCCACATCAGGTGGATTGTTTGGCAGCACTCGGCAGTAACACCCTGTTTAGCAAAATGGATTTGACGTCCGGATTCTATAATATGCCGCTGCATGAGAAGGGCGCAAGTTTACCATCTTTACAATGCCTATGGGCCTTTTCGAGTACAACCGTTTACCCCAAGGCCTTTGCAACAGTACTGACATCTTCGTGCGTATGATGACCAACATATTCGGGGATGAAAAGATCACAGCAATTATAAAGAAGACAATAAGTACAAAAGGGTTACAAAAACAATAGGGGTTAAAAAAAAAAAACTCTGGTTAATCCACAAACATGAATACTACATAACAGTGCGTCTAACACAAACATAATGATAGTAATAACAGAATGAGAGGCAAGAAAAGGGAAGATTAGAACTAATATCAGTACTAAGACATGCAATGGTCTTCAGTCTGGCATGTCATGTCATTTCTCCATTCATTTCTATTTATCTTCTAATTTCAAGGCAGAACGTAGAGTATTTTTGGATTTGCTGAGAATCTTCTTTTTGAACCAAAGATCAGAAAGTCTCTTGAGTCTAAGGAATAATTTCATGTGCATTAGCAAACTCTAACATGCACTTAGCTACTGTACACAGATGTGCGTTAGATCCCTGCTTACTTTGAAACATGTTAACGTTACTTATGTTGAGCACTTCAAGATGACTGCCAATCACAAATTGTTTGTATTAATTTGAGGATGGTTCTCCACCTGCTTTGTCCCAATGTTTTTCATTGATGCTGAAGTGATCAAAACAGAGAGGGAAAATAACAAAACATGTCATTTCCTCCTAGCCCACCTGTGATATTCTATCAGAGTCTGCCAAATGAGCATACGATGATTAACTTTCTTTTTTTTCAAGCCAAGAATGTATTTAGGATGAGGTGCCAGTCATCCTTTTTTATGAAGTTTTCTTCTTTGGATCGCCTCCTCTGAGAAGTTGTCTGTGGTATTGCTATCACAACACAGAAATTTCGTAGAATAAAATGCATGCTTATGTTTTAGATGATATGACAATTTAGACAATTTCTTCACAGTAATTTGCTGTAGGTTTCTGTGATAACCTTTGAAGAGAAGTTAAGCACTTCAAAATGTGTCTATTTTTAAATTTTTTTATTACTCCATTACCCCTTGAAGTGCATCAATGAGCTTTATTTTTCTGCCACAGCTTATTGTTTGCCTCAAATAATTCTCAAAACAAGTTTTATTACCACTTTAGTGAAATTACTGCTTTACCACATGTCGATTTCTCTGTCTGTGGAGACTTTGCCAATCCACCTCTCACGTGTTGAGAAGTGGAATGGCAAAAAGAAAAAAAATCACGTTTGTGTTTCGGTCTTACCGCTTCCATTAGCAGGTCCTTGCTTCTTTCATCCTACCAGTCCCCTAAGCCCTGTTGGCTTAATCCAACAGTATAAATAGACTCATGCAAAGACCCTCCAGGCTTTTTTTTTGCATTCGTTTCAGAACCTTCTGTTCTCATCTTCTACCACATCAGCACCTGATTTAACTCCACAGTGGCCTCAGGTGTAGCTTAAAGGATGGTGTCTGTCGGCAAGGAAGCTCTGGGTGCATGCAACTTAAGACTAAGCCCTGTAACCTTCACCTAATCAGCCATAATCGACCAGCCTTAGTGATATAATGCGTCATGTACGAGAAGCTCGGGCTAGTTTTCACAAGGTCTACAAGACAGGCATTCACAATTCAATTACAAGTGTGCTTTCAATGACAGGTGTTTTGTTCTTGAAAATATCAAAATTAAGGATCATTTTAAATACCATGAAAAAAACACTGCATGCTGTATACTGAGAAGCTTCACAAAGCACAAGACTCATAGTAACAGTAATCCATTTGGTCTGATTTGTTTGAAGTGTACAAGTGTTCTGAAAAGACACTTTATAAGACAAACAAATTTTAATTTAAGATTTTGTTTATATATTTAAACATTGGTCAATTAACCATTAAAATAATCTCACTTAAACATTTGCTCACAATGTATATTTGTGTTTTTACAATAGGTAACATTGTTGCAATAACTTAACTTTGCACAAGGAAGCTTGATTTCAAACTGACTTGAATTTTCAAAAAAGTCAAGTAAACAGTCAATAATAAAATAAGTTGAGGTATTTTAAATGACAACCCTGAACATCACAGTGTGTCTTAAGAGCCGTATAATATGTTATTTAGATCAAACATCAGAGGGGTCTGACCTGTGATGTCTTTACAATGTAGTGATACAGTTGTACAGACTAGGTTATTTATATGTGCAAATCATACAAATTCTCCATTCCGAAACATTTCTAACATACATTTACACTGTAAAGAAATTAAAGATCCAATTTTTTATTTTCCTGGTGCACTTACAGCCAACAGGATTTCCTATAGCAATATTCATCGGTTGGGTGTGGTCTGTTCTGATTAACAGGATCAAAGAGAATTAAAGGTACAGTTCACACAAATTGAAAATTGGCATTTGATCTACTCTCCCTCAGGCCATCCGAGATGTAGGGGACTTTTTTCGGTTGAACAGTAAAGCTGATTCATACAATGCAAGCCAATGCCTACCATCACTTTGAAAGTCATAAAAACATATACAGAAAAAAACTAAATTAATACAAGTGGCTCCTAATGATACATGATGTGAAATGATCAGTCTATGTAAGAAAGTTAACATTATTTACAGTATTATTACCTCTGATCTTGAGCCTCAGCAAGAGGTCCTGAGTGAGTTCACAACAGTCTGTAGCACAAGCTTCCTCAAACATCAGGAATTAGTGAAGTGTCAATCTTACCGATTGAGATTGCGCATATATAGGTTGCAGTATCAAGGATAAGCACAAGGAAGCACCATTTTAACAGACAATATTCCTCCCGCTCTGCTGTAAAAATACATAGAGTTAGCTCCCGTGCATTCATCATAATGCTGATTGTGATTATTTGTGATCAGTTTGTGAACTGATTGTGAAGGCTGTGATATTACAGGTAATAGTGTTGTTCACTCACTTACACAAACCAATCATTTTGCTTCATAAAACATCTCAGCTATAACTGTAACCGTTGGTTCCCTAAAGAGGTAATATAAGAACAAGACGCTGCAACAAAGACGGGATGGGAACGCCTTGCATGACTGCCGTGAAGCATGTGTGAAACTGAACCAATGGCGTGAATGTTCATCAGAGGCTGGTGACATTGTGAACCAGGAAGCTAAAAAAGTGCCGGAGTGCCAAATGCCGGAAGCAGCAGAAGCGTATAAGTGGCTGAGTTAAGTCGCCATCAGGCACATAGGAGTTCTGGCAAATTAATGCAGCGTCTCATTCCCTCTTCAGGGAACCAAGGTTACAGTCAGAACTGAGATGTTCCCTTTCAAGAGAAGTCGCACTGCATCAAAGACGCTATGGGAAAGACAATACCCATGCTGCAAAGATGATTTCTTGCCGGGAAAAATGTAGACTTACCGGAGCATTATATCTAACTGGAGGAGGACAGAAAGGCTGCAGTACAATAGGATGTGCTATAGTAGTCTAGACTTTGGGCACATAGCCTGTTCTAGGGTGGAGGAAGGCCTTCACCATACCAAAAGCGAACTCCAAATATGAGGGGCCAACCAACAGGGCTTGAAGATCTCATTGTTTATGGATATAATGGCAAGGAGGAACAACGTTTCTAGAATCAGAAACTTGACCAGAACCTGCTTGATTGGAACAAAGGGGACACCAGGGTCAAATCCCTGGCCACATCCTTATTACGTACTGCAGGCTTCAGCCAGGTACCACAGAGGAAACGTCTAACAAATGGGTCTCTCCCAAAGTACATGCCACCCAAAGGGATGGGGTAAGCAGCTATGGTCGCTGCATACACTTTTAGGGTAGAGGGGGATAACCCTGCACTAAATCGCTCCTGAAGGAACTCCAGCACAGTGCCAATCTGACAGGTAACTAGGTCCAGCTGATGACTACTGGACCAAGAAGCAAGGAGTTTCCACTTCGTGGCACAAAATTTCTTTGTGGAAGGAGCTATGGAGACTATGGAGGATGGTCTCAACAACCTCAATTCAGAGACCAGAGTCTATAAGCCTGGCCCTCAGAGGCCAAACACACAGTTTCCACAGTTCCACAGGCTATTGAGCCCCTTGCCTGTGACTTCGTCGAGGAGAGACACTAGATCAGTGAACCACACTCTATCTGGCCAAGGCAGGGGGATCAAAGTTAGAAAAACCTTGTCCTGGCTAACTTTCTCCAGAACTCCCAGGAGCAGTGCAATCAGGGAAAAAGCGTACATATGTAGCCTCGGCCATGTCTGAACCAAAAGGTACAGTCCGAGAGGAACTGTGTGCGTAAGGGAGATCCAGAGCAGACAGTGATATGTCTCTCGAGATACAAACAAATCCACTTGTGCCCTGCCAAACTTCTCCCATATCTGCTCCACCACTTCTGGATGGAGCCTCCATTCCTTGGGCCTCGGCCCCTGCTTCGAGAGGATGTCTGCTCCTATGTTTTGGGTCCCAGGGATGTAAGCTGCCCTGAGTGAGAGCAGATTCCCCAGGGACCATAGGAGGGTTCAACGTGCCAGTTTTCAGAGTGGTAACAAACACAAACAGACTTTTTTGTATATAGGTGACCACCGATGTGCTGTCTGACTGGACAAGGTCTGGGAGGAAAATGGTATAATGTTGGATGCTGCTGCCATCAGACCCGACAGTTTCTGGAACAGTTTCACAGTGAGTGACTGGCCTAGATTAGTTTTATGGCCAATAGGACTGATTTGATCTGTGTTGGTGAAAGACATGTCCACATCGTAAAAAAATCCCTTACCATACCTACAAAACTGGAGAAAACACATTATTATTTGCGTTCAGCCTTAACCCCAACAATTGAACAGCTAACTGCTGCGACTGAGGTAAATTGTCGATGTAATTAAGGATGCGTATGACTGAGAGATTCAGATGGTGCAAGTCCAAAATGGGATTCTTCTTTAGACTAGATAGAATAGAATGTATCATTCCAATGGTTAAATTGGAAATTGGTAAAATTGGATTTTACAATGATAAAATGTATCATACCGCACTGTAGAACCCGGTTTCTTCAGATCCACCCTACCTCTCGACAGCTATGAGTGAGAGTACCCTCCTCCAATCCCTCTTTTCTCTGACGGGTCGGGGATTTGGGTTTTGACACTTTACTTTTGAGTGTCACAGTGTCAGTAGCTGGCTTTTGATGTTTGGGGAAGCTCCAGCCTAGTGGTATGGAAGAAGAATTTGGAATGCTGCCACTTTATGGAACCCCTCGACAACAATTGTGACTGCATCACCGAAGTAGCCAGGACGTGGCCACTTTTTCCAACAAAAAGTTTTTGTCATTTTTGGCACTAAAGTTTGACCATAAGTGCCTTTCCATGGCCACCAGGACTGCCATAGTACGACCGATGACTCTGGTCATCTCCTTGGTGGCCCTGAGAGAAAGATATGCAGCCCGACGCAACTCTGTTACTGTGTTGGGACTAATTCCCCCACCCTCTGAGGTCGTAGCCTGCACTCTAACCAGACACAATGTAAGCTTTACCCACTTAAGCCAATGTTGTTCTGACCGATTTGGTGGGTAATGTCGGGGCCTTTAGGGCAATGCTGACTGAGGATGTAGGTAGCTTGCAAGCGACTTCTCAACGTTTTTATTGCTCCATAGCTGTGCTCTTTGAGGCCTACTAATGACGATTTGTGAGATGTAGACACACTATGCACTCAACGTGAGAAAAAAATGTAAGGCCCTGAGTGCTTGCAAGGGCAGGAAGCACTTGTCCAGTTTGCTTTTTGGACAAGCATCCTGCTTCTACACTGGACAATAGATGAACACACAACCTAAACTGTTGCTTGCTCGCCATTCTTTTTCTTTTTGTTGGTAGGGAAACAACACCAAATAGGACAAACAATGACACAAAGCTAGATAGAAAATATATAATAAATAAATAAATAGAAGCTGCCGCTGCTTTGTTTGGCATGCCTTTATAGTTTTCTGGTTCATGACGTCACCTGCCTCTGACTTCTCTGCACACTGTTGCCTTGATTTCACACATTCTTCATGACGTATCATCACACTGAGCGTTGCCACAGCGTCAATCGATGCAACACGAGTTCCCTTGAAAGAGAACCCTGATTGTGTTATAATGCATTACAGTCAGACAAAAAAAATGTAATGATTACCAATATCTCGGTCAAGGAGCGAACATTGAACCTGGTCTGTCCTAACACTGAAAGACAGCACTGAAATCTAATGCAGCAACAACTCGCTAGTTGAAACAAAAGTGTTTTTGTTGGAAAACAGGAGCTTTATTTTCTTAGTACCGGTTGTTGAAAGGCATTGTGGAATTATTAACTATTCAAATGCAAGCCAAAAGATATGACTTAAATTATTGTGTGATATAGTGGAAAGGTGGGGGCACACAGGTGGGACCAATGCCCCCCATGACCCCTCCCCGGTCTATGGTACTGTGAAACATACAAGGGTTATTTATTATTGTATAATTATAAACAAATTTAACTGGGCAATATCTGAAAATATTCAGTCTAGCATTTTTGTATCCAATACTTTGAGATTGTGTGTGTGTATATATATATATATATATATATATATATATATATATATATATATATATATATATATATATATATATATATATATATGTATGTGTGTGTGAGAGAAAATGTTCATATATCTTAGACAGTCTAAGATGGGCATGACTGAGTAAAACTACAGAAAATCAAATGACCACGCTAATGCCCAAATTTGGACATATATGCGATTAGCCACTATTTTAAGCGTGGTGTTATTGATAGCACTAATGCATATTCTTTCCAGTTAAGTATCTGTGATCGACACTGGCATGCCCACGCTTATGTCTGCCCTGAAAATGTCTTCTGAAACCCACCTGCTGTGTCGCAAATGGAGAGTCAGTGCAGAGGGACTTGCTTTATTTACCTCCTGCTGGTTCAGTGGAGGCAGAGTCCTCTTTGTCATGCAGGTGGTTATATATATATTATCCTGAAAAACTTTGCTTGCTTCGGCAGAGCATCAGAGTTTAAAGCAGTGTCCCCAGATTAGACTCTTGGTGTACATGATCAATGGAAAGAACCTTCACGCACTTGAGTGAATATGCAGACGTTCCACTGGCATCCCACCGAGGCTGAGACTATTGATAGGTCTATTGTGGCTCTCCCTGAATATTTGTGATAAGACTCGGTAACAACACTTTGTGGTGTAGTGCAGGGTAGAACAGGGTTGTGCCTATATGAATTCTCCTTAAATTGCATTTTCCACATTGCCTAAGATGTTTACAAGCACACATATCCAATTTTTAAAATATTTACGTATAAAAAACGGTTTAGCTTTTCTATGTCATTTGACACATTAGGGCATATTTCCTGATAAATTGTCAGTATTACGTCACTTTTTATCTTTGTGGGTTTGTTTGCAGTTTTTGTCATTAATTTCCAAGGCATGTGTGTGTTTCTTCATCTACAGTGATCCCTTGTTTACGCGGTTATGCGGTTAATGTGGAAAAAGCCTGAGAGAGTTTGAGAGAGTTTCTCTCTTTGTCTGGCATCCTGGGAAACCGTTTCTCTCTCATCGTGATGAAGGGACGCTGCCTTCCGCCATACAGCTGCTGATATGGCGGCATTTTTTTTCTTTTTTTTTTTCCAATGAATATTTTTGAAAAATCTGCAATGCACTGAGGTTGCAAAACTTGAACCATGAAGTGGCGAGGGATTGCTGTATTACCATGTCCTGCAAAGCTCTCCCCAGAACTCCCAGGAGCAGAGCGGTCAGGGGAAATGCGTAAAGGCGGCCACGTCAATAACATAGCATTGAGCCCCAGAGGAGCTGGATGCATAAAGGGGAACCACAGCAAGACAGTGGGTCGGCTCTTGAGTTGCGAACAGATGGACCTCTGAGTTGGACTTGAGTTGGAGTCAACTTGAGTTGGACTGGACCTCTCTGGGTGGAGCATGCTCCCACATTCTGGTTCCTAGGATATGTATTTCCCTGAGGGACAGCAACCACAGGAGGATCCAGTGCACCAGTCTGCAAAGGTGGTGTGATCTCAGACCTCTGGTGGTTTATATATGAAAACACCACCACATTGTCTGTTTGGACTAGAACGTGGTGACCTCTGCGTTGTGGGAGGAACCTCCTCAGAGCCTTGAACATTGCCAGCATCTCCAGGCAGTTTATGTTCCATGTTAGATGGTGGTTCTCCCACAGACCCTTTGCAAAGCGGTCCTCCAAAACTGTACCACAACTTGTGATGGATGCGATTGTCGAAACCATTTTCCGAGCGACACAGCACTTCCAACACTGGGTCCTGGGACAGGAACCAAGACTTTCTCCAGAAAACCAGAAAACTAATGTCAGGGTTCTGCCACATTCGGTCTAGTAGTCATTTCTTGGTTTTGTGGCTCTGACACTACTGTTGTGTCTCGTGTTTGGTGTGTGTGCGCACGGCGTCGAGGATTCGAGCCGCGCGCGCGCTTGTCTGTGACGTCTTTTGTACGAGTTATGATGTCCGGTTCCGATACTTGGGTCTGGTTCAGTTTCGGTTTTGGATCGGGATTCGGGCATTCATAACTCGCGTGTGTTCGTCCTTGTCGTGAGCTCGTGAGAACTCGTTCTTGCGAGCTCTACGTTATGTGAGTGGGCGTGGTTTCAAGCCTTGCGCGAGCCGCACCTCCTCTCGTCCGTGTGTTTATGTTTGGCACGCGGTTCGCATTCAATTGGCCGCGTGCTTTGTGTTTTCCAGTTTGGTTGCCGCCAGCTGCGCGTCGTCTTTGTCTCGTCAATGTGTAACCCTCCCACCTTGTTTCCCTGCTTTAGTTTGATTTGTTCCCAGCTGTGTCTCATTCAATTACCATCCCTCGTGTGTGTATTTAATCCATCCGTGTCTGTTGTCTTGTGCTGGTTTATCGTCGTTACAAGGTAGTGTTCATGCTGTCCTGTTTCTAGTCCTGAATCAAGTCTGTCAAGTTTGAAGTCTTAAGTCTAGTCCGAGTTCGAGTTTGTCTTCTAGTCTTGTTTTCCCCCTCGGGGTGGTTTTTGTTCAGTTTTGTTTCCATTTTGCATTTAATAAATCCCCATTCTCATTGCACCATTGGGTCCTCATTCATCCCCTTCCACACAACCTGACAACTAAGGCATGTTTAAACACTCTTAATGAGTGACACTCCTGATCATACAGAATGGGTTTCCCCTCGGGGAGAACCCCTTGGTTCTGAGCCACTGTAGGGGCTTGATGTGTAGGAGGTCAAAAGAAATTATGTTGGACTGAGCCGCTTCAACCAAAAAGCTATTTAAAGGTGTCTCTAGAAGCAACGCTCTCCTTTTCATGTTGCCTATATGAGAAGCTTGTCTCTATAGGCTCTGTCCGTCAAAAACAATGTAGTTTGGCAAGGTTTGGTGGGCCTGAACTTTCAGGGATGATGCTATATTGGGTGAGAGATAGCTTGCGAGAGGCTCTTCAACCAATGGCATCATCCCATAACAGTTCTCCTTAGCCCCCGGAATATTGCTGTGATTCAAATCAGAGGGGCTGGATAGAATGATCTCTTACACGACTTACGCAACTCGATATGCAAGTTGGGAAGCCCCAACGTGGATGTTGTGATTGAGGCTGCAGGATGAACTCATCGAGTTTAACAGTTGTTTTAGACAAACAACACCAAATAGATAGGCAAGCTGTGTCTATTGTGTCCCCATTCGCCTGCATGTGCCACGCACACGCTATGAATTTTTTTTTTTTTAGGTGAGGTATTGTGTGTGTCATGTTGGGTGCTCATGGAAGAGATGAGTGTTCAATAGTCTTTTAAACCTTGACGAGGTATCTGGATTCCGGATGAGGGCAGGGAGATCGTTACAACAGTGGTGAATGAAAATGTTCTTGCGAGTGATCTTTTGCCTCTCTGTGATGGAACCACAAGTCGTCGCTCATTGATCGATAGAAGGTTTCTGGTAGGTGTGTAGATTTGTAGTAGTTAGTGGAAGTTTGAAGGTGCTGAGCTTGTGTAAGTTCTGTTTGCAAGAGTCAGTGCTGCAAGTGGGAGTCCTTTTGGGTTTGTTGAAGACCAGATGAGTGGTCTTCACTAACTGGCTTAGGTTTATTGATCTTGTCTAAAGTGAAATATGTGTGTGTGTGTGTGTGTGTGTGTGTGTGTGTGAGAGAGAGAGAGAGAGAGAGAGAGAGAGAGAGAGGTTACTACTAAAAAAAAATCTAATTTTGTCCTTTTCCAGACAAAATGCATAAGTGTAAAAACACTGCTTTCAGTTTTGCGTGTCAATGAGAACATCAGAATGTGACATGATTGATGTAAAATGGCCATGCGGTGCTGTCAGTTGTGTCTTATGATATATTACATGTTGTACTGTTGTCAAAGGGATCATATTATTCAATCTAACAAGAAACAACCAGAAGGACAGAAGATAAAAAATGCACAATGTACATTTAAAAACTGTAATTATGTGATCTTTGTTGGGTTATTTAATATATGGTAATACTAATTATTTGGTCAACAAGCTTCAGAACAATCAATTGTAGAATATAATTTAGTGTAAACCTCCCCTAAAGGTTAAAATCCTAAAATAACCCCTGATATAATTAATATATTTTTATGTTGATTATTATAGAAAAAAGGTAATAGTGCTTAACTGTTAATCATGATTTAACATGGAATGGTTTGAAGGCACATATTTTCTCTCCGATGTGCTCAGTGCTAAGGCTAATTATCCACCGTGAAATATTAAACATGGCTTTGAATCCTTAACAAATTACCATTTGCTAGCCATTGTGCTTCGAAGTGTTGGATAGGCTTACAAAATAAAACTGACTTTGACTGATTGCATGGTCCTGAATTCTTATTCAGGGGGAAAATTGGCACCATTAAAGGAAACATACCTTAGAACAGGCTGGTGGAGCTAAACTTTGATCTGTGGTGAACAAAATTTCTCAAGAGTTGAGTTGTCATGTTCACCCCTCACAATTCTTGTTTCTCTGTTGCTGTGATAACTGTAGAACACCTGTTAGTTTAACAATATACAATCATGGATGATAATTTTGAATTGTTGGGAAAATTCAATATAGAAAATGTAAAAAATATGATAACATTCTTAGAATAAAATGGTTTTATTTTATTATAATTTAATCTTATTTTTATTATTATTATTATTATTACTATTATTTATTATTATTTATTATTATTATTATTGTTATGGTATAGTAAAATCAGGTCAATCTATTTCTGAAGCTATTTTTGGACAAATTTCCCATTTTAAGTATTGTGATAATTTACAATCAAGAGTTAAAGAGTAACTAGTTAACGAGTTAAAGAGTTCCTTGAGTAAAATAAATTTGCAAATCTAAAGTCATATTTACATATGCATATACAGTAATACCTCGGTTTACGAGTTTAATTCGTTCCAGCGAGCTCGTAAACCAAAATGCTCGTACACCAAAACAATTTCCCCCATAAGAACGCACTAAAAATCACTTGATTCGTTCCACACGACCATAAATGCCCATTTTAAATATTTTTTTAGTTTTAACCTATTAATTACATTTAAAATTATAACCATTAAGATCTCATATAAATACTAATTAAGTATTTTTAGAGTTTAACTGTCATTATTAACAATTTACTGTAACATGCACTTTACCTCTTCACTGCTGGCATGATCGAGACGAGAGGAGAGGGGAGGGGGGGGGGGGGGGGGGGGGGGGGTTTACTGCTTATATATTTCACAACATTGTAGCGTTGCTTCTTTTAATAACCAGACAGGTTCCTTCTCATTCAGAGATTTTATTGAGAACTATCGGATTGCGGTTCTGGCTTCAACCCACACATAACAGAAGAATCAAAACTATCTCTGCTTACGAGCTCTCTCTCAAATCCCTCAGAACTCAACTCTCTCTAGCGCCGACTGAAACCCCGCCCTCTTAAAGTGACAAGACTGTTAACTTAACACTTATTGACACATCAGATTAACTAGTTCCTTCAACATTTGTAACGATATTACAACGTGAAGAATAGCGATCACAATTAATGCAACAACACGAGGTAAAACCGCTGTAAATCACTTATGTATATGATCTGTACAGAGTTATAACTGTTATGGTATGCTGTTCTCTAAAAGTGTATGGCCCTTTAAGAACGTCATTGGGTGCGTTGGACTGTGAACACACGTGAGTCTCATTAGTATGCAATGTGTGGTATTGGTAACATGCTCCATTAATAAAGTTTCATCATATTCACAACAACTTATAAAATAATGCACTGTGGTGAATGATGCACCCATACTGAGAGACACTGAGAGAATGAACGAGTTAAGGGGTGATAAAGGGAACTTTTCAACGCAAAACTGCGTATGGGTGAGGGAAATTTTTTCTCGTACACCGAGACAATGCTCGTACACCGATATGACCCTCCATGCTCGTACACCGATTTGCTCGTATACCAAGTTGCTCGTAAACCGAGGTATTGCTGTATTATATATGTACTATATATATATTCCCCTTTCACATATTTATTTTTGTTTTGATATATGCATTGTCCGTTTTCCCCAGTGTCTTTCAAAAAAACTGGTCTTGTAATCTCAAATTGAATGTCAGTCTTTCCATATTGTAAAGACATTTCCGTAACAATTGTTCCCTCTGAATTCTCATTTGGGAAGTTGTCGGTGCCATAGGCAAGTAATCGCTTTTTTTTTTAGATACTGCTAGTAGTATCCCAAAAAATATTTATTTAATTGAATCTGGAATATTGCCAAGATATAGCACTTATGTATTTCCCAGCACTTATTATGTTTCCCCAGTCTCAATCGCTAAGATTTTCTAAATAATTAAATGTATATCTGACCAAAATTATTTCAAAACCGGACATAATTTTGATAATTTAAGAGTTGTGATTTGCACCATATTGGATTCTGGTTTTCTGTTTGCACAAGCAAGAGTGCACTATGACAATTGCTGGTAATAATTGCTTACTGGCAAATACATGGGAATGAGACAAATGCTTCAATCTATAGAGAACAAAAGCTGATAGTAGTTTTAAAATTTCTCAGAGAGTAACTCTTTAAATGAAAATGTGAAACCCACATAATGGAAGGCTGCCACTCTGCTTTGAGACATTAGCCTTTGTTCTATCTGCATTATGAGCATTTATATGAGCCAAACACCCTGTCCAATTCTAGAAAGGTTCTTCCTTTGTAAATGGCTGTATTTAGCCAAAGGCCAGATTGTATATTTGAGTGTGTGGCTTTCTGTAAGCACAGACACAATGAAAGAGTGGGGAGGGCAGGTTCTAACACTGCATCAGGATGTGAGATGAATAGTACTAGCTTTTTACCCCAACCTGCTCTTTCTTGTTCCCTCTCTCTCTTTTTCCATATCTCCCTTTGGTTTGTGCTTTCCTGCATTTAAACCGGCATTTCGGTGTAACTATTTCCCAATATACATTTAGAAGAGAAAACGGTATAATCAAGATTCAGATTTCAGATGATCTCACAGTTTCTGTTTAAATAAAAGCAATAATTCCTACTCATTTTTACACCAAGTTTTACATGTTTTCGAAAGGCTCATGCTTTGGACAGCATGAAAAAAAATTGTTAACTCATGTTAACCCAATCAAACACAATGGCACCCCCCCATTTTCATTTGTTTCTGGAGTACATCAGTGTGTTTAAGATCAAACACTTAATCAGACAAAGAAAAAGAAAATTCTAAAACCACCATTAAAAATTAAAAACAAGTATCCAGTGTATTATCCCGCCCAAATAGTTCAATAAACTGTCATAAAATGACATGCTACCCATTTTCAAAGGCTTATCTAATCAAAATCCTATTTTTTTTACATATCAAACAGACTTTATGCAATGTCAAGAACATATGCTCAGCTTGCTTTGAACTGTGAGTAGAAGGATAGCCTATTTATCATTTCTCCACCTAGATTGCATTTTAATGTGATGTCCAGTAGCACTATTCCTATTAATGCTTTAGTCATCTGTCTCTGCATCCATTAACCAGGCTTGATGCTGTTTAAACTGATCACGTATATTTATAAAGTGAAGTTAAAATGCCTTGGGGAATGCTTTGATATTCCTAAAAATATCTGGAGTGATATGAATAATGTGTACTCACAGTATACTGCGTAGATTTGCATGACAGGAGCATCTGTGAGGACTGTGAGTCCTGCAAACCTCATCACACAGTGTGCAATGTGACACAAAACATTTTCTGAACTCAATTTTCTTCTGTTTATATTGGCAGAGATCTCTGGAAACTCTGAAGACATCCCCCTAGTGCGCTGGAGGCAGCAATGGTTGGAAAATGGTACTTTGCTCTTCCACATACACCACCAGGATGGCAGTCAGAACCTCCCTGGCCCAGCAGCCACTGCTTACCCAGCTAGTGACTCTGCTGAGGAGGAGCTTCGCATCCTTCACATCTCTGTCATGGTATGCAACACAGTACTTGACGTTTTCTGTACTAATTCTTGGACAAATTCCCTTAGAATCATTTCAATTATTAAATTATATAAAACATTCAAATGATACCTTACATTTGAACAAAATTAATTCCAAACACTTTCAAAATGCCAATAAGGTTAAAGGGTTTCTTCAACTATGCAAATATCCCTCCCGAAAGGGAACTCAACTACGCATCCCCTATGGGTTGCTTTGGGCAATACCTCCAGTATGACAGGTGTCTGAAGCATTAATCCAACTATGACAATGAACTTGACACATATGACAAGCTGGTGGCAGTTATGTCTCGCACAACAAACTCATAAGAGAAGCTGCTGTGGAAGTGTGAGGAATTCGACCGCTCCTGGCCATTTGAATAAGCACTTCCCCACAATCCATAAAATGCAAGGCTCGTGCAACCCTTTTCCTTTCTAACCCAGCTCCACACTGAGGTGCGGAGATCACGGGGAAAGCCATACTCAGCACATATACACCATACCCCGAAATGTGCCTATGTGAAGGGCGTGTAAGTGCATGGCTGCGTGAAGCTGCCTCCGGTGGGAGAGTCTCTGGCTAGCTATCTCTCACTGGGTGAGGCTTCCCTGTGGAAGGCCCCTCCCATGCCATGTTTGATGCAGCATCTGACAACGCACCTGAATGGCTAAGTACATGGCAGCAAGTCAAGCCAGTGCAGACCAGGAAAAGAGGCTCCTCCCTGAGGCAGTCACTGAGCTGCACTGCAGACCTGGCACTCCATGATACCAAGCAGATAGTGCCACCAAGTGCCACTCTCAGCAGATTTCAGATATTGCACACCTCAATGCCCTGAGGACCAGATCTCAGGCCATGCAGGGGGCCGGCCACTCCCAGCTCTAGTATTGGTGAGTGGGCCATAAGGCGAGTGCCACCTCTCGTGCGCTCCTGCCCTCGTGTGAAAGGCAGTCAAGAAGAATGGAAGCCTGGGGGTAGCACCAGGAAGCAGCCCGGGACAAGCATCGAAATGCACGTCCTGGTGGCTAAGAGGCTGATTAATTTCAGCCCCTACCCCTCACACACTCTTGTGGGGCACCAACAACTTATCTTTCTCCAGCTAGAGTAATCTTACTCTACCGTACTGATGTCTGGCTGATTGGCCGCTTCACACAGGTTTGAGTGTGTGTGTGTGATTTGCAATGCTCCGAGGAGCAAGACTAAGCTTGGCCACGGCAACAGGTCTTCTTCTACTAGATTTTCTTGAGATAATTTAGAAATTTTTGTATGATCCTCTTGGTCTGCTCAGTGTTCTACATTTTCAGACCTCCTCTTACTTAGTCGTTTTATTAGGTCTTGATCATCAGAGCTCGGTAAGATAACCTCATGTCCAAGGCAACTCTGCCCTGGGACTCTCTAGGTTTGTGCTTTCCAGCCCCCGGAAAGGTGTCCATGCCGTTATTTAGTTCAGGGTAGCCTCTGCTCCCCCTCTCTCTCCTGGGGCGTTGCAGAGCTGAGGCCTTTGGCCAAGAACTGGTAGCTAGAGCGATCTCCGGCAGAGGTTTGTTTCTCTCATTTAGAGTTATCCCCTTTTGGAGGCCTTGCCCCTGGTTTATGTATAAAGGTAGTAGCCCAGTGGTATATTCATATGTCCCAAGGGATGCCTTTCTGCCACTATAGTTCTCCCTCACACACCCAGCGCCCCCTTCAGCCTGGTTGCCACAGCAGAAGATGTGACTGAGGCTAAATCTGCATGTTTCCAGAGCAGCATGTTCAGAAGTTAAAGTGTTTGTCTGTGTAGGTGCCCGTTAGCTCCGCTCGGGCGGCACCCAGAGTGTAGGCCCCGTAGCTGGCCTCCTTAGAGGGTTGGTTGCGCTTGGCCTTCACGCCCAGAGCTTCATAAGCGCAGGGAGAGTTGTCAGGCATTCTCTTAATAGTAGAGTCTGCCTTCTTTCTACAAGGCCTCCATTTCCCTGAGCTCCGCCCGTTTACACGAGAGATAGCTAGAGTTGGAGGTTCAAGTTGAGCTCCCTCACCTAAGCCTTTGGCGTAAAAAGGAGTGTGTTTTGGCTGAAGCCTTCACTCCTAAGCTTAACATGCTAGGTCTGCAAGGTGAGCAACAACAATAAAGTCTTCACATAGTCCGGTACCCACTGTACCCTTCATTCCCTTTAGCTGCGGCTGGGGCATCACTCCTCGCAAACGGCCTATAGTACAGAGTGGTCTGCACACTGATGGCAATAAATTGCTTGTGCTGTGCATTGTCCCAGTTCACAAGTGAATTGGGGAAACCATCCAGAATTGGGAAGGTCTGCACTCGGTGCATCCTGCTATATCCTGTACCTGACCTCCAAAACCAAACATCCCATTGTAGACACTCCTGAGTGTTCGTAAGCCATGCCGACTCCTGAGCTTGTGAGGAGTCTAGCAGCTAGCTCCTCTCAAGAGAGTTATACCTAGCACTAGAAGACCTTCTGCTCCCCTATGCTCCCACAGTCGCACCTTCTTGCAAGTCATTGGCTCAGCCTAGCCTCCATGCAGCTGCCTGGGATTTGAGAGGGCTATTCCCACTAGCTGCTCTCCGAGCTCACTATGGCTAAGCCTCCTCGCCATGGCATAGTATGCCTCCTCTCAATAAGAGAGTTTTCTTTACTGAGGTCTCAGCTTCACAGAGCTCTGCTTGGCGACCTTAGTGAGTAGCAGGTGAGGGAAAAAGGTTTGTAAGGTTGTCATTCTCGCTTCCACCCTGAAAGCCCCCGTTGCGTTCTTGGTGAAGTACAGGAGTTTCAGAGTTTATCACCTTGAAACTGTACCCTTTGGGAGGTTAGGCCCCACTTCCTTGAGCAAAGTGGCACTGCACCTCAGTTCTTGCTTGAACCCAAGTGACTTGGGTTGGCACGAGGGCAGTGGAGCTAGACTATGCGAGCGTCATCAGGCCAAGACAAGCCGCCTCCATTCCGGTCAGCTCCGCTTATAAGAAAAGTGGTTCTTCCAAACCCCCTTGCTGTGCCACCAGTATTGAGTGTGGTTCCCTTCTATAGACCAGAAGAACAGCTGTAAAGTTCTGGCCAATAGCCCAGCCACTCTGTTAGAGTGAGCCCCAGTGCTTTGAGACCTCCATTCTGTAGTAGTCCTGGCCCGGATCGCTACAGGTCATTGGTACAGTTCCCCAAGGGTTCTTTTACTGCTGGCTTTTGCCTATTAAGTGCAGTCATGTCCTTCAGCATGATGCCGTTGGTATTCCGTTCCCCAAAGCGATCCCTTAGAGATGCAGCATTGAGGGGAGGGACTGTCTCAGGTTACCATTGTAACCATGGTTCCCTGAGAACAGAGAATGAGACACTGCCTCCCTTTGCCATGCTTCGGCCATGCCTCTGGTGTCTCCTTCAGATAAGAAGTGGACGATGTACTGTTCAGGTGCCTCTTTTATACCTGCAGTCGCACCTGTGGTGACGTCATAGGCAGTTGCTGGCCTATGACAAGTTCATTATAATGGTTGGATTAATGCTTCAGACACCTGTCATACCGATGGTATTCCCCAAAGCGACCCCTAGGGGATGCAGTGTCTAGTTCCCTGTTTTCAGGGAACCATGGTTAAAATGTTAACCTGAGATGTTTTCAACCCTGTGGATTGTGGGGTAAAGATACAACTAAGTCACATTTGCTTATTGTTTAATAGCATTCTGTGATGGAAATTCCTTTTAAAATATTTTGGAATGAAATGTCTCATTATCTTTATAAGACTAATTTTATGTAATCTTAATTTAAACAATTAAATAATATATTCACACCTCTCCATGATTTAGGAAAACTACAGCTTAATTGGAAACACTCAATAAAAGCATTCTGTTAAATTTTTTCTTCACACGTCACGTTTTAAATTACACTGTTTCTCCACGATAACCGAGTACAATAACTTCTGTTTGTGATTCACGTTGGTCTTTGTACTGATAATGCTCTAATTATTAGTCTAATGGAAATGATTGAATTTGAATATTGTATTTGTGTAAAAAAATGCATAAATATTTTTTACACAATGAATAATACACAATCATTCTTTGGGTCAGATCATCATATTTTTATAATGTCAAACTTCTGAGTCTTGCAAAGTAATACAATAATACAAAAATAGTATACAGTAATACAAAAATAATACATACAATTACATTTTTTTTACATGTATACAATTACAATTATATTTATGTATTTATTATCTTCCAATCTTACCTCGGAGTCCTGCAGGATGTGGAAAAAAAAACATTACTTGGATAAGAAAAGTTTGTTGGAAAGCAAGATAACATTTGTTCAGTTTCAGTCAATTAGTGGTTACGCCTCCTGGCTGCATGGTTCTCCTCTCTCGAATCGTTATGCTACTGTCATCCCCAGAAGTAGTTACCCTAAGAACAATCGTAGCGAAGACTCTTCAGGGCATAAGGATATTAAAAGCTATTAAACACACTCAGTATAATTAGTGGAAAATCCATATTTGTAAATATGGTAGTGATGGCAAAGGTAGTGATGACTAGTGGTGCAGCTCAGATAAATGGAGAGTTCTGAACACTGTTTGGATGAATGAGCTATTGTAATATTTCAGTGTTTGGTATGCAAATATTTTTAGGAATAGCACAAACGGCTCATTAATTCTATAAAAAGATAAAAATGACATATGGGGGCTCCAGGCTTTGCTGGATTTTCTTTGCTGCTTGAATTTCAAATACTGTAATTGCACATTAGAGTAGTTTGAAAATTGTTTTGAATGGTTAGTTCATTCTCTTGGCAAAGCCACTGATTACTGAAAGATCCCTGTTAGAAAATGATTCCTCTGAGCTCCGGGAAACCTCCTCTATCGAGCAAACCCTGCATGATCCCTCAGAAGCTGAAGAATATTGCATGCCTCCTATCTCAAACAGCCTCTGACATTGATATCCCCACAAAGATAGTTATTAGTATTCTAAAGGCAACGTGCAGGAAGTCAGCAAATGATTCGACCTCATTGAGGTGAGCAACGGGATCCAAACAATTTTCTCTTCTCAAAGCATTATGCTTACTTCATGAAGGACAGTGCAGTAGTTAAAAACAAATAGATTGTGTGTTTGGTGTCCATGTAAACAGCTGAAAGATTGGGTCCCTGTCATTAATTACTTAATTATTCAGACCACTCATGTACAAATAAGATTTACTGTGTGATCACTGCTTGATTGCATTAAGGTTTTGTAGGGTGAAATTATATAGGAGCCTATAAAGGTTGCTGAGCAAATGATTTTCCAGTTATGATTTTGGGGTAGTTGATTATTTTTCTCATCTGAATTTTCTATGAGGCACCATGAAAATATATACGCTTTTAATTATTCGTTAATTAGAGGCGTGTGTGTTTGTGTGTCTGTTTGTATACCTATAAAATCTATAAAATCATATATATTAGGGCATTGTTCAAAGACGGACAAGAGATTGATTATTTCTATTTCAAAATCTAAGCAAAACATGCCAAATAACTGCTTTGCTCTACATGGCATGACGCTTGCTGAATGTAAAATTGTCGGATGACCTTGAGCTCTCAACTTGCTCTTGAAAAACAAACCAATATGAAGGCATTCAAATTTGCCAAGGATGCAACAAAATAAAACATCTCCTAAACCATTAGCACATGTCCCACCCATTTAATTTGACCATTTTATTCTTCATTTTGGAACTCTTCTCAGAGCTCAGACTGTGTTATTGTATGGTGGGAGATGAAGGAAAATATATGTTATTAAGATGACGTTTTCTTAGATGACTTAAAGATGACGTTTCCTTAAGATGACTTTAACAAACCAGTTAATTTAGTTTGTGTGTGTGCTGCAGGCCGCTGCACTGCACCCGGTTTCTGCGCTCCAGGCTGTTCTCGTTTACAAACTGCTATGTGGAGAATTACTGTTTTCTGGCTGTATGATACCATATTGCACTGCACCCGGTTTCTGCGCTCCAGGCTGTTCTCGTTTACAAACTGCTATGTGGAGAATTACTGTTTTCTGGCTGTATGATACCATATTGCACTGCACCCGGTTTCTGCGCTCCAGGCTGTTCTCGTTTACAAACTGCTATGTAGAGAATTACTGCTATGTGGAGAGTTACTGTTTTCTGACTGAATGATACCATATATGGAGTTGCTTTTCTGTTTTTCTAGTGTGTCTCGCCCTTAAGAAAGGGTACAAATACTGAGTGTTTTTGCCTGTTATTTTGAGAGCTGCATTCTGAATAAACCAGTACTGATTGACTTCGTTTGGTTCATTGAGCTTGCACTCTCCCAGGATCCTGGGGTGACTCCTTGATGAGCAGAGACTGAGGCACACAAAGACGCTGAAGAATTTCTAACAGTGTTTTAATTTCTAACAGTGTTTTGGGGGCTCGTCCGGGATCTATCCAGACAGGTAAGAGATTATTTAAATTCACTGCCTGTTCTGAATAGATCGCTGAATTGGGAAAAATTACAGTTTTGTACGGTAAACGTAATTTTGAATCTGTGTGCGTCAGTGCCTGGCCATTGAGGTAATATAATGGGGCAATCATATCCTAAACCGGACCCAAGTGAAACTCCAATAGCATGGATGGAATGTTGTGGTTGGGGTTATTACACTAATCCGTATATAGATAATTTGGCTGGTTGGACAGAAGGTAGTCAGTGGCGGAGTTACCCACGAGAGGGAACGTTTGATCCAGGTTTCCTACAGACCGCATATAATTTGACATATGGTAACCAAGGCGATCCAAAGTGGGATTTTACATATATGCGCGCGGGGTATGATATATGGTACAAAATGGCTGACATCTGGCGCAGTAAAACTGGCGCTTATGTTCCTAAAGCAGTGTTAAAAACTGTACCAAAACCTTTGAAGGAAAAAAAACCGACCACATTGACTGAATATCCTGCTTTCAAGCCAACGAAATGTCCGCCACCGCCGTATGGTCCACCGAGTATTAATACCGCCTGTATCTCTAAATCTGAACCGAGCGCACCGAACGCGCCGCCCGTAACTTATGACAAAAAAAGGAAATCTATGAAACCGAGTAACGACGATGATGATACAGATAATGATTATGATGACGATGCAGGTCCCAACTCGGGATCCGAAATTGACCCACCGAAATTAAATGTGGCTGCCGTTTGGGCGCAGCGCGGTAATAAAGTTAACGTCACACCGCCCTCCGTCAGCGCACTGAAAGACATAATAGACATGCTGCCATCGCCTTCGAAACCCGTCCAGTTCGTTGATATGCTCATCAAAGCTTCACGACACTGTCAGTTAACGGGAGCGGATTATAGGTTTATCCTGCAATTCAAACTCGGCGATGCATATAACGAAGATAGTCTGGTAGCAGCCGTGCCGGCGCTTGCCCCCGAGAACGATAAAGTTGATCAGGTAAAGGAAGAGCGAGCTGATGAGGAGGAAAGGGAAACGAGGCGAACTAAAACCATTACTACATTCAAATGGCGGGACGACACCGCGAATATGTTGAAAGAACTAGACAAACAGCTAAAAAATATCTAACACTGTTCTTGAGTCTGCAGCCCTGCCTTTTGCATCCGCTCAAGCAGCAGAGCTGGTTGCCCTGACTCGTGCCTGCATCTTAGCCGAGGATCAGGACGTCAACATATATACAGATAGTAGGTATGCTTTTGGTGTAGCACATGATTTTGGCCAAATTTGGGCCACTAGAGGATTTGTTGCAGCTGATGGTAAACCAATAGCACATAGCTCCCTGGTAATGGATTTAATACAAGCATGTCGACTCCCTAAACGTTTATCAATAATTAAAACTAAAGGTCATTCAACACTAGACACCAGTGAGGTTAGAGGTAACGCATTAGCTGATAAAGCTGCCAAAGAGGGGGCACATTCTGGCCGGTTTCCCCCTTGGTTGAATGTTGCTGCTGCCTCGCACACACCTCACGTTATGACATGTGGAATTATTCCTAACACTGATCTTGTAGCCATCCAACAGGCTGCCTCTGACGACGACCGCCACCACTGGACGGATTTAGGCGCTACAGCAAACACAAATGGTGTCATGGTAGACACTCTTGGCCGCGTTTGTGTGCCAGCCTCGTGTGCATACTTCCTTATCTGGGAGTTCCATGGTGTCACACACCGCGGCCAAAGAGGGGTATATGAGGAAATGGATCGATTTTTATGTATAAAAGGCCTAGCAGCAAAAGTGAAAGACACGTTAGACCGCTGTGTTACGTGTGCAATGAGTAACAATTCGAAACCAATATCAAAACATCAGATTCTACCTTTACCTGAAAGCCCTCTACAGCAATGGCAGGTTGATTTCACTCACCTCCCCAAGAAGGGCCCGTATAAGTATCTACTAGTTTTTGTAGACAAATTTTCTAGATGGGTGGAGGCTTTTCCTTGCTCGAAAGAGGATGCAAAAACAGTGGTCACACATTTAACACGCGAAATAATACCCAGGTATGGCATACCGTTAGCCATTGACTCTGATAGAGGACCTGCTTTCGTGGCCAAAGTCCTAATGGACGTGACAAAACAACTACAAATTGATTGGCAACACCACATTCCTTATCATCCACAGTCGTCTGGTATTGTGGAAAGGGTTAATAGAACCATCAAAGATAAATTACGCAAAGCAATGCATTCCGCAGACCACAGTAATTGGCCGTCATTGTTACCTATTGTATTGGCTGAAATGAGGATGGCCCCCCACAAAGGGTTAAAAGGGCTGTCCCCATATGAAATGATAATGGGAAGACCATTCCCAGCCCCCTGGAGAGGGGCCGGAACGTTGGGAGGTGTGGGATGTGATGTGCCCCTGGGTGAATATTCTAGGTTATTGTGTGAAGTACTCCATGAAAACTGGAGAAAAATGCATTCGAGTTCTGCACCACTCCCATTGGACCCCACCCATCCCTTTCAAGTTGGAGATGAGGTAATGGTCAAACAATTCTTAAAAATGGGGGACCCTATTGAGGCACCAAAATTTAGCACCCCCACCAAAATTGTGGCTGTAACTCGAACTGCAGTATTAACTGAGTCTTTTCCACAGTGGATCCACGCTACACGACTAAGGAGAGCCCCGGGACACAAGACTAACTGATTTTGTGTTACAGATACCGGGAGGAAAGGAGCAATAGACAGTAGTGCAAAAGTAATTATGTTTTATCCGGATTTATTAGAGACGCCTGATACCCGAACAGGGGGCCACTTGAGCGGGATCTGTCCAAGGGAGTTCACTACTGCGTCAAGGGACGGAGGGGCTTAGGCCTCTTGGGGTAGGAACTGTCAAAGAGGGGTCACCGCCGCGTCAGAGGACGGAGAGGCTGGGGCGTTGCGTAAAGCTGGACTGACTAAGGACTGACCACGATCTATCTGCTCACAACTGTTTCTTTTATTTTGCTGACCCTCTGTTATTGCATCAGTAGACGGGAGCTGAACACGCAGCACTGCTGTATGACATAACACTCGGCAGCGCATATCCTTTATCATTTTTTTGCTTTGTCGACATTTTGCATGATATTATTTGTTATCATTATCATTGATTATTGATTATTGTCTAATTTCAGAATGCATATGTATTGTTTATTGTTTTTCGTTGCTCCAGCTCTCGCTGTGAAACCAACTGATAATCTGTTTTGGCAATATGCCAACTTCACTGCTCGAATGCACACCAACGAATCATGTTATGTTTGTCAGAAAGTAATGTCATCTGTAGTAAGCGTATCAATGTCTGTACTATCACAGGACCACATGAACACAAGCTGTGTTAAGCGATATGTATGGCCAGGAGGAAATGATAAGGTGTGGAGACGGGATGTTCCAGACGGGTGCGGGGAATGGAGGGTCAATACGAGCAAGCCTGCCCGTCCCTTCTTGCACGAACACATCCGAATACACCCCGTTTTTCCACCAAAATTTAATTTTAGTGCCTGTTATAGAGGCAAAAGCCTGAATGAATCCGACCCACATGGAAAGGTAACTAAGGGACAGTGCCTCCAGGTGGTCGAACGAAACACCACCACAATTCGCGTTATATGGGACACTGCGCACGTTAGCGATCTGAAAGATTTCTGGACAACTAGAGTTCGACCCGGCAGTGGTTTGGTAGCTAGCACTTTCAGTTTAGATATTGATTGGTGGTGGTATTGTGGGCCTAAAGCATTGTTTAAGGACATTCCAGGTAACTGGTCTGGCCTTTGTGCCCCAATTCAACTATCCTACCCTGTTCAGATATTTCAGCGGATCAACCAGCATCGACCCACACGTCATCACAAGAGAGACTTATCAATGGATGAGGTTCCCACTGAGCATCGCCTGACCACTCACTGGACAAGGTGGTGGACCTCCATGTTCTCTTCCATGGGAACTGTGCAACAGTGGACTCACATTGAGGTCCTGCATTATCGACTAGCGAAATTTGTCAACGACACCACTGAAGGAATGGACGGTGTAAGAAAAGAACTAGGTGCCCTGCGCCTGATGACCATGCAAAACCGCCTGGCACTGGACATGTTACTCGCAGACAAAGGAGGTGTCTGTGCCATGGTGGGGGATCAGTGCTGCACCTTTGTTCCGGCCGAGGATGAAGCAGAAGGAGCTGTGGGTCATGCTGTGGAAGAAATGAAGAAGACAGCGCATAAATTGTATGAGGATGA